>SJYQ01002181.1:168613-263161 GCA_006410935.1 Redunca redunca
AAATGTTTTTCTGGAACTCTCTTGCTTTTTCAATGATCCAGCAGATGTTGGCAATTTGATCTCTGGTTCCTCTGCCTTTTCTAAAACCAGCTTGAACATCAGGGAGTTCACGGTTCACGTATTGCTGAAGCCTGGCTTGGAGAATTTTGAGCACTACTGTACTAGTGTGTGAGATGAGTGCAATTTTGCAGTAGTTTGAGCATTCTTTGGCATTTCCTTTCTTTGGAATTGGAATGAAAACTGACCTTTTCCAGTCCTGTGGCCACTGCTGAGTTTTCCAAATTTGCTGGCATATTGAGTGCAGCACTTTCACAGCATCATCTTTCAGGATTTGGAATAGCTCAACTGGAATTCCATCACCTCCACTAGCTTTGTTCATAGTGATGCTTTCTAAGGCCCACTTGACTTCACATTCTAGGATGTCTGGCTCTAGATGTGTGATCACACATCGTGATTATCTTGGTCGTGAAGATACACATTGTACAGTTCTTCTGTGCATTCTTGCCACCTCTTCTTAATCTCTTCTGCTTCTGTTAGGTCCATACCATTTCTGTCCTTTATCAAGCCCATCTTTGCGTGAAATGTTCCCTTGGTATCTCTAATTTTCTTGAAGGGATCTCTAGTCTTCCCCATTCTGTTGTTTTCTTCTATTTCTTTGCATTGATCACTGAGGAAGGCTTTCTTATCTCTTCTTGCTGTTCTCTGGAACTCTGCATTCAGACGCTTATATCTTTTCTTTTTCCTTTGCTTTTCACTTCTCTTCTTTTCACAGCTATTTGTAAGGCCTCCTCAGACAGCCATTTTGCTGTTTTGCATTTCTTTTCCATGGGGATGGTCTTGATCCCTGTCTCCTGTACAATGTCACGAACCTCTGTCCATAGTTCATCAGCCACTCTATCAGATCTAGTCCCTTAAATCTATTTCTCACTTCCAGTGTATAATCATAAGGGATTTGATTTAGGTCATACCTGAATGGTCTAGTGGTTTTCCCTACTTTCTTCAACTTAAGTCTTAATTTGGCAACAAGGAGTTCATGATCTGAGCCACAGTCATCTCCTGGTCTTGTTTTTGCTGACTGTATAGTGCTTCTCCATCTTTGGCTGCAAAGAATATAATCAATCTGATTTTGGTTACCTGGCTCCTAATTAGGCATTCAATAGTGTTAATCTCTCCTCCCATCCTATTATGTCAATCAGCAGAATTTTAAGCCTGGATAAACCAGCAGCACTGAAAAGTTTCTGTTCAAACACTCAAGGTAGACTCTGGGGTATTTTATTCACTTAACAAATGCTTAACCTCTAATATCCTCAAGCACTGCACTCGGGGCTGGAGATGCAAAGCTGAATAGGACTCAGGCCCTTTCCTCACAGAACTTAAAATCTAGCAAGAAGGAAAGACTAGTAGACAGAGCATTATACTGTGATATAATATTGGTTAGACATTGGATACATGTCCTGGAACTCTGGGTCACAAGGGACAGAAATTCAGCCCTAAGTGGTTTAAGTAAAGAAGGAATATTTTGGCTCAGATGACTGAAGAGTTGAGGGAAGAGCTGGTCAGCGATGGTTCACGAAAGGGCCCCACACAGCGCACCCGCGCTTTCTCTTAGCTCGGCTCCGCTTGCTTCTGTGCTGGCTCCACGCAGCAGCAATAAGCCTGGCATACAACGTGCACAAGGGCTTCCCCTGTGGCTCAGCTGGTAAAGAATCCACCCACAATGCGGGAGACCTGGGTTCGATCCCTGGGTTGGGAAGATCCCCCGGAGAAGGGAAAGGCTACCCACTCCAGTATTCTGGCCTGGAGAATTCCATGGACTGTATAGTCTGTGGGGTCACAAAGAGCTGGATGTGACTAAGCGACTTTCACTTTCATTACAATATGCTCAAGCCTAGAGAGAGAGAGAGAGAGAGAGAGAGAGAGAGAGAGGTATTCCAGGACCAAGGGAAAGTCCAGGATGCTGGGGGAATCAGAGAAGTGACTGAATCAGCAATGGAGGCATGAGAGTTAAGTCAGGGTGACACGGGAGGCTGACAGGTCTTGGAGGTAAAGGTATGGACCAAAGATGAGCTGAAGGATAAACATGAGCCTGAAAATGAGAGACCCTGTAGTCCATACAGGGTCCATGAATGTAGTCCATACATTGCATCATGAGGCCAATGGATGGCCACGGAAGATTTTATTCAAGACACTGATGGAACTTAGGTATAGACTTTAGGCAGTATGGAGACAGGGACAGACAAGCCTGAATGCAAGGAACCAGGTAAAAGGCTCTTGCATTAAAAGTGTATCTTTCCCCATTTTGAATTCCTAGTTGCCAACAATCTCATGTACCTAAAAATGATAATATTATAACCATTAGACATATTATAATTTAATATCTGCTGCTGCTGCTAAGTCGTGTCAGTCATGTTCGACTCTGTGCGACCCCATCGACGGCAGCCTACCAGGCTCCGCCGTCCCTGGTATCTACTGACACATAAATATGTTGATTATATAATATTTTAGGGAACAGTCATGTTTGTTGCATATTTTAAATTCAAATAAGTAGATTACAAAAAGTCTATGTAAAATAATTACATTGTTAAAAAACAGTTAGTACATGTGTAGAAAAAGATATGGATAGTTCTTTGCTTAAAACTATAATTCTTCTTTGCTTAAAAATAATATATGCTACTTCTATAATAAATTTGAAAGGTAATTTTAAAATTGCTTTATGAAAGAAAAGACCCTGATGCTGGTAAAGATTGAGGGTGGAGGAAAAAGGGGCAACAGAGGATGAGATGGTTGGATGGCTTCATTGACTCAATGCACATGAGTTTGAGACAACTCCAGGAGATAGTGAAGGAGAGGGAAGTCTGGCATACTGCAGTCCGTGGGGTCACAAAAAGAACACAACTGAGCAACTAACAATAAAATGAACATTATAAAAGCAACTTATGCTAATGAGAAAAAATTTAAACTATACGCAAGTATATAGAGTGGGAAGCAACCTTTCCATCCTCCAGAAAATCCTATTTCTTTCCCAAGAGAAGAATAATTACTATTAACATTTTGCTGTGTATCCTTTCACACAAATTTAGGTGGGTATTTGTGTGTGTGTATACATGTATATACACATCATGTGCGATTTCATATATCACATTCAAATATACATAAAATTTCCTACAGAAGGGATGATACTGAGATACTTCTCTATGGTTTACTTCAGCCATGTTTCATAGTGCAGGCACACAAATCTGCTGCATTATTCTGACTGCTCTACGGTACTCCAGAATAGAGGCACACTGTAATGGATTTACCTGGTCTATTACTGATGAACATTTGAGTTGTTTCAGATTTTTTACTACTGCAAACAATAGAGCAGTGAAACTCCTTGACTATGTGCCCTTTTGTATATATGCAAGGATGATTTAAGGGCTTCCCTCATAGCTCAGTTGATAAAGAATCTGCAATGCAGGAGACCCCGGTTTGGAGACCTATGGGCTTTCCTGGTGGCTCAGATGGTAAAGAATCTGCCTGCAGTGTGGGAGACCTGGGTCAGTCCCTGGGTTGGGAAGATCCCCTGGAGGAGGGCGTGACAACCCGCTCCAGAATTCTTGCCTGGAGAATCCCATGGACAGAGGAGCCTGATGGGCTACAGTCCAAGGGGTGGCAAAGAGTCGGTCATGACTGAGTGACTAAGCCAAAGGACTAAGCCAAGGATGATTTAAGATTAATTTCCAAAAGTCGAATTTCTGGGTCAAAGGACACATACATTTTCAGTTCTGATAGAGGCTGCCAACTTGTCTCCCTACGGACAAGTCCAATTTATACTCCCAGCAGCAAACCATCTATGACTGCTTCACCATATTCTCATCCACTTTAGAGATTATCAATTTAATTTTGGTCAGTGGGCAAACAAATAATATTTCATTCCACAGCCCACACACTTTGGAAAACACTGCTCAGTAATTATTTTTGGTTTTTGAGCATTAGCCAGTCAACTATTTTAATTTCAAATGTTTTTAATAGTCTTCCCAAAATACTTATCATTGGAAAACTTGGTACAGAATATTAATTTACTTCTTTGGCTTAAAAGTACAATGGAACTGATACACAGTTGATTAGCTCTGGATCGAAATTGATAGTCCCTTAAAGAACTACAGAAGATGCAAAAAGACATGGCTGAATGCATGGTAAACCCAGAACTCACCTGTAAACTGGTGTTTGTAATGAACCCCTGACCTGTTTAGGACCAACCTTGAGAGGGGACAAAAATGGAAATATATGTTGCCATTCTGGAAAAATTTAAAGGATAGTTTTAAAAGCAGCCTGCTTGCTCATTGCATAATCCCACAGAGTTGAAGAGGTACTGACTGCTTCTTATTCACTGCACAGGACAGCTCATCAGGAAAGAGAGGAGATGCATTAAAGGGATGTTTGGGAATTTGCATGGAAGAAAGACAGTAAACCATAATGGAACAAGGAGACCATCATGGTGGTGAACATGAGCAACTGAGGGATGGGGTGAAACAGAGGTAATACAATGGGAACATATAAACTCAGTATTGTCCGGCATAGGCTTCTTCAGAGGAAGCTCGGCTTTGCCTAAAGATTATACTATGAATATTTAGAGATTGCTGGCTGTATCGCCAGGGTTCTTCTCATGCTGTCAAGGGTCTGAAGATGTGACAGTTACTGAATCATCATAAAGAACATAAGAGGCTGTGCAGAAAGACAGTTCAAGGTCAAATATCACGGTTGAAGGACGTGCATTTTATCTCATCCTAACATGCAGAAAGTGTGGTGGGTTTTCCCTTGGACATGACATAGTTCTACGATGTAGATATCAAGCTTGATTTGCAAAGGATGGAACTGAGGCCTAGTGAGGTTAAGTCTAGGATCACAAAGCTTCTATAGTAGTCAGCCTCTAGGATGGTCATCAAGGATACCCACTTTCTTGGTGTTCTCACCCTGTGTAATCTTCTTCCCATGAGTGTGGGCTGGATTTAGTGACTCATTTCCCAGGAGCAGATTAGAAGTGATGGTGTGTCACTTTTGAGATTAGGAGGTAAAGACCTTAGAGCTTTGAGCTTTGGTTGGACTGATGAAGTTTTGAATATGGATAATGGTAGTATCTGCCTCTTGAGAAATCTGTATGGAGGTCAGGAAGCAACAGTTAGAACTGGACATGGAACAACAGACTGGTTCCAAATAGGAAAAGGAGTACGTCAAGGCTATATATTGTCACCCTGCTTATTCAACTTATATGCAGAATATATCATGAGAAACGTTGGACTGGAAGAAACACAAGCTGGAATCAAGATTGCCGGGAGAAATATCAATAACCTCAGATATGCAGATGACACCATCCTTATGACAGAAAATGAAGAGGAACTAAAAAGCCTGTTGATGAAAGTGAAAGAGGAGAGTGAAAAAGTTGGCTTAAAGCTCAACATTCAGAAAACAAAGATCATGGCATCTGGTCCCATCAATTCATGGAAAATAGATGGGGAAAAAGTGGAAACAGTGTCAAACTTTATTTTTTGGGGCTCCAAAATCACTGCAGATGATGACTGCAGCCATGAAATTAAAAGACGCTTACTCTTTGGAAGAAAAGTTATGACCAACCTAGATAGCATATTCAAAAGCAGAGACATTACTTTGCCGATTTATGTCCGTCTAGTCAAGGCTATGGTTTTTGTAGTCCTGTATGGATGTGAGAGTTGGACTGTGAAGAAGGCTGAGCACCGAAGAATTGATGCTTTTGAACTGTGGTGTTGGAGAAGACTCTTGAGAGTCCCTTGGACTGCAAGGAGATCCATCCAGTCCATTCTGAAGGAGATCAACCCTGGGATTTCTTTGGAAGGAATGATGCTAAAGCTGAAGCTCCAGTACTTTGGCCAACTCATGTGAAGAGTTGGCTCATTGGAGAAGACTCTGATGCTGGGAGGGATTGGGGGCAGGAGGAGAAGGGGACGACAGAGGATGAGACGGCTGGATGGCATCACTGACTCAACAGAAATGAATCTTAGTGAACTCCGGGAGTTGGTGATGGACAGGGAGGCCTGGTGTGCTGCGATTCATGGGATCACAAAGAGTCGGACATGACTGAGTGACTGAACTGAACTGAGTGGCTGTGAATGTGAGTGTGAATCCACTGAGTCACACACTTACAGTTATAAATATATGTCTCCACAATTTTTAGAAATTCAAAGAACAAAAGAAACACTGTAGCTTCATCTTGGGATTCTCTCTGTGTTTCCACTCTCTGGGCAAAGTCAGCTGCCATGCTGTAAGCAGTCCTTTGGAAAGGCCAGGTGGCAAGGGATTGATGTTGCTGGCTGCAGCCATCAAGGATCTGAGGCCTGCCAACAGCCACACGGGTAAGGTTGGGAATGGGTCCTCCTCCAGCTGAGCCTTGAGATGGCTGTGGCCTTGGGAAAGACCCTGCACTGGAGGTACTCAGTAGACCTGATTGCTTATGCACAGAAACAGGAGCAACTGAGGGAAGGGATGGACCGATGCCCAGAGGCGATATGATGGGAACATATGAGCTAATAAGCATTGTCCAATGTAGGCTGTGAGATAAAAACTTATATTGCTAAATTTGGGGGTAATTTGTCACACAGCAGTTGATAACTGATAGCTACTGGCAACACTACAATTTAGATCCTATTTTCCCTGTCCTCAGAGTCTAAGGTCTTCATTCATTAATTGATGCATTCACTCAAATATATATTTGTGCTATGTACCAGGTATACACCATGCTAGGGACAATACATACAGTGATGTATCAATAGCCTATTTTTTCCTAAACAAACAGGACCCCTTCTGCATAATCTCTGGCTTCCTATCAGGAGACCAACTTGCCATTACAGCAGTAGGCAATCCAAACTGTACTTGCTTCCACCTATTCCCCCGGTTAACACCTTCCTTCTCTCCCCATTTCCTTCCACCCAGGGGACTGCATCTCCAGTCCCTGTGGAGACATGCATTTCCAGCCTTTAGCAAAGCTAGAGGCAAAGTCACTGTGCAGGGATATCTGGGCACTTGCCTGGCTGCTTCTCCTGGGAGAGAAAGTGACCTTGCTGATACTGAGTTTGGCCATAAAACTAGGAGAACTGATTGTTTAAAACTGTTCTGTGAAACACAGGGAACAGACCATTGTGTAAGTTCTCCCCTAGGGTGCTGAAAGCAAGGCCTGTGGAATGACTGAGCTTCTCAGATCCAGGGAGAGACCTCTTACAGGACGAACTTTTTGCAGGCCCACTGGGGAGTCTGGAAGACAGGGGGAGCTTCACTGAAAGATGTTATATGTACTCTTCCTCTGAACACATCTCTTCCAATGAGATTTTGCGCCCTCGGCTGACTCTTTCAGCCCTTCCTCTAACTGTGCGGTAGGAGTAACGCTCAGTCTTTTTTCTTCTTACCTCAGCATCAGCGATTTGACTTCTATTACTCTCTGGTTGGTGAAGGAAATGGCAACCCACACCACTGTTCTTGCATGGAGAATCCCAGGGACGGGGGAGCCTGGTGGGCTGCCGTCTATGGAGTCGCACAGAGTTGGACACGACTGAAGTGACTTAGCAGTAGCAGCAGCACTCTCTGGTTGGTGAAGATGACTTGCTTCCTAAATGCATTTAGCAATCCTTAATTTGTATAAACAGACACATCAAAAACAAGAGAAACTTAGAGTACATGAGTGCTAAATACTTCCCATGTGAATACTTACCATAGAAGAAGTGGATATTTGATTTCAATTTAAACCCAAATCTGTCTAGACTTCGAATCAATGTTAAAATGTAAAAATGTACTAGTTCTTAAGTTGTTTTACAGTCAGAAATGCAGAATATTTTTACACTTTACTTTATACGGTGTCTAATATAGTCTAGACCAGGGGTTGACAAACTTTTTCTGTAAAGGTCAAGATAGGAATTATTTTAGGTTTTACTGGCCACAGACTATATCTATTCAAACTACCCACTCAGTCATTGTAGCCTGAAAGCAATTATAGACAACAGATACTGTCTAAATGAATGGCCATGTCTGTGTTTCAACAGAACTTTATTCATCAAAATAGGCAGCAGGAGGAACAAGGCCCTCAGACTGTAGTTTGCCAACCTATGATCTCGACTCTTTTATTCTACCTCGTCAAATTTATTTAGCATGTGAGAATGGTGAGGATACATAGCAGAAAAGTTGTGATTCTATGAGCCACAATTTGAACATATTCAAATTCACTTCTTTAATTAAAATTCTTTTAGATTCACTTGGAATGTTTTCTAGAAAGCTAAACAGCTTAGGCTTCAGATGATTGCTGTTGAATTTAAAAAGTCAAATGCAAAAAGATACACGCACCCCAGTGGCTCACTGTAATGCTATTAGACAACCTGAATGTCCGTCAAGAGAAGAATGGACAAAGGAGACGTGGTCTATGTGAATACAATGGGATGCTGCTCAGCCACAGGAAAGAAAAATAATGCTGTTTGCAGTAACATGGATGGACCTAGAAATCACCATGAGAAAGTTTAATAAGCCAGACAAAAACAAGTATCATATTATGTTGCTGATATGTGACATCTAAAATAAAAGGATGATGTAAGTGAACTTATATATGAAACAGAAATAGACCCACAGACATAGAAAACAAACTTGTGGTTACCAGGGGGAAAAGTGAGAAGGAGGGATAAATTAGGAGCTTGAAATGAACATATACCCACTGCTATATATAAAACAGATAACTAGCAAGGATCTACTGTATAGCACTGGAAACTATTTTCACTATTCCATAATAACCTATAAGGGAAAAGAATCTGAAAAAGAACATATTTATGTGTATGAATCGCTTTGTTGTACACTTGGAACTAACACAACGTTGTAAATCAACTATATTTCAATAAAAACAAAAAAAAAAACTACCCCAAAACCCCAATGAAGAATGAAAGGCCAAAAAAAAAAAAAAAAATCAAATTCCATGTAAAAGAAATGAAAGGAACACACTATGAAGGGGAATTTTCTTAAGGTTGCTAGTCTAGACTGCAGTTTTTCACAGATCTGTTACTTTTATTGGATCAGGAAAACTTTATTCACAGCTGTGCCAATTCTTTTGGTATACAGTAGGTGCTCAGGAAATGTTAGTTGAAGAAACTCTCAGGGACATATGTGACAAATCACTAGCTTCCAGAATAAGCAATTAATTGGCAACAATTCTGACATGTTCAGGCTTCCCTGGTGGCTCAGACAGTAAAGAATCTGCCCGCAACGCAGGAGACCCGGGTTCGATCCCTGACACGTCTGGAGGTATTGCCATAGGAAGAACACCAAGTGGACATAAAGACACAACAGGATTATTATCCCTACATATTGAAAAAACAGCCTTTGCTCTTCAGTTGTTGGCTCCGTGAGGCACCACTGCTCTGCTAAAGCTCACGATGGCTGGCCTGACCTTCAGAGGACAGGCCATGTTGGCATGATCAGGAATAGCCTTAGTTGGCTACGAAAGCTCAAGTGTCTTCCTTTCTTTTGGTCACTCACAACAATGATTTCTTTCAATTTCTCTAGCAAAGCATATTCAGCAATAGACAGCTTCCTTTAGGAAATGTCCCTAAATCCTCTAATACTCTACTAAATCTTTGATGATGCCCCTAGGCATGACTGCTAAGGAAGTCATCTCCAGTCAGATGTCCCAAATAGCATTTGAATTTTCTGCTTTTTGTGCTGGTCTTGGGTGGTTCCACAAATAAGCCAACCACATTGACAGAATTTATTTTTAGAGTCTGAGATCCCCCTGAAGATTTGGGGCTTTGGGGTGAGGGAGACATAGACTCTGATCCTCACAGCAAACCCAAGATTCAATGCATCTGAACCGCAGTCATCAAGGGCGGGTTGGCCATTGTCAGGAAAATCTCTGTCCCCACCCACTCTCCTTGGTGCCGCCCCCATCCTTCCAAACTTCCTCAGCACCTCTAACTTGGTCAAATCTTCCACAGAGGCAAAAGCTTCTTATTCAATAGTTGGAACAAAAAGTTTTAAGTGTGAATACCCTTGGAAGAACTAAGAAGTGAAGAAACTAAATGAATTTAAATAGAGATAAAAGTGAGGTATCTGAGCCTTCCTTGATATGGCTAAGAGGCAAGAAAGAATTGAGGGCACTGCTGATGGTGAGAGAAAGACAGGATGAAAGTGGGAGGCTCAGCAAGGGAGGGTGGACAGATAGAAACACAAGCATTTAATTCACAGCTCAGCCTCAGGCCAGCTCCACCAGGTAGGTGTCCATAGTTAAAGCAGCATCTCACCAGCCTCCAATTTCCTAACAATTTAAAGCAAGTAGCAGTCAACATTGAGAGGAGATTAGATGCCTTCATTAGAGAAATCAAGGAATCTGACACAAAGCAACAGCCATCTAGAATTTCCTAATTGCTCAAACAGAATAGATGAATTAAGACACGTTAGAGAATCAAACAAATGAAATGGACCTGAGCTGAAAGCACAGTGTAGAAATGATGGTATGTAGAAGGTGTAACCTAGGGGTCTGTCAGATAGTAAAGATTTTAGGCTTTGTAGACCATAGGGTCTCTATTTCACAACTCTGCCATTACAGTGCAAAAGCAGTCAGAGGTGGTTTGTAAGCAAATGGGTGTGGCTAAGTTTCAATAAAAATTTATTTACAAAAACATTCTGCAGGTCAAATTTGGTCATTGGGCTATATAGCTTGCTGACCTCTCGCTTCAGTTCAGTTCAGTTCAGTTGCTCAGCTGTGCCCGACTCTGCGACCCCATGAATTGCAGCACGCCAGGCCTCCCTGTCCATCATCAACACCCGGAGTTCACTCAAACTCATGTTCATCGAGTCAGTGATGCCATCCAGCCGTCTCATCCTCTGTCGTCCCCTTCTCCTCCTGCCCCCAATCCCTCCCAGCATCAGAGTCTTTTCCAATGAGTCAACTCTTCGCATGAGGTGGCCAAAGTACTGGAGTTTCAGCTTTAGCATCATTCCTTCCAAAGAACACCCAGGACTGATCTCCTTTAGAATGGACTGGTTGGATCTCTTTGCAGTCCAAGGGACTCTCAAGAGTCTTCTCCAACACCACAGTTCAAAAGCATCAATTCTTCAGTGCTCAGCCTTCTTCACAGTCCAACTCTCACAACCATACATGACCACTGGAAAAACCATAGCCTTGACTAGACGGACATAAATCGGCAAAGTTTGTCTCTGCTTTTGAATACGCTATCTAGGTTGGTCATAACGTTTCTTCCAAGGAGTAAGCATCTTTTAATTTCATGGCTGCAGTCACCATCTGCAGTGATTTTGGAGCCCCCAAAAATAAAGTTTGACACCGTTTCCACTGTTTCCCCATCTATTTGCCATGAAGTGATGGGACCAGATGCCATGATCTTCGTTTTCTGAATGTTGAGCTTTAAGCCAACTTTGTCACTCTCCTTTTTCACTTTCATCAAGAGGCTTTTTAGTTTCTCTTCACTTTCCCATAAGGGTGGTATCATCTGCATATCTGAGGTTTTGGTATTTCTCCCGGCAATCTTGATTCCAGCTTGTGCTTCTTCCAGCCCAGTGTTTCTCATGATCTACTCTGCATATAAGTTAAATAAGCAGCTTACAGTGTATCAAAGAGAAGATACACCTTCTCACTTCTCAGACCATGTACATCATAACATCTTACAAAGGATTAGATTTCAAAGTTAGCAAACAGTAGTCAGAATTACCTTCTAGACTGCAGAATTGCCTGTAGGAACAGTAATTTACTGCAGATAGAGCATATCACACGTCCCACACCAAGTTCCTTATAAGTAATTCGCTCTGACAGCCAAAGAGCTCATGCCACAAAAATTCTTGCTCATGCCAATATATCCTCATAACTTAAATAAATATGTGAAAGGAAGTCAGTGTACAACACCCTTGAATAATGCATAGGAGCCTTTTAAAAGAAAGATAACATCTCCTGGACCTTCAGCATCATTTTAGATTACTTTTATCGCAATGTTGCTTAAATATGTATAAAACTAACACAATTCAATACCAATTGCTTTTGCTTATAGCTCTTATGCAATTCAGAAATCAAAATAAAATAATGCAATGGATCATGGTGTCCTGCTGCAGTGAAATCATGGCCTGCGATGTAAAAAAGTCATTAACCACCACAGTCCCTGACTGCTGCAAAACACCAGCCTGCTACCCCTGGGTTTTCCTTTAGTGTGTACGTGTCATTTACAAATCAATACCCCTTTTTTCCCCACCTCATCGGCCAGGATAGCCTCATACCTGCTAATGGAAATCAATGAAAACTCTGAAATTCAGCAGCAGATGATCAGAATGTATGCATAATCCCTGCCTGCAGAGAGGACACAGAGTCCCCTGAGAATGGATTTGAGCACCCCAGTTTGAGAACTATTGCTATGGAAACCAAATTCCTTAAACCTAGTGATGACTCTGAACCCTTTCTAGCAGGTGTTACTTTCACCATTCAGGTGACACAGGGCATTTATTCCTCCCTTCTGCACTGGTCAGTGGCTCCTCCAGACTTTAGAACAAGGTAGGTGGACTGTTTCTGTAGCAGCTCTTATCTAAGCTGAGTTATAACTGTGACTTCAAGAAAGTCACTTCTCTTCTCTGAGCCTCCGTTTCACCACCTGCAAATTCGGTGGTTGAACTCCAAGGGCATTTCCATCTCTTATAGTCGCTATTGCTATAAGATATATAAGAGGGAAGGGCTTCCCTGGTGGCTCAGAGGGTAAAGCGTCTGCCTCCAATGCGGGAGACCCGGGTTCGATCCCTGGGTTGGGAAGATCCTCTGGAGAAGGAAATGGCAACCCAACTGAACCAAAGCACAGTATTGGTAACTAGGTGTTCACAGAGGCAAGCAAAATGTGTCCCATAGTGGGAACGACACGGATACTTGGTTGTTTGAAGAGAAACATGGGAGCAACAGGACATTACAACTAAAATGGACCCTGGAGATCATTTAGGCCACAGTTCCTGTTTTATAAATTTATATATAAGAGTAACTGCTCTGCTGCTGCTGCTGCTAAGTCGCTTCAGTTGTGTCCGACTCTGTGTGACCCCATGGACTGCAGCCCACCAGGCTCCTCTCCATGGGATTTTCCAGGCAAGAGTACTGGAGTGGGGTGCCATTGCCTTCTCTGAGTAACTGCTATAGGCTAGGTTTTTTGCAAGATGTTGGAGATATAATAGCGTGTGTGTTGCATGCTCAGTCATGTCCGATTCTTTGCAACCCCATGGATGGTAGCCTGCCAGGCCCCACTCTCCATGGAATTTTCCAGGCAAGAATACTGGAGTGGGGTGCTATTTCCTACTCCAAGGGATCTTTCCAACTGACGGATTTAGCCCATGAATCTTGCATCTCCTGCATTGGCAGGCAGACTCTTTACCACTATGCCACCTGGGAAACCCAGGTAGCAAATGGGACAAAATACTTGTTCTTACAGAGCCTAAATTACAGTGAGNTATATACAAATAGAAATTGCTCTGGCTATGTTAGAAGTACTGGTAGGCAACTGACCCTTACGTGGAGGATCAAGAAAGTCTTCTGCAGCAAAGAGACACAAATATAAAGAACAGACTTTTGGACTGTGTGGGAGAAGGCGAGAGTGGGATGATTTGAGAGAACAGCATTGAAACATGTATATTACCATATGTGAAATAGATCACCAGTCCAAGTTCGATGCATGAAACAGGGCACTCAAAGCCGGTGCACTGGGACAACCCTGAGGGATGGAATGGGGAGGAAAGTGGGAGGGGGTTTCAGGATGGGGGCCACATGTACACCCATGGCTGGTTCCCGTCAGTTCAGTTCAGTTCAGTCGCTCAGTCATGTCCGACTCTGCAACCCCATGGAGTGCAGCACGCCAGGCTTCCCTGTCCATCACCAACTCCTAGAGTTTACCCAAACTCATCTCCATTGAGTCGATGATGCCATCCAGCCATCTCATCCTCTATGATCCCCTTCTCCTCCTGCCCTCAATCTTTCCCAGCATCAGGGTCTTTTCAAATGAGTCAGCTCTTCGGTTCCTGTCATTGTATGGCAAAAATCACTACAATGTTGTAAAGTAATTAGCCTCCAATTAAAATAAGTAAATTAATTAAAACAAATAAAGTCTTCTGGAGGAACATCACTCCTCAGTGAATCCTATGGCTCCGCAGCATTGTGGAGACAGCAAGGTATGGTGGGAGGCGTGACATTTGGGACCTCACATGCCCTGAGTTCTGCAGCACACCAACTCATCTCTAGTTGACATCTGACAAATGGAAACTGGGGTCCCAATGTGCCATGACTTCTGATTATTTGAAAATTTAAAAAATGTTTTAATTGAAGTATATTTGATTTATAATATTGTGTTAGTTTCAAGTATACAGCAAAGTGATTCGGTTATACATATATGTATATATCTATATTCTTTCTGTATTTCTTTTCCATTACAGTTTATTACAAGATATTGAATTTGGTTCCTTATGCTATACAGTAAAACATTATTGTTTATTTATTTTATATATGATAGTGTGCATTTATTGGGCTCCCCTAGTGACTCAGTGGTAAAGAATCCTCCTGCCAATGCAGGAGATGCAGGTTCAGTCCCTGGGTCAGGAAGATCCCCTGGAGAAGGAAACAGCAACCCACTGCAGTATTCTTGCCTGGGAAATTCCATGGACAGAAGAGCCCAGCAGTCTGCAGTTCATGGGGTCGCAGAGTCAGACACTTTAAGCAATGACTAAAAAAAAAACCAGTGTGCATTTGTTAACCCCACACCTCTAATTTCTTGGGATTTGGAGGATTTATTGGAGTTTTTAAATAAAAAAATGATGGATTTCTAAATTTTAGCACTTCATTTTAATGTTTGAAAATACTAAAATAAATAAAGCCTTCACCTAGCCCATCCATTGCCCCTGGCACTCTCTGCTCTTTGCCCCCTGGTCCCCTGGACCTTTTCTTCTTGCATCTGCAAAGTGTTCTGGCTAAGTGTCCATCACCGGATGAGAAGCTTATAGATGCAGGACTCCTGCCTAAGAAAGATATTTTTAACGAACTCTGAAATAGCACTCAGACATGAGTACTTGAACTAAATCATCAGAGAATGTTTGGAATTTAGGGGGCTGGGGAAGGGGGATTCTAAACAATCCCCCCTTTAGTTCTCACACTGCTCCAATAGGAGAGTAGAATGTGCCTCATGAATTAAAGTCACTTGGGTCTCTAGGAAATTTATAGATTTTTTTTAAAGCATTTACCAAATTCTGTTTTGGGTTACTTCCCGGATGCTCAGCATTCACCTGCTACATCAGCCTTGGGAAACTTCCATTTCATGTCACAGCAGGCACTTTTCAGGAGGACAGAAGTGCAGGATGGAGGAAGCAGAACCCACGTTGTAGTTCCAAAGCAGAAAATTAAACTCTGATGTGCATTTGACAGATGCATGAAAATCAAATCCTGAGTAGTGGAAGAGGAAGGTTGCCATGGCGTTTTTGCAAAACACCACTTCTGAGAATGAGAATTTCGTGGTACACAGATTTCCCTCTTTCCCTGCTTTTACCCCATTAGGCAGAGAACATCTGAACAGTTACGGGAAGAGAAAATCTGGTGTCAAGCATACCCCCTCACAGTTGGATTTCTGGGCAGATGGTGGGGACATCCAATAATGACAAGGACTCTGTGTCCCCCTTCTTTCATGCAGCACAGCACTCTGGGAGAGGGTGGGGTCCCAACTCCTCTCCTCCCACCCCCCAGGGGGCAGGCAATAGCATTAATCAGCCTCTGCCTAATTACCAGCTAACTAATTAGTAAGGAAGGTTGCTCCCAGGGCCCTGCTGTGTCTTAATAATTAATCCATAAACCGGTTAATCCATCAACTCCTTCCCTTGATCTCCCAGCAAAAATCCACAGTGCGATCTACGCCCCACCCCAGTCACACAAGAAAGAAACTCTGGAGTTGTCTTCCAGTTTTCCTGCCTCCATGTCTCTTCTGATTGCTTACCAAATGCCACGAAATCTACCTTCTCAGGGTCTCTCTGACGTGTCTTTCCCTTTGCCTTCTCCCTGCTTCTCCTCTGATTCAGCTGGCCACTATCCCCACCCCATCTCATGCCTCAACAACGGAAACAGTTTTCCTTACCAGGTCTCCCTATCACTCTCCCCACTTCAACGCATCTTTCCTTCTGCTCCCCAAAATATCTATATGAAATGGGCTTTGATGTGTCACTCTTTGGCTTAAACATCTTACCTCAATCCCCCACACACCCCTATAAAATTAAGTTCATAATATTCTATATGATAATCAGAGCCTCCATGATCTGTACCAGCTGCTCTGCCTTGCAGAAGAAGTATTCACTCTTAAGTCAATCACATCAACACGACCAGCACAGAGGGCTCTGGTCTTTTGGTGGACACAGTGAGATGATAGCTTTCTCTAGGCACTGTATTCAATGGCAACAACCTGGCAACTGGTGACTTGATCACTTGCAGCTCAAGCGGTGTAGCCTATAAAAAAGATCTCCACGTTCCCTTCCCTTGACCCATTTATATACCTTATTTGATGCTTTGAACACAGTGGATTGCTCTCTACCCCTCACACTCTTCTTTAGTACACTCCTCATCTTTCTCCTGCCTTCCCAACTGCTCCTTCAGGTCCGCCTTTGCTAACTCCTCTTTTCATTCCTCCCCTTGGAGGACCCACTGGCCCTTGACTCTCTTTTCATTCTCTACATGCATGCACTTTGAGAGCTCCTCTGGTGCCATGGGTTTATTTATTTTTTAACTTATTTTTTTGGGTGGAGGGATGCAGTAGGTCTTTGTGCCATGTGGGCTTTCTCTAGTTACAGTACATGTTCTTGTTGCAGAGCATGGGCCTTGGGGCACGCAGATTCAATAGTTGCTGCAAATGGGCTTAGTTGCCCTTCAGCATGTGCGATCTTAGTTCCCCGACAAGTGATCAAACCTGCATCCCCTGCACTGGAAGGCAGATTCTTAACCACTGGACAACCAGGGAAGTCCCACTGGTCCCTTGGCTTTAAAAACCTTCTAGGCTATGACGACTCTGAAATTTACATCTGTAGCTTTGACCTCTCCCTCAGGTTCAGACCTGAATATCCACCAACTTAATGTCTTCACTAAGAGCTCAATATTTAGAGACAACAACTGTAGTTGACCCTTGAACAATGCAGGGATTAGGGTCTCCCACTCTCCATGTAGCCAAAAGTTCCCATGTGATTTTATAGTCCACCCTCACTACCATGGTTCCACATCGATGGATACAAACAACCACGGATCATGTAGTACTGTTAACATGTATTTACTGAAAAAAAAATCTGTATATAAGTGGACCCATGCAATTCAAACCTATGTTGTTTGAGAGTCAACTGTACTTATTTATATCACACTAACCTCCAATCTCCTTCTTACTCTAGTTTTATTTATTTATTCTTTTTAGACATTTCATTAAATAGCATCATCCTCCATTTAACTACTCAGGCCAGAAAGTTCAATGACTTCTTAAACAGACCTGCTCTGACCACTGTAGTTAAAATTGCAACTGTTTCCCCTTCCCAAGTAGCCCTCCTCTATTTTTTCTTTTTACTATAACATAACATGCATCATCTTCTAAACATGCAATATAATGTGCTGCCTTTTACATTTATTCTCTGTTTCTTCTTTTCCCTGCTAGAATGTAAGGTCTACAAAGGCAGGGATCTCTATTTTGTTCACAGGTATATTCAAGCACATACCACACTGGCTGGTCCTTGAAAGGGTATCAGTAAACATTTGTAAATGAACTAATAAGTGAAGTTTGACTCATCTCTTTCCTTCATAGCCCACATCTGGCCCAGAAACATCTGTGAATGAGCCCACCCTCAATAAACACAAAGGTGTGACCTCTTACCACCTCCACTGTAATACCCTGTTCCAAGTCACCTTCATCTTTTTACTTGGATTATTCTAACAGCCTCTAATCGGATCTCCCTGTCCCATTCCTGTCTTGCTCCACTCAAATCCATTCTTCACTGTACACAGTAGCCAGAAAGGCCTCTTTAATGTGCAAATAAATAATGACAATGACCCTCCCTGGCTCAAATCTCTGCAGTGCCCTTCCATAGTGGATCATGTTCTGCATAGCATCTCCTGCTCTATCCTCTGCCCACAACTCTGGTCTCACTTCCTTTCACTCTTTCCAGGCACAGTGGCTTCTTCCTGATTTGTGGACAATCACCCTCCTCTGGACTCAGAGCTTTGCACAAGCTCTATACCTTGCCTGGCACACTTTCCCCCAGACATTAGTATGGCTCTAATTCAGGCCTCTGGTCAAATGTCACCTCACTGACAGGCCTTCCTTGACCACCCCATCTGCCACCTACCACCAGCATGAAATGTCATCCCTATTCCTTTTAATTCATTTTTCTCCACAGCACTTATTACTGAAAATAAAACTTATCTGATTACTTATTCATTGGCTGTTAGCCTCATGGGGATGCAGACTCCAAGAGGACAGGGGTCTCTCAGCTGTTCGTGTCTCCAGGGTTCAGAAATGCCAAGCACAGAGCGGATGTCCAGTGTATATTTGTTCAGTGCCTGAACACCCATTGAGGTTGCACTTAACCTTCTCTGAGGCCTGCACACTCTATAGAGGAAAGGATGAGGCCTCGTATTAGAGAGTGACAGCTACAAAAGCACTATTTCTAAGGCCTGACCTTGAACCACAGCAGGGTTTAGGAAGTGAAGTGAAAGTCACTCAGTTGTGTCCAACTCTTTGTGACCTGATGGACTGCAGTCCATGGAAATCTCCAGGCCAGAATACTGGAGTGGGTAGCCTTTCCCTTCTCCAGAGGATCTTCCCAACCCAGGGATCGAACCCAGGTCTCCTGCATTGCAGGTGGATTCTTTACCAGCTGAGCCACAAGGGAAGCTCTCCTGCATTGCAGGCGGATTCTTTACCAGCTGAGCCACAAGGGAAGCCTAAGAATACTGGAGTGGGTAGCCTATCCCTTTTCCAGGGGATCTTCCTGACCCAGGAATCGAACCAGGGTTTCCTGCAATGCACTCAGATTCTTTACCAACTGAGCTACCAGGGAAGCCCAGGGTTCAGGCAGGAGCAGAAATAGCAGTGGAGGTCTTCAGCCAAAGCCGCATGGAACCATTCAGACCCTGTGTTGGGTCCCTACTCTGATGAATACTTCAGTCTCTGCTTAACTCCTGCAAAGGCCTGTCAAGAAAACAGGTCTAATAGCAGGAAAGTCCCTCCGTGGCAGTGATTTAACTGGAAGGCTAATAACAGAGCCAGTTCCAATTAAGCTCTTCATGGTGAAGAGGATAAAGTAAGCCTGAGAGAGTGAACAAGAGAAAGAATATTTTGTTCTGCCAGGAGATACCTTTTATTACTTTTTATTTATTTATTTCNCCAGGGTTCAGGCAGGAGTAGAAATAGCAGTGGAGGTCTTCAGCCAAAGCCGCATGGAACCATTCAGACCCTGTGTTGGGTCCCTACTCTGATGAATACTTCAGTCTCTGCTTAACTCCTGCAAAGGCCTGTCAAGAAAACAGGTCTAATAGCAGGAAAGTCCCTCCGTGGCAGTGATTTAACTGGAAGGCTAATAACAGAGCCAGTTCCAATTAAGCTCTTCATGGTGAAGAGGATAAAGTAAGCCTGAGAGAGTGAACAAGAGAAAGAATATTTTGTTCTGCCAGGAGATACCTTTTATTACTTTTTATTTATTTATTTCATTGCCTTTTATCCACTGTGGAACCTACACCAAACACTCAGCTTCTAAGAGCAGAGATGTGCAAATTGGATGTTATAAGGGATTAGTGAGTAAAGGAGGTCTAGAAATTGGCAAGGTCTTCATGCTAAGAAAAGGTTCCTAATCTCCTTTGTCCTTTTGCTGCAAACGGAAAAGGGAATTTTCTCCAGTATTTTCCCCTGACAGATGGAGCCTAGGGAAGCAGAATGAGGGCAAAGCTCAGAGTCATAAACCCAAGGAGGGGTTCTTACTGCGCTACAGACTCCTGGGCAGGTAAATTCACTGCCATTTCCCTCATCTGTAGAGGGGTGCTTTCATTTTTTTTTTAAACCACTTTACTCCCTCCTCTAAATAGAGATGCTGCTGCTGCTAAGTCACTTCAGTTGTGTCTGACTCTGTGCGACCCCAGAGACGGCAGCCCACCAGGCTCCCCCGTCCCTGGGGTTCTCCAGGCAAGAACACTGGAGTGGGTTGCCATTTCCTTCTCCAGTGCATGAAAGTGAAAAGTGAAAGTGAAGTCGCTCAGTCGTGCCCGACTTCTAGCGACCCCATGGACTGCAGCCTACCAGGCTCTTCTGTCCATGGGATTTGCCAGGCAAGAGTACTGGAGTGGGTTGCCATTGCCATCTAGATAGAGCAGTTGTTTGCAAATGTTGTCAACAAAGGTCACAACACAAGGGTTACTGTGAAAAGAAGCAGTACTCTGCAACCGTGAACAAGGTGATAGTGACATGTCCACCACCAGGAGAACACTATTATACTTAAAGTCTCCAATCCAATATCATGGCCTTCCACCAGAAGGACGTGAGATAACCATCCATCAATTGTTCATGAATCATCAGTGTGTGAGTCGCTGTGCTAGGAGAGTTACAAACGAACTCGGTGCTACTCTTGTGGGACTTGCAACCAATTGGAAGAGTTAGATGTCAGTAAACAAAATGAGCCCATGCATGTCTACTAGGCAAACGCTCTCAGGGAAGGGCACTCGCTTGCATGAGGACACACAGCAGAGGAGCTGACCCTGAGAAGGGACTTGAGCACGTTCTTAAGGATGAGCAGGAGGGCCAGCCCTGGGAGGTGTTAGAAAGGCAACAGCCTGCGCAAGGGCCTGGGGAGCAGATGAGGTAGAGGAAGCACACTGAGTGCCAGAAAAGTAAGTGGCTGCAGAGGTCAGTATGAATGGAGAGAGGCAGGACATGTGATGAAGCCCACAGTGGTGGCCTCTCAGAGATGTCAAGAGCGTGGGTGGCTCAAGACCTCATTTACAAATGCAGATGTAAGCCATTGACGCCTATGAGATCTTTAGGAAACAGTGCATTAAGTATTTTTTAATCTTGATTACTGACTCTTGGGACACTCCCTTACATGGCGCCCTGGCCCCAGCTCAGTTAATCCTAACACCACTGGGATCAAAGGGTTTTAAGCAAGGGAATCACATGATGAGTTGCCCTCTCCCTTCTCTGGTGGCTCAGACAGTCTACCTGCAAAGAAGGAGATCCGAGTTCGACCCCTGAGTTGGGAAGATACCCTGCAGAAGGAAATGGCACCCTACTCCAGTATTCTTGCCTGGAAAATCCCATGGCTGGAAGAGCCTGGAGGGCTACAGTCCATAAGGTCGCAAAGAGTCGGACATGACTGAGCGACTTCACTTTCACTTTCTTTCCCCCCTTTAAAGGATACTGCAAAATTCACTTGGAATAATATTGATGAGACAACTTTTTAAATGTGTTAACAAGGGAGCCTTGACATGGAAAACTAGCAAAGGGTAAAAAACCCACCAAGAAAAGGAAACATATTGCTAGTGAGGAGGGAGGAATCTATTTCTACCAATGCCCAGAAGGACTTTGGCAAATTCAATATATGGGACAACTTACACTTCTAATCTCAAGGATTTATGGGGATTTCAAAAGGACTAATATAAGGACTGAACAGCTGGAAAAGAGATGCAATCAGGACTTCCCACACGTTAACAGGGTAATCCATGCTTTGACGGTCTGCATAGCCTGTTGAAAAGTTGCATGTGCACCTGCATGCTCAGTCGCTAAGTCTGACTCTTTGCGACCCCATGCCCTGTAGCCCGCCAGGCTCCTCTGTCCATAGGATTTCCCAGGCAAGAATACTGGAGTGGGTTGCCATTTCCTCCTCCAGGGGGGCTTCTTCAACCCAAGGATGGAACCCAAGTCTCCTACTTGGCAGACAGATTCTTTAACATTGAGCCACCAGGGGATATCGTTGAAAAGTTGAGATCATATTAACGGTAATAAGCTACACATCTCAAATTCTCAGCCCCTACACTGCACCCCCTAGATTCTCCTCCACATACTTCTAGAAGTCTCTGGGCTTCTCCCACATATCTTCACAAATACATCTCATCCCAGGAAGCCCATGGGGATGCCCAGGCTCTGCCTCAGTGCTGCCTGTGGAGAGTTAGGGTCTGCTGACTCCCCATTGCCCTTGAATTATCAGAGTTGGTGAGCAGCTGCTGTTGCCCTGATTCTTGTACATTTCTCAAACTCACACATTTCTCCCTAGAAAGACCAATAATACAAAAAAATAAAATACTAAGGAAGTGGCTGATATAAATAAATCCATTCCCAACTCAGCAAATAAGGAGCTGGCAAGTAAAACCATTATTTTTAAAAAGGGTGTTACATAAAAAGGACCCCCAAATTCTGAGTTTTGTAATAAGAATCCAGATGGCATGATTGTTATATCTGCACATGAATTAAGGGGTTATTTGTGGGATTATTAGTTCAAGGTAGAAAACCCCCTGCCTTTTTTGTGTGTGTGTGCCCTGGTTCAAGGACCAATTGACTGTTGAAAATATATTAAGAGTTACCATCTACTTCCTGCTAGTTATGTATATCATTAAATTTCCTGTTAACAAAAATCATTTAGTTCACCATGAGCAAGGCTCTATGATTTCACTGATGGCAGCCTCGAGGTACAGCTCCTTCTCTAAATTTAGTGCCTGAATCTCTCATATTGTATAGTTTTATTGCCCACTAATCTCTTCCTTCATGGCATTTATCAACTTGAGTAAATTGCACATTAATTTATACAATTAAGACCCCTCTCCTCCCCTCCAGACTGTAAACTTCATAAGACACAGAAAATCTTGTTTTGCTACCTTCCTAAAGTTACTCCCAACCAGTATAAAACCTGACACACACTACAGATCTATGGAAGGAATAGAGTAAATGAAGGAACTGCCTACTCGGGTGATCAGACATTGTGTCTGGATTTGAACCTCAACTGTAAATAAGGTTTTTCTGGAACACAGTCACAGCCATGTGTTTTACGTATTATCTGTACCTACGTTTTAGCTTCAGTGCAGACCTGAGTAGCTGTGACAGACCATAGGGCCTGCAACACCTAACACAGTTAATATCTGCCCATTTATAAAAAAAAAAAGGTTACCATCCCTGTACTAGACCAACACTTTCACTAAGATTGGAATTACGCTTCCTTTGTACACCCTCAGCACTTTATTCATGTTCCACTGAATAATGATCTAGACCCTCTGGCTTAAAACATGCAGTTTTCCACTGGAGATTAAAAAAAAAAGATTGCATAATAAATTTTCCTGCTCAGTAAGAGTCTTCTCTCTATTGCTAAGTTCTTTTTTTTTTTTTTTTANAATCAGATTCCACGACTATTTTCACTGACTCACTGAAGCTGGGACACATGTATTCAGCATCTATTTAAATAGCACTTACTGCCATAGTAGCTAGGCACTTAGACAAGTTGGCTATTTTTGCAAAAAAAATAGAAAAAACACTGTAGATGAGAAATAAAAAGAGGTCGGCGCTAAGACCTGTCAGTGATCATCTTCCTTGGCAAGCAGAGCAGGAGGGTTAGAATCAGGTCAAATTGTCCCTAGTAAAAGGCATCAGTCATCTGGAATGTTTTTGTTATCCCAGACAGAAATAGGCCACCTCAGCACACTCCAAGTTGGCCAATTAGACTAAAGTTTTTATGAAGGAAGAAACAACGGGAGTCAGTGTTGAGCAGAAGACCTCTCCCCTCCCAAAGGACACAGACCAAAATTCCCGGAGGAGATAAAATATACCAAAGCCTTTTACAGGAATTCTACCTCCTTCGACCAAAGGCAGCTTGTACGATCAGGCAGGGAGCTTGATGACATGTTACGTGGTTCTTACACAAACTCTGACTTCATTTTATCCCCACCTGTGCCCAGCAAAACACACTTAGAAAGAACCCAGGGCAGGAGAGCAGACAGATTTGCATTTCATCTGGTTCAGAGAGAAAGAAATGGGATCAGGTGGTGACACCTGCTTTGGCATCTGAAAAAGAGGGTGGCAGGCTTGACAGACATCTCTGGGCATAGGTTTTGGAGTCAAAAGCACTGAATTCAAGACTCATTTCTTCCATTTACAGAACAGGTAACAACCATGCTCACAAGGGCTATTTTGAGGATCAATGATATAGTGCTTGGAAAATGGTTGATACATCAGAAAATCATCTACAAATGCTAATTTTTACGACTGATAATTACTGCAACTTCTTTCATGTAGGATGTTTATGTCTACTTTACAATCTAGCCCAAGGAATTCATATTCCACATTATAACCACATCCTATCTTTCATTCGTAGTAGGGTTGCCATTTTGTGGTAGTAAATACTGACAGAAATAAATTTGCTATTGAGAGGACTTGGACATAATTATTACAGTTATCAAGAGTTTTCTATGTGGGTATTTTAATAGGATTGGATTCGTCTCAAAATGAAGCATGTTTTTTTACAGAAACACTCAGATAGGAATATATATATATATAAATATGTTTCACAGAATTCTATATTTGTTACAAACAAAAACTTTGTGTCAATAGGAGAAAAGTATATATCTTCTTGGGCTTAGGAAAATAATAAACTTTGCCAAAAGACAGAAAAGCAAATTTGGCATTTTTGCAACTACTCAATAAGAAAGCCAAGGCTTAACTATATAAAGGAATATAACCAAGTCCTTTTCTCCAGCCTTTTGGCTCAAACAGAACATTTATAAACTAGAATACCTGTGACAGGCATAGAAAATGGTTACCCTTTATTTGTAGCTCTTACGTAATGAATATAATATATACTCAGAGGAAAGTATAAATCAACTGTAAACTCAGTAACCAGCAACAATGATATCATTTTATTGGTTTCCCTTCAGTGGTTGCTAGATTGAGTGGTTTTGTGTATGTATAACATACTTTTCGGAGAAGACAATGGCACCCCACTCCAGTACTCTTGCTTGGAAAATCCCATGGATGGAGAAGCCTGGTGGGCTGCAGTCCACGGGATCGCGAAGTCAGACACGACTGAGCAACTTCACTTTCACTTTTCACTCTCATGCACTGGAGAAGGAAATGGCAACCCACTCCAGGGTTCTTGCCTGGAGAATCCCAGGGACAGAAGAGCCTGGTAGGCTGCCATCTCTGGGGTCGCACAGAGTCGGACACGACTGAAGCGACTTAGTAGCAGTAGCAACATACTTTTGTTACATGAACAAGCAGTCACTAAATGCTAATGTTTTTACTGCTTTATTAACTACCTTGAAGAAGTGCTTTGGGGAATTCCCTGGTGGTCCAGGGGTTGACTCTGTACTCTTACTGTGGAGGGCCCAAGTTTGAACCCTGGTCTGGGAACAAGATCCCACAAGCGTCACAGCAAAAAAATATAAAGTGTTTGTAAGCCTCAGAGACTCTGAAAATTGTATTGCTCACTTATTCAATAAATATTTGCAGCAAGCCTCATATAAAACAAAAATATGAATGAGGCCCAGTTCCTGCCCATTAAGAAACTCCTTGAAAGAGGAATGGCATCTAAAGTGTCTCAAAAGCTCAAATGTCTCTACTGGGCTCCAACAGGGACAAGGCACAGGGACAACAAATTTGCTTTTAATTAGAAAATTCTTATCAAAGCAAATTTCTGACACTACTAATGGTACAGAAATTACAGAGGGCACAAACTGGCAAGAAATACTTAAAAATGTATCTTCTTCAAATAAACAATCCCTTAAAAATGGCATGTTATCGGGCTTTTGTCCATCGATCATCTAGAATACTTAGCCATGGTTAGGCCAACACAAGTAAATGCACCTTCTAAGATGAAAAATCTTCTTTTTTATTAGTTACAAACCTCTGGATCCCCAGGACCCACATAGTCACAGAGAGGCAGTTCAGATTCACAGAAGAAGGAAAAAGAATTCTTCATATCTTCTTAGAAATGTGAGCACCTTCGCTGTGACATTTTGACTTTTTCCTTGTTTTTGAACTTCTCTGCAATCTCTTGCCCCACTTGCTGCATGCCCCTCCCTAACCCTAGATTTAGTATATTATTTATTCCCTTTAAACTACACTGTCTGTCCCCCGATCTTATTGTAAACTGATGTACTATTTATGGGTCAAATTGGAACTGGGTGTCCTGCCTTGGGGTTGAAGATTAATAATTGTTCTCAGTGAATGAATGATAAAACCATTGCAAAACCAGATGGATATAAAAATGTACCTGCAATTATGCCTATATTATTATGGTAATTTATAGACCTACAATGCAAGGAATAGGCCAGACCCAGAGTTCATTAATCACACAAATTATACAAGAGGCTACACGGGGTCTGAGATCTACATGCAGAAGAGATGTAAGCCTGTAAATGTAAAAGACAGAAGAGTGGTTTGCAGGGGCAGAAACAATTCAGCCCGGCTCAAGCATTACAATGCAATTACCTAAGTCAGGCTTGCTTTGTCCCCTGCAGGAAAGGAGTACTGCCACTGAATACTTGATATCTTGCAGCACTTAGCTTGACCTCATTTTAAGGTGACATAAAGCAAGGCTATCCTATCCGATCAAATAGAAGAGGATTGCTGAACTGTAATTAATAGTGTATCTGAAGGCCAGGGAAAATGCATTTACCACAACACAGCCAGGGAAGTTTCTACCTTTGACCTGCATGGTCTCCATCAAATGTTATGGGAATTTACCGCAAGGTTGAAGCTTAGGGTAGGCTTGGGATGTGAACCGACACAACATTATTCTTTCACTCACAGATATCCTGAACAAAACACAGTGTGAAGAAAAATAAATAAATAAATGATCAGAACATCAGATGTTCTTCTAAACTGCTTCAAAATACATTTTGTAAAGTTCTGCTAAATCTTGCTCATTCCAACCTTTAACCAAAAACAGTCATTGGCAGAGTTCCCTAGAATGGATTTTCCCCTTTTACACACTACAAAATTGTCGGGGATCTTATCTAAAATAGTGTGTTCTTCCCTGATTTAGTCCTTGCTTCTTTGAAAACATCATCCATATTTTAATTTGCTCTCATCTGGACCATGTTTCCACTCAACTTTGGACGTGGATGAATGGTCCTGTGGACGGTTTCCCAGAATACCTCCATCCACCATCTCTCTCTCTCTGTGAATTAAAAAGCCACAGTCTGCCTGCCGGGTTGTACCCCCAGCACTGACCTAGCATTTTAAAATTTGTAGGGTTTCTGAAGTTAAGGGAAAATATAAGCTGTATATTTTCTAAAGGAAAAAAAAATAGGAAAAAAAACTCAAACCTGGTATCATTATGTAAAAACAATTTTCATTTCTGAATTGTTGCGAAAACTCCCAACTGAACTGTAATGCAAAACAAGAAGCAAAAAGCAACAAATCTCAGTAATTTTCCTTCCATTTTTATAGTAAATTGGTCACTTAGTAATCTGCGAGTATACACACAAGCAGCACTGACAATCACTCTTATTGTCGCCACTGTGTATTTGTATAATAAAGACAAGCTGTTGGTGACTCAAATTAATTGTAATGTGAGCTACGCTTGCACCCTATATTAAGCACATAAAAGGCACTGAATGTTGGTTAGAAAGAACCTCGTATTGTCAGTAGGGCTACGAAAGGAAGAGCTAGTTCAGTTTCAAGGTTAGAGAGAACCTGCCTATTTTATCATATCATCGAGATATTTTCAAGAAAATTCCAAATCTGCTTGAAGCAAGGTCTTCACTCCACACAATGCAGATGGGTTTAATAATACAGTACATGATGCTGAAGGAATCAGCTTAGTCCTGCTAAGCCTCATCCTACAGCACACTCAGGTTTCCCAAATCCCTACACCTGGAGGCTCAGATCCCAGCAGTGTCAATTCAGCTTTTTATTCATCAAAGGCAAACACATTTCAGTAACAAGCAATTTGCTCTCTTGCAGAGCTCTGAATGATGGCGAAAATGAGTGTCCTGTCAGCACCTCATGGTCAGGAAGAATCTGGCTTTGAACACTACAGAGCAATTACCAGGGCCCGGATCAAAACAACAGGTAACTGAGCCTTAGTTACCCCAGTGGCATAATAACCACCAAGCACCTGCTACTCACCTAGTGATGAAGGTCAAGGAAAGAAATCCCATTGCCCACACTGAACTGACCAAAGTATCCCAACAAAGGCTGGCTTCCTAAGATGTGACTTATTATCAAATGGGGACAAATAAAGCAGTTTTTAATTAAATCAGCACTGTAGTGACACCAAAGGGATGTGCCACAATGTCAAGTTGCTGTCCTCTGACCAGACTTTCCAGAATTAAGACAGCACTCGAATACAAACAGAGGTAGAGAGTTATGAGAAGGAGGTTTCTTGCCTTCTGGCTGCCCTGGCTATTTAAGACATGTGCTTGTGCTTAGTCACTTCAGTCGTGTCCGACTTTTTGTAAATCTATGGACTAGAGTCCACCAGCCTCCTTTATCCATTGGATTCTCCAGGCCAGAAAACTGGAGTGGGTAGCCTTTCCCTTCTGCAGGGGATCTTCCCAACCCGAGAAACAAACCCTCAACTCCTTCATCTCCTGCATTGCAGGCAGGTTCTTTACCTACTGAACCACCTGGAATGCCCACAAGAGGAAGTGTTAGTCACTCAGTCGTGTCCAGCTCTTTGCAAGCCCATGGACTATACATAGCCCACAAGCTTCCTCTGTCCGTGGAATTCTTTAGGCAAGAATACTGGAGTGGGTAGCGATTCCTTTCAAGACATAGGGGGGCAAATTTTCCATTTTTAAAACTGATGACGAACCAAAATATGCCTCAGAAGAGACTCTGGAGCATTTCTGAGACTCAATCTCCTATGACAGCCTGAGTCTGTAATGACCCGAGACCAGGATTTTCTCAAGGAAGGTAAGAAAGGCTAAGGATTATGAAGGTTGAGATCAAAGCTGCCATCACCTGTCTTTCACAGAGTTTAGAGTGAGCCACTCAAGGACTACAACCATTCTACTCAATTAAAGGAACATCGATTGAGCATCTCTTACATTAGGTCCCAACAACAGCTGCTATGTGAAGTGCTTTTGCCTAGTCCAACTCAAGATTTCTGGTGCTGAGATTTCATTTCCTGAGGGATGTGTCTGTGGCTTAAGCACTAACACCCAACAGAGTGACTAACAGGTAAGCAGAAGTGTAACACACCCAAGTATCAAAAGATCGCTGCAGTCCTCAGCAGTTTTCATCACCATGTAAGTAACAGAGAAGAAAAGAGCTTATGATTCTCTCCCCAGTAAAAGTCCAAACTTCCTTCTTAACCACCCATTTGCTTCTCATTTCTAATTCTGAAAACCCAAATAATTCTCAGCGGAGAAGACCCGCCCGAGAACCAGCCACAGAGAGCCCCTTGATCCATCAGAACAAATGGGTGCAAAGTCGTGTTCTGACAGTGATGTGGGATTATTGGTAGTGATGCCTACATGGTTGTAGTTCAGGAACTTGAATGTGCATTAGAATCATCTGGTGGGCGTGTTAAACACTGATAGCTGGCCCCACCTCCAGAATGCTTGATTCAGTAGGTCTGAGGTGGGGTCTGAGTACCTGTGTTTCTAACAAGTTCCCAGGTGATCCTGATCCTACTGGTGCGGGACCAATCTTTAGGAATCACTGGTATAAGAGGACTCAATTCACAAATAATCTAAAAGTACAGCACACTGGCAGGGGTAGGGGCAGGGTTGTGCAGACCTGGGTCCTACAAAATGCAGCAGATATCAGTGCAAATAGTTGGCTGGATATCCCTGGCTTCCTGGGTGCCCAGAGACAGCTCTGTGTGCAGCAGGGGCTCAGAGAAGGCTTGCCTTTCCAGTCCCTGCTGTGGGGCTATGGTACCGCTAACTGCCAGGGTTGCTGTCTGTATCACCTGGAAGTATCTGCTAGTTCATTCAACACTGGACCTGCCATATCCCAGGCACTGTTAACTGAGCAGTGCCTGCCAGCCCAAGGAGGCTAGGCAAAGACGGCTAGAACAAAGAAAACAGGAAACCTAGCCTGATAGCCCTCGTGAATCACACCAGCTGGATCTGAGGGATTCCAGCAGGCCCACCAACCTGGGACTAGCAATCACATGCAGATTAAGCACATATTTTATCCCTAGAAAAGAAGCTAAGGAGACAAACTTTCAGAACAGAGAAAAAGATCTTTGCTTGCAGTTTTTTGAATAATCTGTTACAGACTAGGTCTCATTTTTCATTTCCGGAACAGCATCTTATTTTCCCAAGAAAAGTTGTGGGCCAGATTTCTATTTTATAATTTTCTAATTAATTTTATGACTGAGCTTCTCTTAGCTTTCACTGGATCAGACCTACGTGCTGGATTCCACATGAAAAAAATGTGGTATGTAAATGTTTCAAGATTATATATACTGATAGTAACAAACCTAAGAAAGGGACTTTCAATTTTTTTTCGTGACCTATGAGGGCATGGCCACAAGTACTCCACAAGCTCTGAATTATTTATAGAAATTATAAAACTTGTTCTTTCTAAAAAAATTCCGTGTTATTACCTGAAACGTTCACTATGAATATTCTGTTTGTGGCATATTCCTGCAATTCAGGTAATCTGTCACCAGGGGGTGATGATATATTGGCATCTCAGCCTTGAGTAGGGCTCTTGACAAAACCACTTTCCACTTTCTCTTTTTTTCAGTATCAAGAGTTTGTATACCCCAGATACCAAGCTAGGAACCAAGAACGGAAATATGGACTGATACAGCCCTTTGTTGCTGTCCAGTCGCTAAGTCATTTCCGATTCTTTGTGACCCCTTAAACTGTAGCATGCCAGGCTCCTCCGTCCTCTACTGTCTCCCAGAGTTTGCTCAAATTAATGTCCATTGAACTGGACATCGTTTCACCTTTTCATACTGTCCATGGAATTCTCCAGGCAAGAATAGTGGAATGGGTTGCCACTTCCTTCTCCAGCAGACCATGTTTAGTAAGATCTGTCCATCTTGGGTGGCGCTGCGCAGCATAGCTTGTAGCTTCATTGAGATACACAAGCCCCTTCACCAAGACAAGGCTGTGATCCATGCAGGAGGATATAGCTCTTACATTATCACAAATATAATTATTTATTATAAATAGCTAAATTTTAACAAACAATAAACACAAGCTGTAAAAATATTTCAGTGCAGCTCTTGAAAGAAACAACAAGCTAGAACTTAGTGAGATCTACAACTTCTCCGGTAGGAGGAGTCAGGAACAAATGAACTCTGGGGATACCCTATTCCCAGGACCAGGACAGACTGAGGAAAAAGAGGGCTTCCCTGTTAGAGGAGGTTGGGCTGTTGGGGTGGAGGAAGCATCTTGAGGTATCACAAGTGTGGGCTCCATCAAGGAGGCTGTGAATTAGCAATTCCTAAGAGCCTCATCTTATTTCTCCAGAGCAGCCCCCGACTCTATCTTGGCAGGGGAGTCATTTTACAACACCTGATAGGCATCAGCAAAGCTGGGGTTGATCTGTTTCCTTCAGTCCCTGAGCTGAAAGACAGAGGGAGAGGTCTTAAGATACAGGCGTGTCCTCTGGGGGATACTGATTTTTTTGGTGATTTAGCTCAAGACAGGAGAGAGAGGTCTAGGCCATATCTCAGAGCAGGCAGGGACTGGGTATCAGAGATAGTTCAGTGTGTAAGGTGCTGGCTGCAGGGGCCATATCTGGAGTTACTCTGTGACTGCAAAAATGAATGAAAGAAAAGGATCCACCTCCCTACGTCCATCCTGAGTTGCGTTTTTCAGTGAGTGTGACAGAATTACCAGTAGACCATCCAGAAGCAGTGGCGGAATCAGGGAGAGATTGGGGAGGAAATGGACTAGCACCTGTGGGGGATGGCTGTTGAGGTCCAGTGCTCCCTGATGGGATACAAAGACTGGGGGACTAGGAGAGAGGCTTAGCCACTTTCCATGAAGGACTAAAGGCACATAGCTGGCCTGGTCGAATGATGAAAGCCCTGAGAATATATTTTCATATTCTTTTAATACCCAGGGATAGATGCTAAGAAAAAGGAAGGAGGTACTTAAGGGCTTCTCTTAGTAATCTCCATGTGATTTTCTCTTACACTGACAACTAAGCCACTATTCAAACAATTATGAGCTCATAAGAGTCATTTAGGGATCACCTTTTATTTATAAATGAGAAAACAGGATGTGAGGGATCCTTATATGCCCAAGGTCAACTATTTTATGTTGTGCTAATGGGCAAAACTAGAATGTAGACTAAAAATCTTGCAATTTTTAAAATCTATCCCTCTGTCATTTGGCTCTGCTTTCCCTGAGCCTAGACAAAGTTAAAGCTGAGTCCTAATCAGTCTTCCCCAGTCTCTGGTTGAATTGGCATCAGGTCCCCTCTGGGGGTCTTTTCAGCACCTACTCCTCTGCCCCTGCACAAGCCATCAGCTTACCCTGCTCACACAAGCCCTTTTAACCTTCCTGCTTTCAGACACTCTGTTTACAACCTTTGACCTGGGCNGATGCACTTCTCTTAGTGATATTTCATGACCTCAAGATACAGAAACATTCAGCCAAATACCATGGGTTGAAAGTTTTTTCATTATCAGGTTTAAAAAGACTGGGGACCAGCACTACCCATCTTCCTTAGCCAGTCTCATTAACTCCTGTCTTTCATGGATCATGCCAGAAAACAACTTTTTCACTTCACCCCCCTCTACACTACTACAGAGTTCATTTGTTACTTGCTAGCCACCAGGCAACCCGGCAACTCCTCAGCACAGTCCCCAACCTCAAGAAACCCCTGACCCAGTCTTGCTGACTGAGCATGCATTTAACATTTGCACAGTTCTTTGTTTCATCCTAGACTACCGCCTCCTAGGAGAGGTTATACTCTGCTAAACCAATATCAAATCATCTCCATTCCATTCAAACTTGAGAGGAATGTGCCTTATTTCATCTTTGTATTTCCCACAGAGTCAGCTTAGTCCCAAGCCTAGATCATAATATGTACTCAGTAAAATTTTGTTGAATGAATGCATGTATGCCTAAACAAATGAAACCAGTCATGTAGATATGACAGGTTACAACATTTCTCCCTTTGCTTCTATTTTTTTAAAAAAGTTGATTATTGACATAGAGGCCATGAAATATAATTATGACTGAAAATTTTTAAAAAGCATAGTCTGTTCAGAGACACCCTCTCTTGCCTTCTTTTGCTTCCTCTTTCCTTGGCTTTCAGAAGCCAAGAGTTCTAGGTACATGATATGAAAATGGCACAGAATAAAAGGATTATCCAGGGTTTGGAGAGGATGGTGTGGTGGTGGTGGAGGGGGGGACTTTTGGTTAAAGTAGAGAAATTGCCAGGAAAACATTTAGTAATTGCAATAGTTAAAAAAAAAAAAAAAAAGCTCTGCTTTATGGAAGGCAATTCCATGATACACAGTACAGTCACAGTATCTTGAACAGCTCCAGGCAGGGTAGATCAACCCCTCACTCCGTTCCCCAGACAGAAGACCTGCCTGGGAGCCCTTCTGTCTCCTTCCCTTCCTGGGCAGCTTAGGATGTCCTATACTCCTTTTCATTTTTTATCCAGTGAGTAAATGCAATAGGGTCCAGTTAATGCACAAGGGTCTCTGTAAAGGCCTTCAATAAAACTGCCATCTCGGGATGTCACTGTGCCCCTCTGACTCACAGCCATGCCATCACCTGGTGGATCAGCTCTAATGAGTAAGTGGTCACCTAAGTTGTGTCCAGGTGACAAGTTGCTCCTGATCTTCGGGTGGTAGTGAGGCTCCTGGGCTGCAGGAGGTGTGAGGACTAGGACAGAAGCCTTAGCAAACAGTCCCTACATCCTGACCAGGTCCACTTCAGGCTTAGCTAGATAATGAGATGGAGACAGGTATTTCCCCAAGAGTTAGATTCTACAGGATATTCTGAGGGTTTATTTGTTGTTTTGTTTTTGTTTTTTTTTCCCTGAGACCTTCTTCTCAAGTTTATGCCTGAAACCATCCTTGAGCTTCTGTGCCTTATGGCTGGGAGGCATAGAGCTTGTTCCCAAGAATGTTGGGAGACCAGAGCATCTGGTTCTGTACCAGGCTGCTTAATAGTCCTGCATGGTCTTCAGTCCAGTGGGAGCACTTGGGACTGAGGCACAACAGAAGGGAGGAGCCACCGTGCTGACCGTCCCCACTGCACCCTTGGTACAGGTAAGGGGCCTGCCAGTGTGCTCTATACACAGCCTAAGAGACTGGGGCCCTAGGACTGTAAAAGCATATTTTTTCTTCCAGGTAACCTGAGTATATTCTCAAATCACGTATGCATGGGAAATTCCAGCAGCTGCGGGTATAAAAGGGAGAGGTATAATGTGCTGTTGCTGCTACTGCTGCTGCTAAGTCGCTTCAGTGGTATCCGACTCTGTGCGACCCCATAGACAGCAGCCCACCAGGCTCCCCCGTCCCTGGGATTCTCCAGGCAAGAACACTGGAGCGGGTTGCCATTTGTGCTGTATAAAGGTGTAAAGCTAAGCACTGAAAAATTGATGCTTTTGAACTGCGATGCTGGAGAAGACTCTTGAGATTCCCCTGTACTGCAAGGAAATCAAACCAGTCAATCCTAAAGGAAATCAATCCTGAATACTCATTGGAAGGACTGATGCTAAAGCTGAAACTCCAATACTTTGGCCACCTGATGAGAAGAACTGACTCATTGGAAAAGACCCTGATGCTGGGAAAGATTGAAGGTGAGAGGAGAAGGGGATGACAGAGGATGAGATGGTTGGATAGCATCACCAACTCAATGGACGTGAGTTTGAGCAAGCTCTGGGAGTTGGTGATGAACAGGGAAGCCTGGCGTGCTGCAGTCCATGGGGTTGCAAAGAGTGGGACACAACTGAGTGACTGAACTGACTGAACTGATAAAGTGCTGTTGAAGAACAGCTGAGTTTTGCCTTTTCTTTTAGAGCCATAGCTCTAACAAAGATGCTTCTATTGAACTAGAATATCAAGAGGTTGTCCATAGGTTCTGATCTCAAGACTCTCAGGTTCTTTTTAAATTTGAGTATTTTTTTTTTTCTTTTTATTAAATTTATTTATTTATTTAATTTTTTAAAATGAAACAAAGGTGAACATTTTTAATGATAAAAGGACAATTCACAAAGAAGATAGAAACAAAATTCATGCAAGACCCAAAGCCCAGATGACCAGCCCCTGTTGAAATGCCCGTCACGGGTTCAAGGCATGAGGTGATGGAGAAGAATGGAAAAACGTGCCATGTCACATGTGTCTCTCCTTGGACATGCTTTTCATTTGAGAGGCTTCTTGGCAAGTCTAAATGTGATGCCAAAACACTGGAACTCAAGAGAAAACAATTCTGTCACCAACACAGGCTATGGCATAGGTTTGCCTGGGCCAGAAAACAGGATCCCAGAGGAAAAGGACTTTTGCCCTTTCATGCTCATTTCAGGAAGTCTCTGGACCCCTGAGCATGTCTCTTGAATACTTTCTGCATTACTGACATTCTGAGCTCAAAAATTCTTTGTTGTGGGGGACTGCTCTGTACATTGTAGAAAGTTAGCCACATGCCCGGAACTACCCACTAGGTACCTGTAGTACCCACTTCCCTCAGTTGTGATAATAAATATTGCTAATTGTCCCTTAGTGTAACCAGGAAGGGTAATTTTGATTTTATGCTGGATCTGCTTCTGCGACTTTAACATTCCTTTTGCAGCTTTTGTTCCTGTAGGCGGACATAATGGCCTGCCTCAGGGAGTAACCTGAGCCACCTACCTGTGAAGGGCTGCAAAGAAGTGAAACGAATACATACCCCTGGCTGAGGCTTGCCATTCTAGGGGACCTGCAAGGGTTGAACACTCTTTGTACTTTATTCCCTGGGCCTCCCTGGTGGCTCAGATGGTAAAGAATCTGCCCGCGATCTGGGAGACTCGGGGTTCGATCCCCCGGCTGGGAAGCTCCCTTGGCGAAGGGAACAGCTACCCACTCCAGGGGTTGCAGAGTCAGACCTGACTGAGTGACTTCCACTTCACTTCACTGTTTCCTCACCACCCCCTCATCCCTGATCCATAAAAGAACCTGGCAACCAGCTCCTGACAAGATGGTTCTTTTGAGGCACTAGCCTGCCATCTTCTCAGTCAGCCAGCTCCAGAATAAAGTCCCTTTCTCATCCCAACACTTTGTCTTGTATTTATTGGCCTATCAAGTGGTAAGTAGAGAGCTTGGACTTGGTAGCACTAGGAGGCCAGGATCACCCCTGGTTGAAAACTGCTGCTTGAGAGCAAGAAAGGCCTCAGATAAGGTGAGAGTGGGGAAGCAGCCCTCTGCTGAAATGTCATTATAGCTCAGCCTACTTTATTTTTCTGGAGAAGCAGGCACCATCACCTACCTAATGCATTTGCTTCCTCTTTGGCTCTGCCCACTAGAGGGTCAAGTTCTCCAGCGCTGTGACTCAGTGAGTCCCTGCTGTAATGCCAGTGCCTGGCACACAGGTGACACTCAAAAAATACTCACCAAGCATCTGAAAGGGATTCTATGATACAGCGCTAGAGCTAATGCCACACTGTTAACTTTTCAGGTACTTAAAAAGCTGATGTTTTCAAGTTACAGTGGGTGATAGCGGTAAAATACCAGAAGGGAGTCAGCAGGGCACCTCCTGAGTTATGTCCATAAATGCTGGAGAGTCCCCTCAGTGCCATGGTTTTCAAACTGTAGGTTGCCTCCCATTTGCAGGTCATGAAATCAGCTTTGTAGGTCACAAGCGGCATTCTTCTCAGGGGAATAGAATGGAACGGAATGCAATGTGCCAAGGTGTATCACATATACTAAGAGTGTTTCATGAAGTATTTGCATATATGTACATGTATATATAACACATAATATAGAATTTGGTAAGTTTTTTTGATGTGGACCATTTTTAAAGTCTTTGTTGAGTTTGTTACAATATTGCTCCTGCTTTATGTTTTGATTTTTTTGGCCCTGAAGCATGTATGATCCTAGCTCCCTGATCAGGGATCAAACCCACACTCCCTGCACTGGAAGTGAAGTCTTAACCAGTGGACCATCAGAGAAGTCCCTAGAATATTATATAGACAGCACATGCATATGAGTGTGTGAGTCCTCCATGATACAAAAATAAACTTTAAAAACCACAACCTAATTTTTATAGTCCCCCAAACGGTAACTAAATACCATTCACTAAGCCTCAAGGGTGTTGTAAGGATAAGATAACATTTGTAAAATATGTTGGCTTCCTCCCCTGGAAGCATTACTAGCTTACAGAGAACTATGACATCATCGCAAAAGGACTGCTGAGTGAGGTTCTATGGAAATCTAAAAGAGCTCAGACCCATTTTAAATCATCACAGTTCTTGATTTTTGCAAACTCGCATAGCCCATTAGGAAGGGAATGAAATTGACTTCATTGAAAGCTCCACCCTGCCAATGAGTCATTTTTGTATCCCTGAGCAGTCTGAATCTTTGTAAAACTTCCACATTTAAGTGAGTTACCCAGACCCAGAATCAAAGCACAAAGAATGAGAGAATGGCCATGAGGCATCGGTAAGCTCGTCAACTCCACAGCAGTGGAACATGAACAAGACCCTGGCTCCTGGAGCCAGACGACCTGAATTAGAATCCCAAGAGATGCTGGGCAGTATTTAACTTCTCTGTGCCTCAGTTTCCTCCTCAGAAAAATAGTATAAAGATAGTCCACATCTCATAAGCTTGTTGTTTAAGGATTAAATGAGAAATGCCCATACAGCACTGTTAATAATTCAATTTTCGATAAAAGCTCAAGTTACATGAACTCACATTATGTGGGTACTATTTACTGTTTCCCCCTCTCTGCCACTAAACATATAAACAATGAAGCCAACGTGTGCTATTAGGCTATGAAGCCTTATCATAAAAAAGAGGACACAAATTTCCTTCTCCTCTTGTTTCTGAAAGAGACATCCCACCCATAAAAACAAAATCTCCATATATCTCCATAAATCACCCCCAAGATATTTTAGGTAAGAGGTGAAGGAAAGTTCAAATGTGATAAAAAAAAAAAAAAAAAAAAAAAAACACCTCTATCACAATGGTGCCTAATCTCCCTAACACCATGATGCACCTCCCATCCCCTGGTGTTGGGAAACACGATCTATTGTTAGTGTGGATCAACTACAGAAAGCCACACAAAACCTTTTCTCTACCACTAGGCTAGTGGTTCCTGTATATTACATTTTTCTGCTTGAATTTTTACAACAGCTGTCATCCCTCTCTACAATAATTGGCTGAAAATAAAGAAGCTGAAGGAATTTGTGTGTTCATGCATGTGTGCAAATGCATGGCTGTCCATGTGTGTGCACAAATTCTTTCAGCTTCCTTTTTCTTCAGCACATGTGTATGGGTATGCATGGAAATGTGTGTGTGTGTGTATTCATGCACATGTATGTGCATACATATATGTGCCTAAGAAAAATAATGAGGCTTAGACATGCTGGCATTTTAATAATTTAGTTCTAGGAATAATGTAAGCCAATAAGCAAAAATTGCCTGGATTTCTTAAAATGTATAAATATAAAAAATTCTGATGAAGCTTTAAAAGATTGACTCTGCATAATCCAATGACAGCTATTCACATATACATCCAATACACTCATCCATCTCGTGGATATTTTGCATCTCCAGATCTACAGGGAAAAAAATAGTAAATCTCTAATGAACACTTTAGAGACCGATCTCTGGGAGCCTTTGTCTACCTGTCATAGACAGAAGAGATTATTCTTGATTGGACTATTCTCTGTACTAGGAATGAATGAATAAATAGATGAATACATAAATAATTGTATCTTTAAAGAAAGATACATTTTATCATTTTAAGTTCTATAATTAAGTTAAATAAATCAATGTTGGCCTAAAGAAATTAAAGATAATCAAGGGAAAATAAGATAATGGAATTAAGAGAAATGAAAATTTATATGCTTACACCTGCATTTTCTTATCTTTCAGCTTCCATGGGGATTTTGCAAAAGAGTGGCTTCCTCACCCATTCACGGAAGCAAAGGCAATCTTAACCCATTCACTTTGGTGCTACTGGGAAGTGAAGGAGGTAGTTGAAAAAAAAAAGATGGAAAGAAGGGATAGAGAGGAAAATTTACAAATATATATATATATATATATATATATATGGGGAAAATGCAATTTCCAGTGTCTTGTAACTTTGGTGATTTCTAAAAATTCTCCACAAGGGTTTTGCTCATGTCACTTTTTAAGGTCTACCTTGATCTTTTATATTAAATAATTAGGATAATGAGGTGTAATAAGATCATTCTGGTAGGCTATTTGTAAGAAGGGGATATATTAGAGGTGCAGAGTTCTGCAAATACAAACAACCCTCAGATCTCAGTGGTTTAATACTAATCAAGGGTGGTTTCTAGTACATATACCAGTCTAAGGATGGCTCTTCCCAGGGGCAACTCTCCTGGGTGGCCCTCCTCTAAGCCACGAGGCAGGAACCCATGCTCATTCCAGCTAGTGGCTCTGTCATCTCCTAGGACAGTGTTTTTCAAATGTGACTGTGCATAGGCATCACCTGGGGACCTTATTAAAATGCACATTCTCAATCTCTCACCTGGATACTCTGTGTCTGCAAACAGAGGAAGAAAAAGAGAAAGAGTAAATGATAGTGCAGGCAGGAATTTATCCCTTCTATCAACACCTCATTGGCCAGTCTCAGTCACATGGCCACACCTAATTGCAAGGGAGCTTGGGTAACGTAAATCAGCTCTGTGTTCAGGAGGAAAAACAGTGTTATTAACAGTTAGCCACTATCTGCCATAGTAAGAAAAGCAGCAATAAACTAAAGAGATTTCAAATATCTAAATCACTCATCCTTTCTATTTGCAAGCTCAAATCAGATTTGTTCAGGAGAAAAAGGCACAAGCCCCCTAAATAAATCATTGTTTCTGTTGAAACACTAAAGTCTCAAATCTAAAACATTCACTGTAAATTCTTAAAGCTGTCATAAAGCAATTTACCATACCCATGAATTTCTGAAGCAAGTCATAAGGGACTGTCTAAAGTTTTCTTCTCTAGAGATTTGATAAGCAGATTTTCTTCTTAGAAAATATATGTATTGAAAGTGAAAGTGAAGTTGCTCAGTCGTGTCCAACTCTTTGCAACCCCATGGACTGTGACTAGCTACCAGGCTCCTCTGTCCATGGGATTTTCCAGGCAAGAATACTGGAGTGGGTTGCCATTTCCTTCTCCAGGTGAGCTTCCTGACCCAGGGATCGAACCCAGGTCTCCCACATTGTAGGCAGACACTTTACCATCTGAGCCACCAGGGAAGTCCTAATGTATGTACTGTATGATGTTAAAACATACAGCAGAATGTTCACCCCTTGAATCCCAAAAAGGTATTCCTGACCCTTATGTCATCACCGTACCAGAAGAATCAATTCAGTTTAGTTTGTTCTCCAAACTAAAGGGAGAGGGAGGGAAGACGCTCAGTTCAGTTTCAGTTCAGTCATTCAGTCGTGTCCAACTCTTTGCGACCCCATGAATCGCAGCACGGCAGGCCTCCCTGTCCATCACCATCTCCCAGAGTTCACTCAGACTCACGTCCATTGTGTCCGTGATGCCATCCAGCCATCTCATCCTGGGTCATCCCCTTCTCCTCCTACCCCCAATCCCTCCCAGCATCAGAGTCTTTTCCAATGAGTCAACTCTTCGCATCAGGCGTCCAAAGTACTGGAGTTTCAGCTTTAGCATCATTCCTTCCAAAGAAATCCCAGGGTTGATCTCCTTCAGAATGGACTGGTTGGATCTCCTTGTAGTCCAAGGGACTCTCAAGAGTCTTCTCCAACACCACAGTTCAAATGCTCAGAACCTACAAAAATTTTGCTTAGTGATTGGATTCCACTTTATGCAAAGAATAACAGCTTCTCAGAAGATAATGGTTAATATATACCAATTTTACTTCCTGTGCTGGTGTTACTACTGATTCAAAAGTAACTGTGATGTAGCAGTGGGGGATGGGAAGCCTATTTGTTGCCTGTGAAATCTCCTGTGAGAAATTTACTGTGAAATCTCACAGTAAAATCTCCTGTGAGAAAAGCAGAGCAAGATCTGGAGATCATTTAGCCATGAGAGGGTAGAGAAGCAAATTAACTATGAACATGATCTTAAAACCAAACCATCTTTGGGCGAGAGGGGCCCCTGTGGGGGCCCCACGCGCTACAGGTCTCTGCTCTGGCTCTTTCTCCTCTCAGGACAAGGAACCCAAGGTTCCAAAGGCTGTGGGTCCTAGTAGACTTCTGTGTCCTCCTTGTAGATCAGCGCTGCCCAAGAGAAATGCTAAGGGAGCCCCGATGTGAGCTGCGTACACAATTTTTAAGTTGTAAGCAGCCACACTGCAGTCCATGGGGTCGAGAAGAGTCGGACAGCACTGAGCGACTTCACTTTCACTTTTCACTTTCATGCATTGGAGAAGGAAATGGCAACCCCCTCCAGTGTTCTTGCCTGGAGAATCCCAGGGACGGGGGAGCCTGGTGGGCTGCCGTCTATGGGATCGCACAGAGTCGGACACGACTGAAGTGACTTAGCAGCAGCAGCAGCAGCTGCCACATTAGAAAATAAAAAAGAAACAGGAAGTGACTTCCCTGGTGGTCCAGTGGTTAGGAATCCACCCTGCCATGCAGGGGAGGCGGGTTCGATCCCTGGTCAGGGAACTAACATCCCACATGCTGTGGAGCAACTAAGCCAGTGCAGCAAAAACTCCTGAAGCCCACACCCTCTGGACCCCTTATGCTGCAACTAAGAGAATCCGTGGCCACAGCGAAAGATCCACAGGATGCAATGAAGATCCTGCATGCCGCAACTAAGACATAATGCAACCAAACAAATAAAAATAAATCTATTTGTAAAAGCTACTTAGTATATTAAAAAAGAAATGGGCAAAATTATTAAATAATACTTGATATAATTTGTAATTATTAATATATTTTATCCCAATATATGCAAAATATCATTTCAACATGTAACCAATATAATGACATTAAAGAGATATTTTACATTCTTCACTTTTCATGATCAGTCCAGTGTGTGTTTCCATGTATAGCACGTGTCAGCCAGCACTCCATGGTCACATGTTGGGGACTGTGTCTGGCAGCAAGCCCCAGCCCAGGCTCTGGGTCACAGGCCCTGGAATCCCTCATAAACCCTTGTCCACTCCCAGGGCCGTCTCTCCAGACCTTATTATCTGAGGTCTGAGGGGAACCACAGAATAGCTGTTTGAAGAGGGTGTGGGTGGAGCTTCAGCATGTATCCTGGGTGCCATGCATGTGTGCTGGGCACTGCACAGTGAAGGAGGGCAGGGGTGCAAAAAGAAGGGGAGAAGGATTCAGGTTGGAGCTGGCTCTCCCCAACTCTGCCATCTGCTGAATGAAGAAACTGTCCTGTCTACTACTGGCTCTTTGTATACAGAAAACTGTAGATCACATCACTGCTAGACCCTCTAACAGGGTTTAGACACTGGCACAGGCAAAACTGGCTGCATTCCCTTTCTGTACATCACCAATAGTATATATGGTTAAAGACCTCAATAAAGGTTGGCTATTAACAAGAGAAGTGATATTCAAGCTCTATGTGCTGGTTTTGCTATACTGATTATTAAGTTATTAAATTACGTCTTTAATAGTAATTGTCCTGGGCTCTCTCAGAGTCCCCTATTACTGCCACTCAGACTCCTTCCCTAGAATCCCCCTAAAAATCTCCCCACTACCCAGCAACTGATGGGTTAACACTAGGCACAGCCAGGATCTTCCAGGCAACTGCTCCAGAGGCCAGAGCCACTGATCAACATCCCTGCTGTATGTATTGTGCTCAGTCATGTCTGACTCTTTGCAACCCCATGAACTGTAGCCTGCCAGACTCCTCTGTCTATGGAATTTTCCAGGCAAGAATACCATAGGGGGTGCCACTTCCTATTCCAGGTGATTTTCCCGACCCAGGGATCAAACCCACATCTCTTGCATCTCCTGCATTGGCAAGTGGATTCTTTACCATTAGTGCCACCTGGGAATTCCTGCTATATAGGCTGCTCATTATTCTAACCATCACCCCTAACTATTTAACATTAGCTACTCTATTTTGTGATTCACGGGGTCGCAAAGAGTCGGACACGACTGAGTGACTGAACTGAACTGTATTTTGCATATTCTAACCCACTGCAGATGGTGACTGCAACCATGAAATTAAAAGGCGCTTACTCCTTGGAAAAAAAAGTTATGACCAACCTAGATAGCATATTGAAAAGCAGAGACATTACTTTGCCAACAAAGGTCCGTCTAGTCAAGGCTATGGTTTTTCCAGAGGTCATGTATGGATGTGAGAGTTGGACTGTGAAGAAGGCTGAGCGCCGAAGAATTGATGCTTTTGAACTGTGGTGTTGGAGAAGACTCTTGAGAGTCCCTTGGACTGCAAGGAGATCCAACCAGTCCATTCTAAAGGAAGATCAGTCCTGGGTGTTCTTTGGAAGGAATGATGCTAAAGCTGAAACTCCAGTACTTTGGCCACGTCATGCGAAGAGTCGACTCATTGGAAAAGGCTATGATGCTGGGAGGGATTGGGGGCAGGAGGAAAAGGGGATGACAGAGGATGAGATGGCTGGATGGCATCACCGATGGATGTGAGTCTGAGTGAACTCTGGGAGTTGGTGATGGACAGGGAGGCCTGGCGTGCTGCAATTCATGGGGTCGCAAAGAGTCAGATATGACTGAACAACTGAACTGGACTGAACTGAACCCACTCTTTCTTGTGATGATGTTTAGTTTACCCACAATAAGCAAATGGACCTTATTTCTATTGACTATTAATGAAATTTCTGGAATAAGGGTTCTACTGCTGATATGCCCTAAAGTCTTGTTAGTTTAGATGGAAGGGAAAGATGAATAGAGGAAATTAGAGGTATCATATGACAGTCAGTGAATTCTCCTCTGCAGAGTACCCTTATGTAGAAGGACAGATATAATTAATACAGAATTACCGTTCAGTGTTCAGACAGCATGAAGACAGAGTCTAGGATTGCCCTCAATAACCCCCACCTCTTGGTATCCATATGCTCATGTAATGCCCTCCCCAAGCGTAGACAGGACCTATGACTTGCTGCCAACCAACAGAATATGACAAAGGTGATGGGCTGTCACTCTGTGACTACACTACATCAAATTGTAACTCCTGTCGTGCTAGCAGACTCCCTTCCTTGCAGCCTTTGATGAGCCAAGTTGCCATGATGGGGAGGACCATTTGGTGAAGAATCAGGGTGGTCTCTGCCCCACGGCCAGCTAGGACTTGAGGGACTTCAGTCCAACAGTCCAAAGGGAGCTACATCCTGCTAACAACTATGTAAATGAGTTTAAATGTGGCTCATCCCCAGGCAAGCTTTTAGACATGACCTTGGTCCTGGACAATGCCTTGATGAGGGCCTCATGAGAGCCTCCTGAAGCAGAGGACTCAGCTAAGACATGCCCAGATTCCTGACCAACGGATACTGTCAGATCACAAGTGTGTGTCATCTGCATCTGTGTTTGTGGTACTTTGTTATAAATACATAGCTAACAAAGTTAGCAAGTATGTTTTGGTTGAAATGTATAAAAATGCATGTATATATACATATTAATATATACACATGCAACTGTGTGCATGTATAGAAAGTGTTCAGAATAAGAAAATCTCAAGAGGTATTACCTTGAGAGAAAGAGACCGGGATTTAGAGGGAAAAAAGGAAGAGTGCACTTTTTGTATTATTTTAGCTTTGTTGCTGTGTTCATGTTTCATTTTCATAAATTAAAAAAAAAACTAGCTTAAATGTACTATAGATTTGAGACCATTTTGTTACAAGAAACATAGTGTGTCCAAGAAAATCTCTGATTTTTAGAACGTTAATCCTGTGTTTCTAACCAGGATCAGATTGTTAAGGCAATAAAACATGAGTCCACTAGGGCTGATGCACTAACTTTGCAAGAAAGAGGCCCTCAAGGGTCTAGTCTCATGGTCTCACAGGTAGGAACTCTGGTGGGGTGGAGACTGGGTGTGCGGTATTAAGAAACTCAAGCTGAGCTGGGGAGGAGATGCTAGGATTCACCTCTTGCTTTATCAGACAGTGCTTTTAACCCCTCCCTGCACCTCCAAACTTCCCCTCAAAGAACAAGTAGTAGAAAGTATAAACATTCTCCCTTTAAAACAAATTCTCCCTTCAAAAATGACTTATTCATTTGAAATGTGCCAGGGGGCTGGTAAGGAGTTGAAAGAAGTTAAATTACTGTTATCTAGAGCTGTGCCCAATATTTGAAATACCACCTGGCAAAAACCCACACAAAATGATTTGATAAACAAATGAATGAAGAAGATTAAATCAGCCCAACTACCAGTCCTCTAATAGTGCCACCAAAAATTAGGTAGGAAAAAACATTCACGATAAATTGAGAACCCATGACAAAGAAGAAAAGAGAATGTTGGGGGTCTGGGGGATGGCTGCTGTGCCCACCATCTGTGTGATATCGGCTAAGATTCACAGGTCTAAGTCTCTTCGACAAATGGTGCTGGGAAAACTGGACAGCCACGTGTAAAAAAATGAAATTAGATCATTCTTTAACTCCATACACAAAAGTAAGCTCAAAACAGATTAAAGATCTCAATGTGAGAACAGATACTAAAACTCCTCGGGGAAAACCTAGGCAGAACACTCTCTGACATAAACCACAGCAACATCTCTCTCGATCCATCTCCCAGAATAATGGAAATAAAAACAAAAATAAAATTAACAGGTCTATAGAATAGTGCATTTTTTCCCCTGACAGCATTTTCAAATTGTGAGATGGACTCATAGCTACCAATCATTTTTGACCTCAAACCTTAAGAATGGCTTCTATGCTTCCTTAGATTTCTCAAGCCTCCCTCCATATTTGGTCTATTTCTGAAGTCTGTCATAGACAGGCTTCCATAACGTCCTTTCCTGGTTAGTGTCACCATATAGTGATCTTTCCCATTCAGACAACCCCCGAATTGGTCAACTCCTGAGTGTGTGAAAAGCCTTAACTCCCTGCTTTCTCTCTTCCATATACATTTACTAATCTGTATGTAGGAGTAACATTGAGAAAATACATACACAGAGAAAAGAGCTTACAAATATGACAAATAACTGGAAGCCCTTGAATTCCACTCGCCTCCATGTCTCTGAAAGTAAGAAACACTGTAAGAGAAAGAGCAAACGACAATAGAAGTGGAGATTTTGACAGCAGGAAGATAACGGGAGGAAGTCATCTGACCATCAGTTAAAAACCAGTAAGGTATAGTGGGGTCTGACTATCTTTCAAAAAAGAGGCTAGATGGGGGGGGTGGTTTGAAGGGATTTGCACAGAAAACACAAATCTTAAAACATTCAGATTAGTTTCTGTTGATTAACCTAGGCTCTCTTCGAATATGCTCTCTAAGGAGTTTGGATACATTCACTAATATATATGGAGTTTATACAAAGCGGTTTTGTAGAATGTTTGACAAATTTACATCAGGGCCTTATTACACTAAGCGTAGCAGAAACTGCCAGAAAGGGTTTTATCTTCCGACATAACAGCATGTCAACAGTCGACAGGCCCATTTTGGGGTTGTAGAGTCCCAGAGACTGAGGCAAAATGAGGAGTGATTCCGAGCAGCCTGGCCACCAGGATGAGCCCATGCCGGTGGTGGCTGGCAGCCTGGCCACCAGGACGAGCCCCTGCCGGTGGTGGCTGGCAGCCTGGCCACCAGGACGATCCCATGCCGGTGGTGGCTGGCAGCCTGGCCACCAGGACGAGCCCCTGCCGGTGGCTGGCAGCCTGGCCTCCAACACACGGCTCAGCCCGGTGCGGTTGTTCTTTTCAGCGGTATTTTCAGAATACGAAGGGCTGGCATTTGTAAACATGCTGCCTGGGTGGAAAGATGCCCATGCACTAAGAAAGCTGGAAAAACCCATGCAGGACATTGTGCCAGAACAAACCACGAGACCACAACAAATTAAAGCAGGGCCCCGGAGGATACCCGCAACACTCTTAAATCATGAGTGGCTGTAAAGCAGAACCACTTGCAGCTGAGGCGCTAGGAGACCATCCTGCTCCCCACAGGTGAGGCCAGACTGAAAAAAACTACATGAGTCCTCGTGGTGAGGCAACCCCCGGACTGCTTTCCTCCTCCTCACGCTCTCTTCTCCACGAGCGAATCTACCCATTAGGTCGATGTCCTTCAAATGCTGTCCTCGCATCTCCAGGTTGAGCACATATGTGTAATGTGATTCTTCCTCCCCTGAGCCTGACTCATGTTCTTGGCTCAGTGGGCAATGCAAGGCGAGCACCCTGGCTTCTCCCTAGCATGTTCCTGGCTCCTTGTCAGAACTCACAAAGTATGAATTGGGCTTCCCTGGTGGCTCAGATGGTTAAGAATCTGCCTGCAATGCAGGAGACCCGGATTCAGTCTCTGGGTCAGGAAGATCCCCTAGATAAGGACATGGCAACCCACTCCACTGTTCTTGCCTGGAGAATCCCATGGACAGAGGAGCCTGGTGGGCTACAGTCCATGGGGTTGCAAAGAGTCAGACACAACTGAGTGACTAACACTATCACAGAACTCATGTACCTAGGAGATCTTACCTTCCTGGTTCTACCCCAGCCCTAGCTAGCTGCTCACACCCTGTGCTCTTTGCTGTGTGCTAAGCTGCTTCAGTCGTGTCTCACTCTTTGTGACCCTAAGGACTGTAGCCCGCCAGGCTCCTCTGTCCATGGGGTTCTCCAGATAAGAATACTGCAGTGGGCTGCCACACCCTCCTCCAGGCCTGTCCTCTTTAGACATATGCAGGTATACCTTGTATTTACGTTGTCTTTTGGAGAAGGAAATGGTAACCCACTCCAGTGTCCTTGCCTGGAGAATCCCATGGACAGAGGTGCCTGGCGGGTTGCAGTCCATGGGGTCACAGAGAGTCGGGCACGACTGAGTGACTAACACACATGCACACACACATGCACACACGTTGTCTTCACCAGTAGAAAATAAACAATAGTCACAGCCATACACCACCTCATCAGGGCTGTTGGAAAATAACTTCAAACATGCTGCCTTTGTTAAAATTCTGGAATAAAAGATGGTTACAAATTGAAGTCATTACTTATTCAAAATGTACCTCTACTGCTTAAGAGGTATCACTATTTGTCTCAAGACAACAAAAAGAGGGAAGAAGGAAGCTGGAAGGGAGGAAGGAAAGGAGGAAAAGGGATGAAGAAGGAATGGAGGGAGGGAGGGTTAAGTCATGAAATGCCCCACTTCTGATCAAAGAGCCCTGGGTTTCAATCCCATAACTGCACCACGCCACTAGGTAACTGTGAGCTACTTGCTGAGTCAAACTGAACTGAGGTTTGGTCTCCCCGTCTATAAAATGGAACATCATTCCTCTGTGCAATGGTGGTGTTGCAGATTTGAGGAGCTGATCACTCCAGGTGCCTGACACAGAGAAGGTCTCCAGCAATGAGTCCCAGGTCCCGTTCTCTCCTTCCTCTCTCCTTTTCTGCACCCTCCTTTCGGGGGGGCTGCTCAGACCTGAGGCTGCAGGGAACATCCAGAGAGATGCAGGATGAAATATTCCATCTGTTTCACTTGATACAAGGAGCAAAACAACCACTTGCTAATCAAAGACTTAGTTTTCTTTTTATGACCCCAGAGAAGTACAGTTCTAAAAGTCTGTGCCCAGAGACAGATAACGCCTTCCCTCTCAAAGAGGGGGGCATAAAAGAATACAAAATGCTACAAATGCAAAGGCGGGCAAGGAGGCATAGAGAAGGGCAGGTGTGAACAGGTCATTTATTTTTCTTTCCTAAAACCTTCTTAGGTGACCAATTACTAACACATGGAATATTTTCATCTTATTTACCTTCTGCTTTGCACCTCTTCCTTCTGCTAGTAGTAGTAACGGTAGTTGTTCAGTTGTGTCTGTCCCTTTGTGATCCCATGGACAGAGGAGCCTGCCAGTGGGACTTCCCAGGCAAGAATACTGGAGTGGGTAGCCATTTCCTCATCTAGGGGATCTTCCCGACCCAGGGATCAAACCTGGGTCTTTCGCACTACAGGCAGATTCTTTACTGTCTGAGCCACCAGGGAAGCTCCTTCCTCCTGATCGCCCATGTCTCAAATAGTACTTTAGCAGAAACAATCTCTTCCCCTAGCTTCACGGGAGGGATCTCAAACCTTCTATCTACAGTTGCAGTTTTGTTTAAACCCAAATCTCTCGCCTGGGTTTCCCCCAAGATCTCCAGCTTTCTGGTCATTACTATTCAAGCATTTATTTTTAATGGCTCAAACAAAACCCTCACCAGTCTCACATACTTGCAGGGGTCCAGTGCCCTGTTTGAAATTCTGTGGATTCCTGGTGGGTTTATCGTCTCTGCCATCTCTTGACTTTGATTTGTGGGTCCCATTAAATTTCACTTGCATTTCACCTCTTGTCATCATTCTCTTTTGCCACCTCAAACGAACTCTAGCATAAAAATCCACTGGAGTTTTTACTTACCAAGAAACAAGTCCCTGGTATGTACACTAGGCTTTTGTGGAGGTTTGGGGGGAGTATAGTGAACAGAGGTTACAGAATAGCAAAGCTTAGTATTATATTAATAATATTAGGCATTACTGTTCCTTGCTGTCCTGTCCCCTGCCTGAGGGACCACCTCCTGGCTGAGCTTTCTGTTCGCTGCTCCAGACATCATGTCACCCAGACCCACATTCTCCCACATTCTCATCATAAGTCATCCCTCTTCTCTCCACTCCCCAGAACTCATTAAATTCTTCGACTTCATTTTGCAGAGTAATTCAGCCTTATGTCTATTCTGCAGCATCCTTCCAGACTACACTGCAGGGAATGGAGGCAGAACAGCATCTACCCCTTTCACACTTCAGAAAGTCCATCAATGATATTTACCTAAATAACAAGTTGAAATAAATCCAGTCCTTCCTTCCAATGAGTAACAGAAGAGCAATCACTTCTTCCCCACATAACATTTTCCCCTTTCTACTGTACTCATTTGGCATTTTACACCAGTTAATGTCTGTTTACAACATCAAGTGCATATAAGGGCCAGTTATGGGCTAGGCTGTAGTCAAAGTTTTGATTCTTGAAATTTTGATAAAGAATTCATGGCACTCAAATTTCATAGCGGGATTCTGCCTGCTCTGCTATTAATGTTGCCCTTGAGTATATTATAGAAACACAGTGGAATAGATGAAAGAGAGAACAAAAGAGATGAAATGATTTGAAGTCAAATACCCTGGACAGAGCCTCCTACTTCCCATGGGTTTACCATAGAACTGAAGAACAAGAGGAAAACAAAACAGAAGCCCCATCATTGCACAGTGGAAAAAATAACTCACATTTCATTTTCCTCATTCATTATCCAGCACTCTAGTTGGTAGATACGGTCAAATAGTTTAATGCAAAGCTGAGCACAAACACAGTTCTAGGTGGAAGACATCACTGCGCAGCACTCCTGTAGTTTTGCTAAGGTTGGAGGCAGAGGACCCAGAATGATAGGCAGAAACCTCATGGAAACAGAATATTTCAGTAATGACTTCATCACAGTGTCTTTCCTGAGCCCCCAGTCCATGGCACCTGGGTAGAAGATCCCATTTGGCCTCCTTCAAGATGCCTTGGGGTCAGAATGGAAAGAAACAAGCAAAATTCACATAGACTCTTTCATTGCCCACTGTGATACTTAGAAAACTTCCATTAACAAGTAAAGGTATACATCTATTACCATCACCTCCCCTTTTACATGTTCTCATCCTTGGATTCTGCAAAGGCTGCAGAGTAGATGGTTCATATTTGTCCTCTAGGGCCACCATACAAAATACCACAGACAGAGTGGCTTAAACAATGAAAATGGATCTTTCACAGTTTCGGGGACTGCAAACTGAGATCAAGGTGTCAGCAGGTTGAGTTTCTTTGGAGGTGTCTCCTCTCTCCTTGGGTTTCCCTGGTAGCTCGGCTGGTAAAAAATCCACGTGCAATGCAATGCAGGAGACCCCAATTCAGTTCCTGGGTCAGGAAGAGCCATTGGAGAAGGGATAGGCTACCCACTCCAGTACTCTTGGGCCTTCATGATGGCTCAACTGGTAAAGAATCCGCCTGCAATGAGGGAGACCTAGATTCAGTCCCTGGGTTGGGAAGATCCCCTGGAGAAAGGAATGGCTGCCCACTCCAGGATTCTGGCCTGGAGAATTCCTATAGTCCATGGGGTTGCAAAGAGTCGGACGTGACTGAGTGACTTTCACTAACTCACTCCTCTCTCTTTGGCTGTGGCTGCCTTCTCACTGAGTCCTCAAAGGACCTTTCCTCTTATAAGGACACCAGTTAGATTAGATGAGGGCTTGTCCTAACTTAATCACTTCTTTCGAGGCCCTCCAAATGCAGTCACATGCTGAGGTACTGGGGGTTAGGACTTCAACATACGAATTCGGTGGAACACAAATTAACTATAACAGTAGGCAAGGTCAATAATTCATTGACAAGTCTTTCTCTACCCAACACCACCTCCGTCCATCCTTGCCACACACAATGAAACAACAGGAATCATTTGTAAAACAGCAGTTCTCTCTTATGGCATTTGATGACTCTCATATATTTATGCACTTCCAATTTCATAGGTTGCTTTGATAATCAAAGGGAAAAGAAATAGCTATAATTCTGCCTTTATTAAAGCACACTGGGTTTTAAAATCACTTCTATTCTTGTACTTGAATTTAGTGTGCTCTGAGGCATAATATAGGCATTCCTAGTTACCCAGGGAGGTGGTACAGACTAAGCTTTTGATTCACCTGAACATTTGTCATTTATTAACACCTACTATTTTCCAGACATCATTGAGCTCTGATACAAAGTAGGTCTTAGTGCTTACCCATGAGTTGGTTCATAATTTAATGGGTAAAAGACATATGCATAAAGAACTAAACCTACTTCATAAGATAAAAAATAATTTAACAAAGTGTTTTAAATTGAATTTTAAATTTTGAAATTAGCAAGATTGGCCATCTTCGCAGACATATGCAAAGTTCCAAGTCGGCGATACGTTGTCATTTTAATGATGTCATCCTTCAACCTTGCCTCATTACTAGGAGAATGCTGATTTCTCCCCATTTATTTTTGTCGTCCTCAAGCAAGCACTGCATGCTTGAGGATGCAATAAGTACCCTGGTGAGAACCACACTTTGGAGAACAGGGAGGGACTTTTTTCTGTTCTAATGCGCTGAGTTTATCATGGGGGGGGGTCCTAGAAAATATATCACAGGCTGTATGCTGAGGACTGAAAACATCATAAAACCCACACAGGTAGGTCACCTGGCAGAACCGACATAGGATGGGGAAATTTGAGGCAACCGAAGTTCACATATCTGATATAGGAAACCATCTCATTCAAAGATTGCCTTTATCAACAAATAGCCAAGAAGCGTTGTGCTTTGTAATTCATATAAAATTATAACAATAGCAGATAATATTTATTGAAAGTTGACTTTGGACATGGCACTTTATGTATATGTGATGATATTTATCATATTAGATGTAAATATAGCTTATGGCAGGTGCTATTATTGTGCCCATTGTTCAGATGAAATAAAAATCAGAGAGATTAATACACCTAAGGTCACAGAGGCACAACAGGGCAGAGCTGGGATTCAAATCCCAGCAGTCTGGCTCCAGAGCCTTCAGTCTTCCACAACATTCCATGGGATATTCCAAATGTGCTCTACTGTGTAGCACATCATAGCTTCCTGAACGAGCTCTCACATATTAGTACTTGTTTGCCATTTGGTAAACAAATTCACCCAGTAGTTCACTGGCTGCTATTTTCACTCCTCTTATATAAAAGGAGTGCATGCTTACAGAAATTATCTTAAGTCACTGCTTTATTTAACTGAGAAATTAACAGGAATAACAGGAACCAAGAGATGATGAACATAATTTGGGGCATATGGTGGGTGGAGGAGGGGGCACCTGGGTCTTGAACTGCCTCTTAAGATAGCCTGTAATTAATTACCTAAGTAATTACCTAAGTGTAAGGTCCTGAAACGGAGAAGGCAATGGCACCCCACTCCAGTACTCTTGCCTGGAAAATCCCATGGATGGAGGAGCCTGGTAGGCTACAGTCCATGGGGTCACTAAGAGTCGGACATGACTGAGCGACTTCACTTTCACTTTTCACTTCCATGCACTGGAGAAGGAAATGGCAACCCACTCCAGTGTTCTTGCCTGGAGAATCCCAGGGATGGGGGAGCCTGGTGGGCTGCTGTCTATGAGGTCGCAGAGAGTCAGACACGACTGAAGTGACTTAGCAGCAGCAGCAGCAAGGTCCTGATAAAGAAAGTCTCCAAAAAGACTTGGTGTTATGGGTTGAATGGTGTTTCCCCGCCTAGTTCGTATGTTAAAGTGCTAAAGCCCCAGTTCCCCACAATGTGACCATATTGAAAGGTAAGGTGTTTCTAGGGGTAAGTCAATATAAGTGAGGTCATTAGGATGACCTCTAAAGCAATCAGACTAGAGTCCTTGTAAGAAGAGGAAATTTGGACAGAGATACACACACACAGAGGGAAGACAATGAGAAGATGGCCATGAACAAGCCAAGTGGAGCGATCTGGAACAAATCCTTCTCTCATGGCCCACAGAAGGAAGAACTGTGCCAAGACCTTGATGTCAGACAACCGGCCCCCAGAAGTGTGAGGAAATCAGTTTCTGTCATTTAAGCCACCCAATCTGTGGGACTTTGCAGTGGCAGCCCTAACAAGCTAATACACTGGTCAAGAGATTATTGTGTCCTTGGGGGGCACCAGACCTCAGAGGAAGCAATAGAATGGATAAAAGATGGTAGTCCTGCATCTTCACGTTCAGTCATATTTCAATTTCTCTTCACAACAAGCCAACATTTAAGTATTATTATCCCCACCTACACATGACTGCCAAGTACATATTCCTAAAATATTTCTTTCAGCATGTTGCCCACCTGGCCAAACACCTCCAGTAGTTCCCCCACTGTCTTGAGGAAAAAGCCCAAATTCTTCCCAAGGGGTCCTGAAAAATTCCTTGTCATTTTTAAGCTATCGAACAGGCAACATCATCCTGCAGCAGCACACAGTCACAGCACCACAGTGAAGGAAACTTGGGCAGTCATCTCCCAGAACAAGGAGGAAATTCTATGCCCTCACAGACCACCCGTGCTGCCAAGGGACAAGGAGCAAGATTTTCTACACAAGAGACCTTCCCTAGTTTCAAGTGGGTAACATACACATCTGGTAAACAAAAGATTCTGAGACTTATAATGCTTTCAAATCCTGAGCTACATCCCAGTTTCTATTCGGACAAATATCCAGCCTTTTCATATCAAATCCTTGGCTTCGAGTTGCCAGAAGTCCATTTACAGGTGAAGATTGATATGGTGTAGTACTTGGGTAAATTGCATTTTCTTTCCTGTCTAGACATGTGTTCAAATGATCTTTCTTCTGAGGAATTCGGAAACAGCTTTAGAGCTATTACCTAATTCAACACGTCCTACATGAGAGCTGAAGGCTGTTCTACCAGCCTGGTTTGGGAGGGGAAATTACTTTCACAAGAAGACAACCAAGAACATCACCTTTCCTGTGAGTCCTAATAACTACCCTGATCATTACAACCGACTAAGAGCAACTTTTTATCCTGAACTCCCTTGGTTCAAGTCGATTTTTCTCTGTTTCTGTCTCGGATGACATAAGAACTCCAGTTTTTGTTGTCCTAGAGGCTCAGCTTTGAGCCTGGAGATAAATGAAGAGCCCCATCACCCAGCCAGAAGGCAGACTCTGGGAGGCGGCCTCACTGTCTGTCAGAGCAGCCAGCCCAATGTGAGCGTGACAAGCAAGCTGCGGTCTTGTCCTCTGAGCACAGTTTGGGACACAGCCCACACCACCTCCCAGTGTCCAAGCTCCTTATCTGACCTTTTCCTGCAGGAACTGCAGATCCCATCTTATTTACTGGCGAACTGTCGATCTGCCCCATCCTTGCATCACTCTAATCCTTAGCAGCCACATCCTGTCCCTGTCCACTGTATGCCCAATCTAATGAGCAAACATTTTCCCTGCCTTCCCTGCTACCACCTAATTAGACCTCCAGGGTGAAAAGGCTCTCGCCCATTACCAGTCCATTTTTAAGCCCCCCCGATCCACCACCATGCACTGCTCTCCTTGATGGCCAGTCCCTCCAATCACAGGTTCACAAGCCTGCCTGCACACTGGAATTATCCATGGAGATGATAAAAGTCCTGAAACCCAGGCTGCAACCCAGACAATCATATGAGAATTTCCAGGAGTGAAACCCAAGCATCAGCATTTCTGTAATGGTCCCCACATGAGGCTACTCTGCAGTCAAGTCTGAGAACAATGGCTCTAGGCCATTTCCCCAGTGGAACCTCATTTCCTCACTGGTACAGAGCTGAGGTCTCAGTATGGCACACGGCTGCGCCCAGGTAGGTAAAGACAAGCATCAGAAAATAACACCAAAGCCAGAGAATGAAGAAAATTGGTCCCCAGCCATGGCAGAAGATGGGATGATCCGGACAGCTGATATTAGAAGAGGAAATTGTCAATTGCTGGGCATTTGCTGCTGTGCTATTAAAAGTGGGTCAGAGCCTCATGTTATATTCAAAAAATGGCATGTAGTGAATCATAATTGGTAATCAGAAAACCCTTCATAAACTTACAGGATCCAAACCACTCATAATTAAGGCTGGAGACTAGAGTCAACCTCCATCACAGCCCAGCTCATTACACTGGGTCTGATGACACCCTGGGGACAAGTCACTTCTCCTGAAATGACACAATTGCATTGAGGAAGCACATACAGTGTCACTAATGTGCCATGTGGGTGGTTAGTTCTGGAAGATCATATCCTGGGCGGGAGGTTGAATGAGTTGACCTTTAAGATCCTCTTTAGTGCTGGCAAGTCTTTGATTTCAGGTGACAGGCCCTGAGGGTTCTAGAGAATGCTAGGAAGAAAATGAATGAGCTGTGGTCTGCCTGGGCCACTGCCCTGCTCTGCAGAGTGAAGCCAGGAGGAACAGAAGGCCCTGTTGTTCAATGTCACAGGTTGGATCTGGCATTGCTGCAAGACGTGAGCTGACCAGAGACAATCACTCTGGTTCCAGAAAGCCAGGGACGTGACTCCAAGTGACAGCCGGGAAGACTGTGTGGGTGAGAAGAGCCCTTGCACTCCAAAGGGAGTAATTTGTTTCTCTGCCTTGCTTCCTGGCTTCCCAGAAAGCCAACAGAGGGAATCGTGCCGTGTGGAGATGTTTACCTGCCTCTGATCACCGTCCTAGGGAAGGTCAAATTCACTTAGGGCTTTTGTTAGTTCCCACTGCCAAGGGCTGTGTCACCTCTCCTAGGGTTGTGGAGCACCCCTGAGAAGTGTTTTTCTCACTGTGCTGCTTGGTAACTTGGTCATGCCCTTGTAACTCAAGGTTCCCCTGCGACAACCAGCTTCATCAGTGAACACCAACAGAGAAGGGATACGAGGTCTTTCCACTTAATGGGAAAATAGCCATCACAGCAAACAACGTTAACAGTTGGTGACAGGCATTTGCAAAAATAAATAAGTAAATAAAATAAGGCAGACAGAAGGACCAGCTATTTAGAAAGGAAAGATTCAGAAACTTCACTTAGCCAGGATGAAATTGATTACGAATGGCCTTCATGTCAGTTGGCTGGAGTCTGTGATGCCAAGACCAAAGTCAGATATCAGATTCCCCACACAGTACCACGCAGGCAGATCAAACTCCATGAACACAAACTATTCCCCTAATTCCCATTAAATGGTGCCACCAATGCCTTGTTGATAACAAGACGGATAGACTGGGAAAACAGTTAAGTCTGCTTCTCAAAAGTGAGTCAGCATACACGTGAATAAGCCCTCAGTGAAAAGAAGATAAGCCATCTTCACATCCCATTATTCTGTTTACACTCTGCTTTAGGCCAGGCCCAGGCCTCCTTCTTTATGTCACTGGGGTTTAAACTTGTGGCCTCAAGGAATGCTAGGAAGAATACCCTGGAACCCAGCCCATCCTACACCAGAGGCTTCCAAAGTGAAAGAGTTAGTCACTCAGTCATATCTGACTCTTTGCAACCCCAGGAACTATAGCCCACCAGGCTCCTCTGTAGGTAGAAGCCTCCAGGCAAGAACACTAGAGCGGGTAGCATTCCCTTTTCCCAGGGATCTTCCCAACCCAGGGATCAAATCTGGGTCTCCTGCATTGCACATGCATTCTTTACTGTCTGAGCCACCAGGGAAGCCCTCTGCTCCAAAAATAACCCTCAGGGGCTGGTTCAGGGGGACCACCTGGATTTCAATAAGGTGTCATTTTCCCATAGACCATGTTGATATTTGGGATGGGATAATGTCTTACTCTTGGGGACTGTCTTAATCTTTTCAGCTCATTTATAGCTCTAATCCCCACCCCCCACAGCTAGCAGAGGGACTTCCCTGTGGTCCAACAGTTGAGACTTCCAATGCAGGGGGTTCAGGTGTGACCCCTGGTTGGGGAACTAATTTCCCACATGCCTCACAGCCAAAAAACCAAAACATGGAACAGAAGCAATGTTGTAACAAATTCAATAGAGACTTTTAAAATGTTCCATGTCAAAATCTTTTTTTAAAAAGAAAACTTTTAAAAACTTTAAAAAATGCCACTAGAGTTCCTAATCATTCAGTTCAGTTACTCAGTCGTGTCCGACTCTTTGTGACCCCATGAACCACAGCACGCCAGGCCTCCCTGTCCATCACCAACTACTGGAGTTTACTCAAGCTCATATCCATTGAGTCTGGTGACACCATTCAGCCATCTCATCCTCTGTCATTCCCTTCTCCTCCGGCCTTCAATCCTTCCCAGCATCAGGGTCTTTTCAAATGAGTCAGCTCTTTGCACCAGGTGGCCAAAGTTTTGGAGTTTCAGCCTCAGCATCAGTCCTTTCAATGAACACCCAGGACTGATCTACCTTAGGTTGGACTGGTTGGATCTCCTTGCAGTCCAAGGGACTCTCAGGAATCTTCTCCAACACCACAGTTCAAAAGCATTAATTCTTCTATGCTCAGCTTTCTTTATAGTCCAACTCTCACATCCATACATGACTACTGGAAAAACCATAGCCTTGACTAGACAGACTTGTTAACAAAGTAATGTCTCTGCTTTTTAATATGCTGTCTAGGTTAGTCATGACTTTCCTTCCAAGGAGTAAGCATCTTTTAATTTCATGGCTGCAATCCTAGTCACTGGAGAAACCTAAATATGCCCCCTTTCTGAAAGACCTGGGTTAAGGGTGACAATAATGTTCCAGGGAGAGAACACTTGAAAGAGCATCTCTACATGTGTGTATCTTATTTGTGCATGGTTTCTGCTAAAACTTCCTTCAAGCAAGTGTTATTAGTTTATAAAACAATGGAATGCTGGCCATTGCTCCCCATGAAACCAGAGATCCCACCAAGAACTGATCCAGGTGGTTACCTAGCAACAGCTCCAAGATGGCAGCTGGCTGCAATAACTGCTCTGGGGCTTCCCTGGTGGACTCAGTGGTAAAGAATCTGCCTACCAAAGCCTGAGACCCAGGTTCAGCTCCTGGATCGGGAAGATCCCTGGAGAAGGAAATGGCAACCCATTCTGGTATTCTTGCCTGGGGAGTCTCATGGACAGAGGAGCCTGGGGGGCTACAGTCCATGGGGACCCAAAAGAGTTGGACACATCTTAGCAACTAAACAACAAACAAACGTAATTGCTCCAGGGATTAGGAAGGTACGGCTCTCTGAAGCAAGCCTGGGTCATCCTTGAACCATTCGCTAGAAAGTTCCACTTTATATTGCATTGAAATTTATCTCCTTCTGACTTCCACCTGCTGGACCTGAGTATGACCTCTAAAGGGCACAAGATATGAGTTGCCTACCCCTTCCACACAGCTGTCCTCTTAATATTTGAAGAAAGCTGCCTTATCTCCCCACATTTAGCAAGGATCCTGATCCAATTCTTCTCATTCAGTTTTATCATCTTGAGATCACTTGCTGTGTCTCAGTCACTTACTGGTGTGATCTTTGATTATCACAAAATGCCATCAGGTAAGTTTGTTAGTCCCATTGGATGGAGGAAGCTGAGCAATCAGCTTGAATCTCCACGAGAAGTAAAGGGCACGGTCCACATTTACTTGTTTCGAAGTTCACGCTCCTCTCATTACAAACCTGCGGTTCCCACACCTGACTCCCAGAATCCCCTGGGAAGGTCTGTTTTAAAAACAGAGATACATAGGTTAGCAAGCAGATTTAGTGAACTGGACCCAGGTGGTTCTGACAGAACTGATTCAGAGATCAGCATTTAAAAACTGTTGCCTCAGGTGGAACATTAACCTCCTCAACTTTCCATTTCCCTTTTTGGGGAGAACAAAGCTTATAATTTAAAAATCAACATTCTGGGACCTCTCTGGTGGTCCAGTGGTTAAGAATCTGCCTTCCAATGCAGGGCACATGGGTTTGATCCCTGGTCTGGGAAGATCCCACATGCCTTGGGGCGACTAAGCTCGTGTACCACAACCACTGAAGTCCACGATGACATAACGAAGATCCCACGTGATGCAGCCAAGACCTGATGCAGCCAAATAAATAAATTTAAAATTTTTTAAAAATCAACATTCTTCCTACAATGTGTAATCCAAATGGGGCCTTGCCAGTACCCAAGACTGCCCCTGCTCTGGGTGGATGTGCCAACAACGGAACCTGAGTTTGCATCCGGTCACTCAGAAGAGTAGGGAAAGCACCACCCCGGCGCACGGCCTCCACCACCGGCCAATGCTGGAGGTGTGACAGGGCCACTCACTTCTGTCCCTCTGGCTGCTGTCTCCTCACACTCACCTGTCTGAAGCGCAGCTCTTGAAGGCGACTAAAATTACACAATGTCCCGATTTCAATCCTCCTGTAACCATGCTGAATATTTTCGACTTTAAAAAAATTAAGTTTTAATTAAGTTTTCTCATCAAAACACCACTCCTGCTGATAATGTCAGGAAGGTCTGAGAAAGTAATTATGTGCACAATCTGTTTTTGACACACTTCCTTCTCCACTGGGACATTTCTTCTGTTTCCTTTACTTCATTAACAATCCCTTGCTGCCATAGGAAGGCCTGCTTTCTTCTCTATTTACCGTAATAGAGACAAAGAGCCAGGTCGCCTCCTTGTACACAAGCGAGACTCCTGCACTGAATGGACCGCAGGGCATCAGCTTCCACCTGTGAGTCTTCCTGGGACCAATTCCCTTCATGCTGAACATCTACCAGGGCAGTCACAGGGCCGAGTGGAGGTCTATAAGGGTGCTCTGCTCGAGCCCAAGGCTTACACTTCATATCCCCACTTCCAGGCTACCATATGTAGGCAGCACATTTAGAAATATGTTCAATTCTCTGATTTCCTGAAGCTAAGCATGATAAAATAATACCCGATTATGAGCACAGATTCAAAATTGTTTGGCATTTGGCAAACTAACATCAATGTTTTCTATGCTTGGCTCCAAATCCTGATATTAGGTTCTTAGAGTTGCCATAACAAATCATCACATACTGATTTAAAAAAGGAAAGAAAAAAAAAACAAAAACAGAAATTTCTTCTGTCAATTCTAGGGAACAGGAAGTCTGAAATTGGGTGTTGACAGGGTTATGTTCCCTCTAAAGGCTCTAGAGGAGCATCCTTCCTGGCCTCTTCTACCTTCTGGTGGCTCCTGGCAACCTTCGGTTTGTAGATGCATAACTCCCATTTCTGCCTCTGCATTTGCGCATGCCCTTCTTCCCTCTGTCCCTGGGTCCTTTCTCCTTTTCACAAAGGAGTCACTGCACTTCAGTCCACCCGAAACTCAGGATGATTTCATCTCCAGATCCTGAACTAATTCCATCTACCAGCCAACAGCAAGTATCCACCACCATAGACTGAGCAAACTCTAGTGATTCCAGCCCTCTGGCCTTCAGGTTACCCCAGCTGACACCAACTGGAGCAGAGACGAGCTATCTGTAACTCCAAAATTCCTACCAGTGTTCCAGACTCATGAGCAAAATAAATGTTGTTGCAAACCATTAACTGTTAGGTGTTTGTTACACAACGTTAAATAACTAGAGCACTCTACCTCTAGCCATCTCAATCTTTGTAAAATCCACTTTTTTTAGATTACGTAACAGAAGTCTACTTTATAACACAATATAACAGGTCAAATTCAACATGTCCAAAGTAAAATTCAGCTTTCCCCCAAACCTTATTTTATCCCAGTTTTCTGTCTCAGTGACTGGGACCACCATTTGCCCTATAAGCAAGCTAGAAACATAATGGTCACGCTTACAACCCTCCCTCCAACCACAGTCAATCAGTACCAGGTTCCGTTGCTTCTGACTCTTCCATGTGTCCAAAATCCATTCATGGCTCCCTTCTCTACAACGTCCACTTGAGATACTGGCATCCCTCACCTGGGTGCAATAGTGCTCTAACTGAGCTTGCTACCTCTCCATTTCACTGGCACTAGAGCGGTTTCTGCAAACCACAAATGGGTTCCCTTTACCATCCCTGCTTAAAACCCTTCAGTGACTTCCCACTGCTCTTAGAATCAAACCCCCAGTCCTTAAAGTGGTTATAGGTCCTACATGGTCTGGCCTCCACCTCTACTCCAAATTCATCTCACCCTGAATTCTCCCTTGTTCTCTGGACTCCAGCACCATGGCCAAGACCCTCTTCAAATGACCTGCTGTTCTCACCACAGAACGTCAGCACCAGCTCCTGCCTCTACCCGCAATACAATTCTGCACCCCACTCTTCCCTGAGTTAATCTCTTTTCAGCTTTTGGTGTTCTTTTAAATATCCCTTCTTCAAGGAAGCCCTTTGCCCCAGACATGAGATTCCTCCCTTTACATCTCATATTGCATGCTACCCTAGTATTGATCTGTCTGGTTTTTTGATTTTATGGGTGCCTCCTCTACTAGACTCAAATTCAAGAGGGCAGAAATGGTGGCTTCTTTTGCTCTCTACTCTATTCCTAGTTCTTAACCACATAATGTATGAACAACATCTACATGCTGAGTGAATGAACCATTTGTCCTCTATCTTTAAATCTACCTCAAAACCTTGCTCCAAATAGATTTTCAATAAATTATCAATGAGTGGAGAGGTTATTTTGAATTACTCCAAAAGTTCCTGCAGCATATAAAGCTTAGAAGAGAAAGACTTGAACCTCAAAGTTCAAAAATACAACCATCTTCCAGCTGTTGACCCATGAATTCTTAAAAGGAAACACTCCAAGGGATTATGACAAGGGGGAAAGGGGTTTAAAAATAGAAGATGTAACTTGCACACTTTTCCTTAAGGGCCTAATAGCTTTAGTATTTTGTCCCTTCAGTTCAATTCAGTTGCTCAGTCGTGTCTGGCTCTTTGTGACCCCATGAATCGCAGCACGCTAGGCCTCCCTGTCCATCACCAACTCCCAGAGTTTACCCAAACTCATGTCCATCGGGTCGGTAATGCCATCCAGCCATCTCATCCTCTGCCGTCCCCTTCTCCTCCTGCCCCCAATCCCTCCCAGCATCAGGGTCTTTTCCAATGAGTCAACTCTTCACATGAGGTGGTCAGAGTACTGGAGTTTCAGCCTCAGCGTCAGTCCTTCCAATGAACGCCCAGGACTGATCTCATTTACAGACTCTTATTTTGTCCTTTACAGACTCTGATTTTGTTAAGTGGGCAGTGTTGTAAACAACACTATATGGAAAGAAATGGAAAGAAACTGGTGTCATGAATCCATGCAAATGAGACCAATTTATTGTGGTTGCAGTTCTTCTCTAATTTTTAGGATAAAAGTTTTTAGATTAAATACACAAAGAAACATGATGGCTATCTAAATGCATGATAGCCAAATGGTCTAACCATGGGATGTCATTGGTTGTAGGTTCAGAAGTAAGTTTCCCAGTTTTGTCCATGTCTCATTGATAGTTTTGAAACTCTCCAAAGATGAATCCATTTGTCTCTTCCACTTCTTTGGTCTTCTTTACTTCACATCCCTGAAAGGTCTGTGATTGATATGCAGCTTGCTAATCTGATGTTGCTGCTACTGCTGCTAAGTCGCTTCAGTCATATCCGACTCTCTGCGACCCCATAGACGGCAGCCCACCAGGCTCCCCAGTCCCTGGGATTCTCCAGGCAAGAACACTGGAGTGGGTTGCCATTTCCTTCTCCAATGCATGAAAGTGAAAAGTCAAAGTGAAGTCGCTCAGTCGTATCCGACTCTTAGTGACCCCGTGGACAGCAGCCCACCAGGCTCCTCTGTCCATGGGATTTTCCAGGCAAGAGTACTGGAGTGGGGTGCCATTGCCTTCTCCAAATTTGATGTTACCTTGGTCCTAATCTGGAGACAATAAATATTATTGACTTAAAGGTTTTATTAAGCACCATATTTAAAGTCTTTGACTGTGTGGATCATAATAAATTGTGGAAAATTCTTCAAGAGAGGGGAATACCAGACCACCTGACCTGCCTCTTGAGAAACCTATATGCAGGTCAGGAAGCAACAGCTAGAACTGGACATGGAATGACAGACTGGTTCCAAATAGGAAAAAGAGTACATCAAGGCTGTATATTGTCACCCTGCTTATTTAACTTAGATGCAGAGTACATCATGAGAAATGTTGGACTGGAAGAAACACAAGCTGGAATCAAGATTGCCGGGGGAAATATCAATAACCTCAGATATGCAGATGACACCACCCTTATGGCAGAAAGTGAAGAGGAACTAAAGAGCCTCTTGATGAAAGTAAAAGAGGAGAGTGAAAAAGTTGGCTTAAAGCTCAACATTCAGAAAACTAAGATCATGGCATCCAGTCCCATCACTTCAAGGCAAATAGATGGGGAAACAATGGAAACAGTGGCTGACTTTATTTTTGGGGGCTCCAAAATCACTGCAGATGGTGATTGCAGCCATGAAATTAAAAGATGCTTATTCCTTGGAAGGAAAGTTATGACCAACCTAGACAAGCATATTAAAAAGCAGAGACGTTACTTTGCCAACAAAGGTCCATCTGTTGGAGGCTATGATTTTTCCAGTGGTCATGTATGGATGTGAAAGTTGGTCTATAAAGAAAGCTGAGAGCCGAAGAATTGATGCTTTTGAACTGTGGTGTTGGAGAAGATTCTTGAGAGTCCCTTGGACTGCAAGGAGATCCAGCCAGTCCATCCTAAAGGAGATCAGTCTTGGGTGTTCATTGAAAGGACTGATGTTGAAGCTGAAACTCCAATACTTTGGCCACTTGATGCGAAGAGCTGACTCATTTGAAAAGACCCTGATGCTGGGAAAGATTGAGGGCAGGAGGAGAAGGGGACGACAGAGGATGAGATGGTTGGATGGCATCACCGACTCATTGGAATGGGTTTGGGTGAACTCTGGGAGATGGTGATGGACAGGGAGGCCTGGCATGCTGCGATTCATGGGGTCACAAAGAGTCGGACACGACTGAGCGACTGAACTGAACTGAACTTCCTGCATTACGGTTACAGACATTGTTTAAGAAAGATTTAGTCATCTAAACAAACTATCAAAAGAACTTTAAGTACATTAAAACTTTGAATTAAGAAGTCAAAATGTTAGACATTGGACCTTAAAAAACACATATTCTGGCAAGAGGAAGGTCTACAGAAGGCTCGGTGAATGCTCTCTTGGCTCACTCCCCTTTGATGAAGGCTTCACTGCTTTCATCTTGACGTTAGTTGCTCCCCCAAAGCTGTTAATCATGTTGGCAAAATGGGCCATTTTAGAACCAATGACCTGCAACTCTCATCACTTTTCATTTCCAGTTTGAACAGCAAAAGGCCAACAATCTCTTATGTACAATTCTGCAACAGAAATTAATGTCATTTAATCAAAAACTGATCAAATAAAAGGGAAATGGAGGGCAAGGAAGAAGAAGTAGAACTAGGAAATTTTGCCTCTTCACCCAGGCCTCCCCCTTCTCTCTGGCACCTCCTATGGTCTTTGAGAGCTATTTCTCTGCTACCAATGTTTTACACAATGACCACTGATGACAGTGAGAGCTTTGCTCTAAGTCTGAGAGAAGGAAAAGAAGAATTCCTAGAAATGACATGAATTAATATTGACTTGTGTCCATCTGATACTGTGTTCAGTTCTTACTTCAGAGTGACCGTCTTCAAGATTTCTCAGTGTCTGAGCCTCTCTTGCAGCTATCGATGCCTGAAACTGTCTGCTCCAGCACCTGCCCTTACCTGCCACTGCCACTACTAAATGAAGCCTCACCTGTAGGGGGAAAAATGAGGAAGGGGATCATCCTTGAACATGACATGTTGTAAACTGATTCTTCAGGGACCAGATTCTATTAGGCGACCACGACTCCTAAGACTGAGGAGCTGCACCCGGGGGCCCTCTCTGACCATCAGTAACTGGCTGCTGACTCTCCTGAGAAGAGTGAGCCCCTCTCCTCAAAGCAGCTGAAATGCCACTGCCCGCAATTCCTGTTGATTCACATCACAAAAACTCATGAAACATACAGCAAATTTCCACTGGCTACCTATTTTACATATACTAGAATATATGTTTCCATTTTACTCTCTCCATTCATCTCTGCTTCTCCTTTCTCTCCCCTGCTCTTATCAATAAGTCTGCTCTCTGCGTCTGCATCTCCACTGCTGCCCTGTGAATAGGTTCATCACTACCATCTTTCTAGATTCCATAACTAGGGCTCTGTAACAACCTAGAGGGGTGGGAGAGGGTGGGACAGAAGTTCCAGAGGGAAGGGGCATATGTACACTTATGCCTAATTCATGCTGATGTATGATAGATATCAAACAAATACTGTTAAGCAATCATCAATCAATTAAATATATATTTTTTTAAAGCATGAAACAGATGGAAGTGATCTCAGAGACCTATGGGACTTCCCTGAGTGATCTGCATGTAGGCCTTGAGAAACAATGACACAGAGAATGGGTGCATCAGGATCTTTATTTTAATCACTGAAAAGTTTTCATTTATAATTCATAGGAACTTAGACTGCTTGGGATGCCTTATTAAAAAGGATGCCTTTTTTTTTTTTTTTAACTTCTTTGTGACCACAGGAAAGAGAAACCTCTTCGATGTGGTATAAGAATAAATTGTCACCAAAATAGAAGCTGGTGCTCACTAATTAGAGCGCTATCCAACCAGCATTTATAAAATCATCACTGCTGTATGAAGAGAGGAATGTGTAATTTAGCCTTAAGCGAGTACAATTAACAGGTTTTGAAAAACTCAGCCCCATAACAGTAACTATCTGATGACTACAAAATATACCCATTCTTCTCTCTTAGAAAGTGCTGTCTGAGTGACTGCCCAAAGAGGGAAAGTTAATAGTAAGGATCAAGAGAGGGCAATCAGGGGAGGAAAAAAAATACCTGGATATGTATTTAATGGATACTCCATTGTTAACAAGCATTTATTAAGGACCCAATGTGCTCCTGGATCCTTTGGGAATTTTTTTAAATATAAAATCTGTAATCTAGGAATGTAATTTGAGTCCATAAGGAACCCTATGGAACATGGGTGCTTGACATTTACTTCTAGCACTAAAGTTTACTCTGAGTCCCAGGTCCTATGCAGGAATATTCAAAGATGTGTTCAGGATTGACGACACGTGTGGAAGAACCCAAGCGGGGACACAGCCAATGAGAAGTGATGGGCTTTTCATCAGGGAACACCAGAGAGGAAGATCTTTGGGAACAAGAGAAGTCACCAGGAGTCAAGGACATAGCCTGTCTCTTCCTCACTATCTAGTGGAGGACAAGCTCTAGGAAAACCTCCAGGTCAACAACTATGAGACTTATCAGAGCTTTCTGTCTCTCTGCAGCGCTAGAGACCTCGGTTAAGATAGTGCCTAGAAAATCAGCTCCGGCAAAGAGTGGTGGAAACTCAGAGCTGTCCCTGCTGGACCCACTGGGGTACTGTGACTGGCCATTGGCCAGAGAGGACTGGGAAACACCAGCACTGAAGAGGCAGATGGATGCAACAGTTCCAGAGCTGTGGCTGAGAAGAGAGAGCCCTGGGGGAGTAATAGTCCTCAAATCAGTCCTCAGGGTGATGGGATGTGCATGATGACTGGGCTTCCTGTGTCACAGATGAGTCAGCAAGACGAAGAATATGGCACTAAAGATGTTGCCCCCGCCCTGTGCCAATGTCCCCAACTACTGAGTGGGAGAATGGCCCCAGAAACTCCAAATGAAGGCTCTGATCAACAGTACTGACTCAGAAAATGCCCACATCTCTGGATGCTGGCTTATGATGTAAATAAAGAAGAACGGAGTCTTTGCTCTCATAAAGCTTCCCATCTGCACACAACAGTAATCAGGAAAGCACATTCTGATAGTTTGCTATGTCTTGACAAGGGCCACTGCACATTTTACACAGGAGTTAAAATGGTCCAATAACCATTCTCAAGTCAAAGAAAAGGCATCAGGGGTGAAGTCGATGGTCATGAATGAAGGATGGAGACAGGCCTGCCAGGAGCCCATTGCAAAGAGGGCCATGTCTCTTCCCAGGGTCAAAGTCCAGTCTTCTCAAAAGTCCAGCTGAAAACTCTCAGGTCAAGACAAGAAGCCTGTACAAACAGCCATTCTGGAAAGGGGCAAAGCCAAATGTGATCTTGGTCGCTGGCTAGAGGTTGACTGCCATCAGGGGTGCTTTTCTGTCGGTGGCTGTTTTGAGAAACCCTGCTTTCATTCTGTTGCTGTTGTTACTATTATTATTATTATATATGTTTGGCCATGCTGTGTGGCACTTGGGCTCTTAGTTCCTCGACCAGGGATCGAACCCTTGCCCCTTGCATTGGAAGCACAGAATCTTAACCATCAGGGAAGCCCTGTTTTAATTCTGTAATGGACTTCTGTCAACATTTGTAATGATGCTTTTAGAAATCATTTCTGCCCATTTAAATTATAACAATAATACTCATCAGCTGCTTTCCTCCATCCCACCTAGGCCTCTAAAAATAGAGAAGACGACATGGTTCACCAGACTATGGAGTAAAACTGCCCTCACTCTGAGGCTCTCACCAGCTCATCACCAACTAGCATCCTGTGGCAATGTCAGCCCACTAACCACAGTGTTCTTAGACAAAGGTGCCTGTCACGTCACGCCCAGGGCTTTGGAGAGAAACCACTAATAAAAATGATTATAAAGCCTTCTTCAACTCGGAAGACTTGATGCCTAATAGCTGAAAAAGTATCAGGGTTCTAGCTCCTTTTTCACCTACCAAAGATCCTACCCAGCACCCAAGCTAAATGTGAACTTGATTTGCTTTTCAATAAGCTGGTTATGGCCACTGGTGCCCATGAAGCTTCTCTCTACCTTGTTATAAAGCCATTCCAGGGGGAGCAGCTTAGTATGGAGTGAGATAGTTACTAATAAGTGATCACTCAAGGCCAATTTCATCAAGAAATGTCAGGACCTTTTAACCTGGAATTGGTGAGAGAATTTCTCATCTTTACTTTGGAATGAATTAATAGCATTTACAACTCTTAAATGGTTTCCATAACAAGTCTCACTGAACTGGAATAACAGAGAATCAAATGGGAAAGAAAAGCCTGACCAATTTTGGGGGTATTTAGATTATTATTTAAATATGCAAGTGTACACAGATAATACCAAGTGATGGAAAAAAATTTGCCTGAGAAATGTGAAGTACTCTCATAGTGAGTATGAAAGATTTAAGCATTTATCCTCTTGGTTGGTTTATTTTCTCTTTTTCATGGATTTCCCTAATTCTTACTGTTGAATGGATAGGAAGAAACTATAAACAAATAAATCTGGAGCTTAGCTGAGACTTTACCTATCAGCAGCTTCTTTGCTTTATATTTTAATGCTCAGTGCCAATAGTATTTCTCTGTTTTCTATTTATTAAACATAAACCAAAATAACCCTGCTTCCCCACAAGGGACTAGTTTTCAACATAAAAGTTAAATTAATAGAGATGCACGTGGATCACAGACATTGCTAAATTGCGTGAGCAGAAGGTTGTTTATGTCAGACAACTACGCAAACCACAGAATATTGAGACTGAATTACACAAGGTCACTGGTTGTGAGCAACAGAAGTTCTATCCGGCTGTCTTCAACAGAAAAGGGATGTGTGGGAAGAACTGAAGAACAGAATTGACAGAAGGTTAGAGGCCCAGGCAGAAACTAAGGCTGGCTGCCCCAAGATCTACCTGTCTACAGCATGGCCCACTGGCCTGCAGGCAGCTTCTCGCAGCAATGCTGCTGCCTTAAAACCTCTCTCAGGTGTCCCTTGGCCTCTACAACACCTTCCTCAGGGGCAAAGTCCAGAATAAGAGCCCTGATGGGCCAAGCCTAGGTAACAGACCTCTGCTCTAGCCACCAGGACACAGGGAGATGGAACTTCTGAGATAGAAGGGTTGTTCCTCCAAGGAAGAAAACCCAGGTAAAGACCCACCGCAATGAAGTGTGTTTCCACCAGCAAGGATGCAAATGTAATTGGACCACAGGGAGAGTGATGAAGGCACCATCCCTCCCCGAGTGTACTCGCAATGTCCATTTTCATGATGCTACTGGAAAGATATCAACCTTCTCCACCTCTGCAGAGGTCTTGGTCAGTTTCAGGCTTCTATTCTGGTTTTCAGAAACAGGTGACGTAAGTTACCTTCTCATTTAGAGTATCTAGCAGGCCCTTGGCATCTGAAGATTCTATATTGTGTCTCCTGTTCTTTACTTGTAACCTTTACTTGTAGTGGTGCTTTACAATAGTGTTCATACCTACCACATAGGACTGTAGGAAGGATTTTACAAAAGAACAAAAGTAAGGCCCTCAGTATAAATGTGAATGAAACCAGTGAGGAAATCTGGTTTGACAGCCAATGTTTGCACCTAAGTTTGTAGTGTTTAAGAATTGGGGGATCCTCTAGAGTTTCAGCAGGCCCCTCACCAAGGGCCATGAGCTAGTACCACCCAAATGACTGCCCTTCACTGGAAGGAATGCAGGGTGGGGTTAGAAAGACAAAGGAGCTGGAATGTAAAAATGAGAGAAGTCATAGTCTAAGACATCCTTTGTCCATTTCACATAGAAACTACACAGGATAACATCTTTCAGGAGAGTAGGTCCTTAAGTTAGCATGTAAGGAAAACAGACACACAAAAGGAAGGAAGGAAAACAGGTCAACGTAACTTAATGTTTGCACAATAATCCACCAAAGTGACAATTTGATGGCATATTCCAATGAGGGCTTCTCAGGTGGCACTAGTGGTAAAGAATCTGCCTGCCGATGCAGGAGTCATAAGACATGCAGGTTCCATCCCTGGGTCAGGAAGATCCCCTGGAGGAGGAGGACATGGCAACCCACTCCAGTACTCTTGCCTGGAGAATCTCATGGACAGAGGAGCCTGGTGGGTTGCAGTCCATAGGGTTGCAAAGAGTTGGGTACAACTGAAGCGACTTAGCATGCATGCATGCATATTCCAATGAATAGGGGGAAAAAAGTTCAAAGACAGCTTTCCTAAACAAGCTTGATAAGTTTCACTTCCTCACACCTCAGTTCTCTTAGTTAAAAATATTTTATTGAACACCCAATGTAAGCCATAAATTCACTCTGCATTGGAGGTATGAGGGCAGTTCCTATTCTGTAGCTATCAACACAGAGAGTGTCTCCTTTGGGGGATACTGGGAGCATGAACTGGATCCGTCCCAAGTCTGATATAATTCCTCAGGCGACAGGTTGCGCCAACCCACTGCATTCAGGACACGGGCCGACAGAGTCTCTCAGGCAAGGGGAAAAGGAGCTCCAGCAAAGCAGGATTTAGAGGAGGGAAACATGACAACTGCCGGAGAAACGGTGCAACAAATTTCCTTGCAGTCAAAATTAAATTAAATACTGCAGGCCTTACAAGTGTTCTTTTGGAAAAGCCTTTCTACAGCCCTATAGGGTAGGTATGAACACTACTGCTCAGGAACAATTAGAAAATGGAGATAATGTAAAAATGTTCTAGTCATGTTTCCTTGACTCCTCCTCCTTTTTCTATTTGCACAGTAGTTTTAAGCCAAAACACTTAAGACATTCCACTAGTCAGGGAAATAGATGCTATTTTAATAACCCTCCTAAAATGACACCATATACCCATCTGTTATGAACCCTTGCAATCCTGTATTCCCTACCCATCTCTGAATTATCAGTATCACCACAGCCACCCACAGCCACCCACCCATCCAATCACCACCTACAGCCCCCAGCTCAAAGTGCTGGAGGAAGAGGAGGAAAGAGAAGTTTGGCAGGAAAAAAAAAAAAAAAAGAATTAGGCTTCTCAGAATCCATTTTGTTAACTATTCCTCACCTGTTTCTCATCCTATAGTTTTAAAAGTGGGGACAGATTCATAATATTAGATATGAAAGGCCAGAATGTGGAGGACACAGGGCCATAGAAAGGAGGACTCTGAGGTTTAGAGCTGAAAGGGAGCTTGGTGATGATTCAGGCCCATCGTCACGTTTTCCACCTGAAACAATTGAGGCCCATGTCTTTGGGTGAAGCTCACAGATGCAGCCAGTTAGCACTGTGCCAAGTGAATCTTCCGTCCCACAGGTCAGGAAGTTTAGGACTCCAAGACACTGTGAAGTTTATCATTTAAAAATGCTTAAGGCCAAGGTTTTTGTGAAACCGTGTTAAATGCCATCCAGAGCAAGACATTGATCCTACCCTAGTGGTTGGCAAACTCAAAGGATAAGATTGTAACTCAACCACTGCACACATACAAGAAACAGATGAGAAATTAAGCTATTTTAAAAAACACGTGGGAAGCATATTAAATGGCACATTCCCACTTTAATTTCTGTGTCGAGAGATCTAATTAATGATTATGTTTGTTCCCATAGAACCAGGGAAAATGGAAAAGCCTCCATAGGATTAACTCTGAAGCCTCAACATTTTTGAAGTATTAAAATATCATGCCAGGCAACCCTAGAACAACTAGGTGTAGTCTTCTGGGAAGGAGATGAACATTAGCATATATGTGTCTTTTTGAATTATGGTTTCTCAGGGTATATGCCCAGTAGTGGGACTGCTGGGTCAAATGGTGGTTTTAATTTTAGTTTTTTAAGGAATCTTCACCACCTGATGTGAAGAGTTGACTCATTAGAAAAGACCCTGATGCTGGGAAAGATTGAAGGTAGGAGAAGGGGACAACAGAGGATGAGATGGTTGGATGGCATCACTGACATGATGGACATGAGTTTGAGTCAGCTCTAGGAGTTGGTGATGGACAGGGAAGCCAGGCGTCCTGCAGCCAGCCCCTGGGGTCGCAAAGATTCAGACATGATAAGTGACTGAACTGAACTGAAAAGTCGCAAAATATAAAATACACATTTTAACCATATTTAACTGTACAGTTCTGGTCATTTACTAAACTCATTGGGATAGTAATTCATGATGTATGTGAAGTCTAATCTTTATGCTCTACACCTTAAACTATTCAGTGCTAGAGAGAGAGGTATATGTCAATTATACCTCAATAAAACATGAGTTTGAGCAAGCTCTGGGAGTTGGATGGACAGGGAAGCCTGGTGTGCTGCAGTCCATGGGGTCACAAAGAGTCAGACACGAGTGACTGAACAATAACAAGGAATCTCCATACTCTTCTCCATGCTGGATGTATCAACTTAACATTCTCACCAACAGTGCAAGAAGGTTCCCTTTTCTCTATACCCTTTCCAGCATTTATGGTTTGTAGGTTTTTTAATGAAGGACATTCTGGCTGGTGTGAGGTGATACCTCATTATAGCTTTAATGTGTATTTCTCTAATAATAAGCAATGTTGAGCATCTTCTCCTGTGTTTGTTGGCCATCTGTATGTCTTTGGAGAAATGTCTACTTAGTACTGAATGTGCTCAATGAGCAAAACATTGCTGAAGAAACTGAGATCAACAAAGTCATGTCTCTGGCCCCAAAATGTTCATCAGAAGCCATTGGTACAGGATATTTCTGACAGAGACGAGTCTACAAACATAGCAAGTCTAGCTTTGAAACCTTTGACTGGAGACGTGTTAACAAAGCTTGCTGCTGCTGCTGCTAAGTTGCTTCAGTTGTGTCCGACTCTGTGCGACCCCAGAGACGGCAGCCCACCAGGCTCCCCCGTCCCTGGGATTCTCCAGGCAAGAACACTGGAGTGGGTTGCCATTTCCTTCTCCAATGCATGAAAGTGAAAAGTCAAAGTGAAGTCGCTCAGTCGTGTCTGACTCTTAGCAACCCCATGGACTGCAGCCCACCAGGCTCCTTGTCCATGGGATTCTCTAGGCAAGAGTGTTGGAGTGGGGAGCCATTGCCTTTTCTGTAACAGAGCTTAGAGAACATTTACCCACAATCATAGTCAAGTAATTCTTCAAAACACTTAGATTTCTTAATTGTGGATAAGACAAACAGCATGTCAGGTGGATATACAGCTGCCAAATGACTGACAAATGAAACAAACAGAGAAATAACCAAAATGAGCACTGCCTTCCTTCTTTTAAACATGGACCAAATTCAGTCCTGACACATTTCAGGTGCTTAATTAAGGTGATTGGATAAAAGAATGATACTGACAGTTTCCACCACTGAGTTAAGCAGGTCTGATGGGTAAAACAGGCCAGTAAACAAATAATTGCAAACAATTACAAGATGATGCCTGAAAAATTATAGTCTGGTTGTGTAAAAAGTTGTAAGGAGTAAGGATGAGAGAATGACCAATTCTGGAGAATACCAGTCAGACTTTTAAGAGGTGGTGGCTTCTAGGATGGGTCTTAAAGATTGCCCGGAGTCTTACTATATATTTTTTTAAAAATTTCTTTATAATCACAACTCAAACTTTCATGGAGCCTAGCCCAACAGTGAGCCCACAGTAAGCACCCAAACTAATTACTAGTATCAAATGTATAAAACTGGGATACGTTTATTTAATGTTTATTAAGAAAATAGAGGTAAGACCTGAAATAATGGAGGAGGGGATGCTTTAACCCTTGACATTGAAATTCTCATCTCTATTTGATTCACCGAAACCGCTTCTTAAATTATTCAGTCTATCCTAATTAACTCCCCAGAGAACTATCTTCAAGGCATTGTTAGTTGGTTGTTGCCTGAGGCCATACTCCAAGCTAGCTCTGGGATGTGGGAGAGATACAAATGTTTCTTGAGGATTTCAGTTACAAGGAGAGACAGAAGGGGATAAAATGTTCTCACCAAGATTACTATTAAACTCAAAAGGCAGATGGGCCATGTCACAGCTTACCACTGGTAGCTTATCAGAAAATGTCCCTTAAAGAAAAGTAAAACTCTAGATGCAGATAGATGCAGATATTTAAGGATTTTTAAATATCTGAATGGAGATAATAAGGTTCGTCTCAGGACAAAACAATGATTATACATTTATAGCTAACACAGACAAGGAAATTCTCAAAAGACAAGATTCCAGCAAGAAAACCCCAGGGGAGCCTCCAAGCTAGACCTGGTAAGGTAATGATGCTCCAAAGCTGCAGTCAAACCCAAAAAATAGCTTTTTAACAAGATCAGATTAAAAAAGAAAGAAATATTTGAGAGGCCAGAATAAGATGACTGAGTTGGAAGGCCAGAAATCCAGTCCAAAAGAATAATAATCTGTGAGCAGAAGAAAACAAACAAGGTCAGAACTAGGACACCTGATTCAGGCTTGGGTGATTGGAAGACAAGGGTGAGGAGGGAAATGATGGAGACAGTCAAGTTCAGGGAAACCAGAATCGTTCACTATCTCCTCCAGCCAGAGCCTAGCAGACAAGGGAGCTGGGGTGCTCAAGGAGGACGCTGCCAAGAAGCCATGACTATCCAGGGTCCAACACCAAGACCTGTCACAAGGATTTCCCGTCACCATCCTCTCCTCCACGCCTATCAACTCAACACGCTGGTTCTGATAAATCCCTGTATGTGTCTAACATGTGTGCCCATGAGGCATAGCACCAGCTTTCTGGGAGCCTGCTCTAGTGACCGTGCAAATCCACAGTAGGGCCATTTTCCAAGGCAATGAGAGGAAAACAGCGGGTTTTAAGATGCCATCCATTTTGCGTCAGGTAACAGGCCAACTTGAGTTTGTGGAGGACCGTGTGGTGGACTAAAAGTGGCCACAAACTCTTTGTCATCACCCCTGTGGTATAGTAAAAATACATAGTTTGTCTTTGTCCCAATTCTTTCTGCACAGAGCGTCAAGAATTTCCTGGGTGATGGGGATGTCTTTGATCATGAACTCCTTTGGATTACACCTGAGTTTATGTTATCAAGGTGACTCAAAGTGGGCTCTTAGGTAGTTTCAAGGTAAGGGCCTGGCCACACCTGATTACAGGTGAGAACTTTTGGCTCTAACCCCTGCTTAGTAGGGAGTAGGGAGGAGCTGGAGATTGAGTTCAACCACCAACCGCAGATAACATCATCGATCATCTCTAGGCAATGAAGCCTTGATAAATACTCCCCAACAATGAGCTTTGGGAAGCTTCCTGGCTGGTGACCATGCTGTATGAGGAGGCCAGCACACCCTACTCTGAGGGGACAGAGGTCCCTGCACTCGGTAATCCTCTGGTCCTCACCCCATGTCTCTCTTTGTGAGCTTGTTTATTTATATCCTTTATAATCAACTGTAATCCTAAATATAGTACTTTGCTGAGTTCTATGAATCGTTCTAGTGATTTATGAAACCTGGAGTGGGTTGGGGGAACCCCAAATTCACAGTGGGCTGGGTGGCAGAGTGGATAGCCTGGGACTCTCTCAGTTGTGGCTGGTGCCTGGACAGGGTGGCAGTTGCAGGGGGAATCTTCTGGGACAGAGTCCTTAACCTGTAGGGTCTGTGCTAACTCCAGGTAGAATCAGTTGATGTGGACTGTAGGACATCCAGTTGGTACTAGAGATTGCTGGGAACCACAATGGAGCCCCCTGAAGAGGTAGAGAGCCATGAAGAGGTGGAGTTTATTTCCCTCCTTTAAGGCTGAGCTGGACCCCATGATGGTTTAAAGAAATGAAGCTTAAGAAGGAGCGCAGTGACAGTTCCAGGACAAAGCCTTTGAAAGGCCTGGTAGCTTTCACCTTGTCCTCAGGAGACCTCAGCTCCCTCTTTAGAAGTAGAGTTTCTCTGTGGCAAAGGCCACATGGAGAAGAGAATCCCTGAGACCCATAGGGAGGGAGAGACAGGCTTAATATTCTGTAACCAAGTGGAGCCCGCAGAAACTCCATTCCCACTGCAAGACAGAGACCCTGGATAACCAGGATTTGAACCCAGTGAGCCTCCAGAATCACTGTTAGTATAAGTCACTCTGTTTTGGAGTAGTTTGCTATGCAGCCATAGCTACTCAACACAAACAAGACAATCCGGGCAAGGTATACTGAATAGTCTGAGAAAGGCTTTTGTAGTAACAACATAAAGAATCATTTCAATCTGTTTGTTCATCCCTTTGTTTATTTATGCATCACACAAACATTTACTGAACTCCTTCCAGGAGCTGGGCTCTAAGTAGGTAACGAGGGCACAGATGAAAGACAATTCTTGCCTTCAGGGAGTTTTCAACCCAATCATCTCATTCACTTTTTTCCCTCTTCAACAAAGCTGTCAATTTTTACCCTCCAGAACTATTTTCTTGTTTAGATTCCCCACTTTATAGGGCAAGCAAGACTCAACTCATTGTCTTTTGTCTGTGAAGTTTTCCCAGACCCACCTGGTTTCTATGGTTCAATTTCTCCAACTTTAAATAAGGTCCAAAGGGAGTTAACAATATTTTCAAAAGATTGTTATGAGGTTAAAGCAGACATATTTTTTAAAACTTATACCTCGTAGGAAAAATTTCCTAAACAGATTACATTTTACTGGCCATTTAAAGGTATGTCTGCCTAGAAATTCTGTGAATTACATTAAAAGCAACATCAGCAAATGACCATGAGAAGAATCATCTGCAGGGCAGACAAGACGCCAGTCATCTGATTTTCTGTCCCTGCCAAGGCTACGGTGGCACATGAGCAAATGCACACAGATCCTTTGTAGGATCCGCTGGGGAGCAGACAGTCTCCTTCTACTTCCTACCATAGTAACCACGTTCCTGAGTGTCCCTGGACTGATTACCTAGTATCCATCAATAAACAGTGCATTTCATGGATTTAGCCTGGGCTGGCACTTCTATTCATAACGGGATGTTTATTTAATTAAGCCCTTTCATCAGAGACTCCAAGTGCATAAGGGTATGTAATGCTTTTAAAACATCTAACTACTAGGCTTGGTTGCAGAAAATCAACACAATCACGTGCTTTCACATTGCCAGGTTGAACAAAAACAATGCAATGCGTGAGCAACGCTTAATAAAAGCAAATATTTCCAGTGTATATTGAGTTATCATTTAGGTTGAGAGCAGAAATGAAAATATGGGCACAAATTGTATTGATGGACACTGGCCAATAATAAATTCGATTACACACTGCAAACTACATTTATGGAAGCAAGCTACTTTGAGTTAGACTGCATTGTTTTTAATGTATGTCTTAGTCCTAAATGACTCTATGCTTTTAATCTTACTCTGCCTAGCCCCCAAAATACTCTGTAATAAAACACAGTCATAAGTATCCCTATACCTCTGTTTTTCAAAAGTCCTACTTATTTTTCTCTAATAGGCAAAACCTTTAAACAGCCCAGATATCCTTCAGTGGTTGAAGAAACAAATTGTGGCACATCCACATCATGGAATAATACTCAGAAAGAAAAAGACATGAAATACACATGCAACAACTTGGGTAAATCATGAGGCAATTGTGCTAAGGAAAGAAAACTACACTGAAAGGCTTCATGCTGTATGATTCCCTTCTTGGAATGACAAATTACAGAAACAACAGATTTCCAGAGGTCAGATATTGGAGGGAGGGGGTATGACTATAAATAAAAACTTAAAGGAGCCTTATGTTAATGGAACCATTCCGTACCCTTGCAGGACAGCTGGTCCTGTCCAAAATGTCCAAGACATTTGGTCCACATAAAAAGGTACCTGATATTTGGTTATATCTGGTCCTGTCCAAAATGCCCATGGAAACATTTGTCCATGCCAAAAAATTCCTGACATTTAGTCCTGTCCATAACCATTTGGCATGGACATTTCAGGTCGGACCAAACTTCAAGGACCTTTTGAATGTTTTATTTTGGACATTTTAGACAGGATCAAATGTCTGCTAACCATTCTATATGTCACTGTATCCATGTGAACTGTCCGATTATCACACCTGGTTGTGATATTGTACTATAGTTTTGTAGGACATTATCATGGCAAGTGGAGGAAGCAAGGCAAAGGGAAGTACGAGATCTCTATGTATGACTTCTTACAACTGTACGTGAATCTACAATTACCTCAAAACTAAAAGTTTATTTTTTAAAAAGTCCTAGTTAATTGTATCCTGTGCTAGAATTCTGCTGCAACTTTAAGTGAAAACAATTTTTTCATTACCTTACATTTAAAAACCATTAATGTGTTCTATGAGCAAACATTGTTCCCAAAGTAATGAAACCCAGCTTAAGAACTAGCACTTGTTTTTAAATCACGTTTAAGGAGAAATTAAACAATTAAATATTAGAATGTATTCAGGCTGTACTCAGATGACATAAGTCTCATAATTTAAAAATTAAAGATGAAGAATAGTATAGTAAACTAAATGCTCCTTTACATGCTCTGTTTTACTTTACAGGAAATTTTACTTTAAAGAAATCTCTTGCATTTCTACACCAACAATAAACTGTCAGAAAGAGACATTAAGGAAATAATCCCATTTGCAATTCCATCAAAAAGAATAAATACCTAGGAATAAATTTAAGGAGATAAAATACCTGGAATTGGAAAACTGCAAGACACTGATGAAAGAAATTGAAGACACCACAAATGAATGGAAAAATATACTATGCTCATGGATTAATGAGCTCATGGAAGAATTAATATTATTAAACTGATCATACCACTCAAGGCAATATAGATTCAATGCAATCCCCATCAGAATACCAATGGCATTTTTCACAGAACTAGAAAAAAAAAATCCTAAAATTTGTATGAAACCATAAAAAGACCTCAGATTGCCAAAACAATCTTGACAAAGTAGAACACAGCTAGAGGTATTGCATTCCCTGATTTCAGACTATACTACAAAGCTATTGTAACCAAAACAGTATTGAACTGGCACCTCAAAAGACATAGATCAAATGCAACCAAATGGAGAGCCAGAAATGAACCCACATTTATATAGTCAATTAATCTACAATAAAGGAGGCAAGACTATACAATGGGGAAAGGACAGTGTCTTTAATAGATGGTGTTGGGAACACTGGACACCTGCAGGCAAAAGATGAAATTAGATCACGTTCTTATCCCATATACCAAAATAAATTCAAAGTGGATTAAAGGCTTAAATGTAAGACCTGAAACCATAAAACTCCTAGGAGAAAACATAAGCAATAAGCTCTGTGATATTATTCTTAGCAATATTTTTTAGGATCTGTCACCTTAGGCAAGGGAAGCAAGAGCAAAAATTTAAAAATGGGACTTCTTCAAACTAAAAACTTTAGCATAGCCAAGGAAACTATCAGCAAAATGAAAAGGCCACCTACTGAATGAGACAAGATATTTGCAAACAATATGTCTGATAAGGGGTTAATATCCAAAATATATAAGAACTCATACAATTCAATCAAGAAAACAAACAACTCAGTTTTAAAATGGGCAGAGAACCTGAATAGACATTTTTTCAGGAAGACATAGAGATGGTCGATGGACACATGAAAAGATGCTCAGCATCACTAATTATCAGAAGAATGCAAATCAAAACCACAATGAGATACCACCCCACATCTGTCAAAATGGCATCACAAGGATAACAAGTGATGGCAAGGAGGTAGAGAAAAGGAAACCTTTGTGCGCTGTTGGTGGGAATGGAAATTGCTGCAGCCACTATAAAAAACAGTATGAAGATTCCTCAAAAATATTAAAAATAGAACTAACATGTGATCCAGAAATTCCACTTCTAGGTAGCACTTTCCAAATAAAACAAAAATGCTAATTTGAAAAGATAACATGCACCCTGATGTTCATAGCAGCATTACTATATTTACAATAGCCAAGATATGGAAGCAACCTAAATACCCATGGATATAAGGAAGATGTGAGGTATAGACACGTACACAATGGGCTATTACTCAGCCACAAAAAATGAATGAAACCTTGCCATTAGCAATAACATGGTTGGACCCAGAAGGTATCAAACTAAGTGAAAAAAGTCAGCAGAGAAAGACAAATAACTTAGGGTCTCACTTACATGTGGAGTCTAAGAAACAAAACAAAGGAACAAACATAACAAGACAGAAACAGAATTATAGACTCAGAACAAATAGGTGGTTACCAGAGGGTAGGGGGTTGGGGAGTGAGAGAAGTAGGTGAGGGAGAATAAATTTCCTGTTACAAAATAAGTGAGTCATAGGGATGAAATATACAACATGAGAAATATAGCCAATAATCACGTGATATCTGTATGTTGACAGATAATAACTAGACAGTTTTTTATTTTATATCCATACAAGATGATAGATATTCACTAAACTTAATCTGACAGTCATTTCATGATGTACATTAAGTCAAACCACTCTTTAAACTTGTACAGTACTGTATGTCAATTATATCTTAATAAAACTAACAGGAAAAAAATTAAAGATAAAGAATAATGGAGTAAACAAAATGTTCCTTTCCACACTAATTTCAAAATAAAGGTAATGTAGGGTAAGGGAATTAGAGAAAAAGAGGTTTGGAGAAAGAACGAGACCAGCACTTTACATGAACGGATCACCTTTAATGAGGCGAGAAGGGGCAGCAGTCAGATTAGTGAGCTGCTGCACTAACCCAAGAAGAGTAAGTATATGTAGGCATATATGTGGAAGGCTACTGTCAAGGCGGCCTGTTCTTCTCCAAGGTTGTCCGGATTAGTTATCTCTTAAACGGCTGGGGCAAGGAATTCTGGAGATCGTCCAGAGGCCGGGACCAGCTGGGAGCTGGGTGTAATCAACCTTCATGTCCATTTGTTTCTTGACTGAGAGAGTTCTTTGTTTTATATAGAGTGGTGGGGAAGACCTGGAGGGGAGTTTTAACTCTGGGCTATTTTGAGCCGTGTAACTTTCCTTCGGGTTTCCCTGGTAGCTCAGAGGTTAAAGCGTCTGCCTCCAATGTGGGAGACTGGGTTCGATCCCTGGGTTGGGAAGATCCCCTGGAGAAGGAAATGGCAACCCACTCCAGTATTCTTGCCTGGAGAATCCCATGGATGGAGGAGCCTGGTAGGCTACAGTCCACAGGGTTGCAAAGAGTCAGACATGACTGACAGGTAATAAGTCTTACATTTTTTAGTAATATTGCTGTTTCTGTCCACCATTATCAGAGTGTCTTAACAGGTTGATGACTTTAAATCCAAAGCATTTTTTCCCTATTTTTATCACTTCCTTTTCACTTTAATCTTAAATCATATTCTCAAGACCCTCTTCTGGGCAGGCCAAATGTCTTCCCAATCCAGACAGCCTCTATAAGAGCCAAGACATGGAAGCAACCCAAGTGTCTAAAGATAGATGAGTAAATAAAGAAAATGAGGTGGGTATATGTGTGTGTATATAAATACATTGTATGTGTATATATATATACACACACATACATACACACACACACACATTACTTTGTGAACAGAGGTCCATATAGTCAAAGCTATGGTTTTTCCAGTAGTCATGTACAGATCTGAGAATTGGACCATAAAGAAGTTTGAGCACCAAAGAACTGATGCTTTTGAACTGTGGTGTTGGAGAAGACTCTTGAGAGTCCCTTGGACAGTAAGGAGATCAATAGTCAATCAATTCTGAGGAAGTCCTAAAGGAAATCAATCCTGAATATTCATTGGAAGGACTGATGATGAAACTGAAGCTACAATACTCTGGCCACCTGATGCAAAGAGACGACTCATTGGAAAAGACCTTGATGCTGGGAAAGATATAAGGCAGGAGAAGGGGATGACAGAGGATGAGACGGTTGGATGGCATCACCAACTCAATGGACATGAGTTTGAGCAAGCTCCAGGAGATGGTGAGGGACAGGGAAGCCTGATGTGCTGCAGTCCATGGGGTCACAAAGAGTCAGACNGGTCCATATAGTCAAAGCTATGGTTTTTCCAGTAGTCATGTACAGATCTGAGAATTGGACCATAAAGAAGTTTGAGCACCAAAGAACTGATGCTTTTGAACTGTGGTGTTGGAGAAGACTCTTGAGAGTCCCTTGGACAGTAAGGAGATCAATAGTCAATCAATTCTGAGGAAGTCCTAAAGGAAATCAATCCTGAATATTCATTGGAAGGACTGATGATGAAACTGAAGCTACAATACTCTGGCCACCTGATGCAAAGAGACGACTCATTGGAAAAGACCTTGATGCTGGGAAAGATATAAGGCAGGAGAAGGGGATGACAGAGGATGAGACGGTTGGATGGCATCACCAACTCAATGGACATGAGTTTGAGCAAGCTCCAGGAGATGGTGAGGGACAGGGAAGCCTGATGTGCTGCAGTCCATGGGGTCACAAAGAGTCAGACATGACTCAGTGACTGAACAACAAAATATAGACATACGTACATAAATACACAAAGACACACCCACAGAGGAATATTACTCAGCTGTCAAAAGAATGAAATAATGCCATTTGTAGCAACACGGACGGACCTAGAAATTATCATACTACGCTAAGAAAGTCAGACAGAGATAAGTATCACATGACCTCACTTACATCTGGAACCTAGAAAAAATGATACAAATAAATTTATTTATAAAACAGAAACAGATTTATTTATAAAACAGAAACAGACTCACAGACATAGGAAACAAGCTTATGGTTACCAAAGGAGAAAGAGGATGGGGGCGGGATAAATGAGGAGCTTGGATTTAACAGACATAAACTACAGTATATAAAATAGACAAACAACAAGGATTTACTGTATAGCATATGGAACTATAATCAATGTCTTGAAATAACCTATAATGGAAAAGAGTCAGAAAAAGATCTGATTCACTTTGCAATACACCAGTAACTCACACAACATTGTAGACAAACTAAACTTCGTTAAAAAAAAAAAGAAAAAGCCTCATGGAATCGGCCACAGTCAATCAGTCAATTCCAATGCCCTGATTTAAAGGTCACCACATGCAAAATAGGGAACTCAAGTGTTTTCTAAGTTCTTAGTAAGAGTTACCTAACTAGCACCTACCCCAAAAGGTTGAAGAAATTCAAAGGTATCAGCTGACCAAATACACAAGGAAACACAAAAGCTCATGATGTCCAAAGACTAGTAAGCAGGACCTAAAGCCATCATCAGGTCTCCTTTGTGGAAAATGAGCACCATCCCTTTACCAAAGGCCCTGTGTAAGCAGGGGAAGCCTTTGAGAAGGCTTGAGACAACCATGACTGTACACAGCATCTAACTGGATGTCTTCCTGTGCTCTGGAGCCAGTGGTTCCTGTGGACAGCAGTCCGTGCCACGAAAGGGGCTCGGTCCCTCACCTGACAGCTGCCAGGGGGCATGGCTACATTACTGCACAGTGGCTCCTGCTAGGAGGGCAGGCCGCCCTTCTCTGATACTCCTGCTAAAACTCTCTACTAACTGCAGACTAATGAACAAGTCAGGAAAATGAGGATTTCCATCTCTGAAGGGGAAACGAAGAGGAAGAAACATTCTCACCCCAAACTTCTCATAAAAGGATTCAAGAAACAGTTGGATCCTACTTATTCCCTGTGCTTGTCAGCCAGATTACCTATGATACATGCAAGTAGGATGGAGGCATGGCGAGGTGCTGGGGAACGCTGGGAAAGGTGAGGAGGCAGCCCATCTGCACACGCCCAGTGCACACCTTGCAATTCCGGAAACCCAGACCTAATCCAAAAACCTGATGCTTGAGCACTGCTGCAGCACAGCTGAGGAAGCAGACCAGGCACCATTGTTACGTGGCCAGGTTAGTGCAGTCTGGCAAAGCTCTGTCCAGGACCTGATGGGAGTAAATCTCCGTGGACACCTCCCTTCAAACCAGGCAATGCTCGCTCTCCGAAGAATTATCATGGCCCAGCCTGAGGTGCCCACAAGGACCTCCCTGGAAGGAAACAAAGGTTGGAGCACTGTTAATTCTATTACAAACATTTGGTGTCTGGAGGGGGTTGACGAAAGTTTATATTTGTTGACTAGTGAAAGAGAACCTTTGAAGATGATTATCGTTAAAAACCTTTGGAAAATGTCAACTGGCGTCTCTCCATTAGATCAGACAGCCGCACTCTTGTCCCTGGTGCAGTCACCTTCTCTTTTTACATCATTTCATCTGACTTTGGCCTTTACGCTACTTAGTATTGGATAAAGGTCTGGGAGTTGGGGAGGGGAAGGGGGAAAAAGCTTCAGTCTGAAGAAAGTGAAAGTACAAGTCACTCAGTTGTGTCCGACTCTTGAGACCCCATGGACTATACAGTCCATGGAATTCTCCGGGCCAGAATACTGGAGTGGGTAGCCTTGCCCTTCTCCAGGGGCGCTTCACAACCCAGGGATCAAACCCAGGTCGCCCGCATTGCAGGCAGATTCTTTACCAGCAGAGCCACAAGGGAAGCCCAGGAATACTGGAGTGGGTAGCTTATCCCTTCTCCAGTGGATCTTCCTGACCCAGGAATCAAACCAGGGTTTCCTACATTGCAGGCAGATGCAGTTCTTTACCAACTGAGGTATCAGGGAAAGTCCTTAATTTCTAACATCAGTGTCATCGAATTGTTCCAGACACTTTTATGTAAACTGAGCAAGAAAGAGTCCTTTCTATAGTGAGTTATTACAGAAAGACAAGCAATGTATAATTCAAAAATTATACAAAAGAAAATTATCTTTATATTTCTGTAGCTGCAACAATGGCCAGTTACTACAAATGCTTTTATATTTCTACTTTAAAGAATCCAGATTTTTTTTCACCAGCAATGAATTGCTTAAAGCCTAGGGTAAACTGTTTATAGATTAAATTCTATTTCAAATGCTTAGGACACACTTGCTATTTGGAGGCATCCTATGGTGATTTTGTTCATACAGTTAGTTAAGAATTCTATTGCAAAGCCCTTAATTTAAATATAGATGTTCATAGAGTAAGTCTTTACCTAGAAGTCCAGGCCCATTCGTTGCTATACTTTCCAGAGTAATGTGTTCATCATAAAGAAAAAAGTTTGCTTAAGCCTATCTTGCCTGCAGTGGTTTGCTCATACTGTACAAAGCAGGTTAAATTGATGAGTTTCCTGGGAGTTTACAGGATGACAAATGCAGCTGCAGACACAGTGACATTTTTATAACCAATATCAAAAGCTCGCATGGAATAAACATTGGAAAGCAAAAGAGACTGGATCAACAAAGAGATTAAGTGCCTGCTATTATTATTAGACAGTGAGTGAAAAAAAAACTTGGTCCTGGGCTCTGGCTGCAGGAGACCGCAAAGCACGTGTCACCCAGCTTCCACTGCAGATCTTCGTTAGTGCTTCACCTTGCAGTTTAAGGGGAAGTTTTAAATGGCTGCTATCTATGGAGATCCCCTATATTCTGTTATTGATATTGTAGGGTCATTGTGATCATTACCCACAGGAATCAAGCCCTGGCCAGCTTGGGATCAAGTCAGTCCTTGAGCAGATCAAGCCCAGAGGATATCTGTCATGGAGTCAAGAAGAGGGCATTTCCACTTCCATGTTTTTCATCTGAAAGTTTTTCTAAGTTTTGAAGAATGTCTCTTTCCCAGTAGAGACACAGAACCCCTGCTTTAAATAAGGTGCTTATGAAAGCCTTGGTACAGGTCAAACTTTTGAAAATTGCATTGCTTAAAATTCAAACTTGGGTCTGTCATTTTAAAGAATGTTTTTTATTAATTCTTCACTATTGCAAACACTTTCTCATCACAAGAATAAAAGATGACTCCTAATTTACCTGATTCTAGGTGATTTTTGCCACACTAGGTTTCCAAAGTGCCGGTCATATGTTCATTATGAGCACATTACACTTGATTAATACTCCCTGTTTAGTCCTCGCATTAAAGCATGAAGAAACTGAGGCAGATTATCTGAGAAGCAAAGTATCCTTAGAGAAATAAATACTTTCCCAATCCACACTCAACATTTAAAACTGAATTTCATGATTTCTACCAATTGCATGAAACCTTACCTTTCCTGTTTTAGCAGTTTTTCTTTCTTAATAGGAACCAGACACCAAATTGGCAATATCTGCTGGATCTTTAAAAAAAAGCAAGAGAATTCTAGAAAAACATCTACTTCTGCTTCATTGACTACACCAAATCCTTTGACTGTGTGGATCACAACAAACTGTGGAAAATTCTTAAGGAGATGGGAATATCTGACCACCTTACTTGCCTCCTGAGAAACCTGTATGCAAGTTAAGAAGCAACAGTTAGAACTGGACATGGAACAATGGACTGGTTCAATACTGAGAAAGGAGTACATCAAGGCTGTATATTGTCACCCTGCTTATTTAACTTATATGCAGAGTACATCACACAAAATGCTGGACTGGGTGAAGAACAAGCTGGAATCAAGACTGCCAAGGGAAATATCAATAACTCAGATATGCAGATGACAACACCCTTATGGCAGAAAGAGAAGAGGAACTAAAGAGCTTCCTGATGGAAAAGGAAAGTGAAAAAGCTGGTTTAAAACTCAACATTCAGAAAACTAAGATCATGGGATCTGGTCCCATCACTTCATGACAAATAGATGGAGAAACAATGAAAACAGCGACAGATTTTATTTTCTTGGGCTCCAAATTCACTGCTGATGGTGACAGCAGCCATGAAATTAAAAGATGCTTGCTTCTTAGAAGAAAAGCTATGACAAACTGAGATAGTGCATTAAAAAAACAGAGACATTACTTTGCCAACAAAGGTCCCTCTAATCAAAGCTATGGTTTTTCCAGTAGTCATGTAAGAGTTTGACTGTAAAGAAGGCTGAGCACCGAAGAACTGATGCTTTTGAACTGTAGTGTTGGAGAAGACTCTTGAGAGTCCCTTGGACTGCAAGGAGATCCAACCAGTCCATTCTAAAGGAAATCAGTCCTGAACATTCATTAGAAGGATGATGCTGAAACTGAAGCTCCAATACTCTGGCTACCTGATATGAAAAGCCAACTCACTATAAAGGACCCTGATGCTGGGAAAAATTAAAGGCAGAAGGAGAAGGGGATGACAGAGGATGAGATGGCTGGATGGCATCACCAACTCAATGGACATGAGTTTGAGCAAGCTCTGGAAGATGGTGGACAGGGAAGCCTGGCATGCTGTAGTCCATGGGGTCGCAAAGAGTCAGACATGGCTGAGTGACTGAACAACAAATCTGTTACATGGGTTTCCCAGGTGGCTCAATGGTAAAGAGTCTGTCTGACATAGGACCCATAGGAGAGTTGCGTTCGATCCCTGGGTCGGGAAGATCCCCTGGAGGAGGAAATGGCAACCTACTCCAGTATTTTTGCCTGGGAAATCCCATGGACAGAGGAACCTGGCAGGCTATAGTCCATAGGATTGCAAAGAGTCAGACACAACTGAGCGTGTACGTGTGCAAGCAATCTGTTAAAAAGTGGATTTTGTTTAAAATTTAAACAAAGGAAAATAGATATGTTATAATTTTTTTAAAAAACTAGCTTTATCATCATAAATTTTAAGATCTAGAAAGAAATCCTAGTTGTCATTTAAAAAATGAGAGGTTTGTAAATGACTTGCCCTCAGTAATATGAAATTAGTAACCTAACTAAAATTGTTTGGTTTTTTCCTTTCATTCCATTTTTCTACACAGTTTAATTTTTACCTTAAATTTACAAAGATTCTTATGAAATGTGCAGACTGAACAAGATAAACTAGAACCCTTGAGCCTGATTGGGAACCAAATAGGTGAAATTACGACTTCTAACAAACAAGGTGGGATCTCTGTTCTTATTTAGGGACTAAGCCCTAGACCAAGACCCCTAGAGAGTCTGGGACAGGGGAACCACTGTTACCAAGGAGAGGTGGGAACATTCAGTGAAATTCAAGAAAGCAAATAGTAAACATACCTATTAGCAAACAATGACTCTGGAAGGCAAAACATACTAGCTGTGTGGCCTTGGGCAAGTAAATTTAACCCAAGTTCATCTTTTTAAGCCCACAGATTCCCATCTAAGCAGAGCAGGCAGATCTCCAAGATTTCTGCCAAGATCCCTGTTATCTGGCTACAGATTAATGGATGAAACAGCCAAGCTTAATCAAGGTAATATATATATATTTTTTTTTTGGCCATGTCACACAGCATAAAGGATCTTAGTTCCCTGACCAGGGCTGTGCCCCCTGCAGTAGGAACATGGAGTCTTAACCACTGGACCACCAGGGAAGTGCCCAGAGTCAAGGCAATACTGAGAGATAGACTGAGACGGGCTGGTTATTCCAGTTTGGAAAGTGGCTTCCTGACTTTGTCATACACTCCTTCATCTCCAAGAGTTTGACCGTGATGCTAAGAGAATCAAGAATGGTAACAGAAGCTGAGACATTCACCATAATGGAAATCTCTGACACAGCTCCAAGCAATGGTTTCACCATGTTGTTGATTTGTTATCTTTTGTAAAATAAAGTATATTCTTAATCATGGTTTCTCAACCTTGGCACTATTGACATTTTCAGCTGAGTAATTTTTTTACTCCATATATGGAGAGCTATTATATACACCATAGGATTATTCGCCCCATCTCTGGTCTCTACCCAGCAGATGCCAGTAACACCCTGTCCCTAGTTTTTGACAACCAAAAACATCTCCCCTAGACATTGCAAAATATCCCCTGGGGGTGATGGGCACAAAAGAGCTCTTAGTTAAAACCCATCTTTCCAGACTAAGGCACTGTTGTTGGTTCTGGGAACACAAAGATGATAAAGACACAGTCTTAGCCTTTGGAAAGTTCTCAGTAGAGTGAATGTGTGTGATATTGTGGATGGGAAATTCAGCCTGGCACACTGCAGGCAGAGAATATGAACAATGGCTCAGGAGGGCAAATAAAGGTAGATCCTCCTGAAAAGCAGTCAGAAACTCACTGGGGCTGTCCAATGTTTCCACGAGCAAGAAGGCAGTAATAAACTGTCACCACCTCCCACCGTCTTCTAGAACAATGCTCTTCACATCTAGACCAATTAGCACAGTAGCGTGTTGTTGTTGGTTGGTGATCACTAATGCAGCTGAACTGCACGTCTGTGTAGGTGAGCCTCTGGATATGTAACAACAAGGTGTGCCTTGAGAGGTAACCTGCCCCCAGGGTAGACAGGTCTTCAGTGGAAGCCACCAGTGCCTTCTCCCCCTTCCTCCTTTCCATCTAGCAAAAAATGGCTAAGTGACACAAGCCCCCCAAGGCTACGGGATAGAATACTGCTTGTCAGTGGGTTGGCAATACCGATGAAGCACAGTTTAAGAAAAATGTGGCTGTGTTTGCCAGTTCTGGTCTCTCTGTAGAAAAATTTTAAAAGCTGAGTCAGAAATTCTACAGTACCGTCAAGTTAACACGTCTCAGCAACAGTGAAGTCTGTGAACTGGGGGGAGGGGGTTGCAGGTGATGCTGAGTAGGTGGTGATGCATCCGTGAAGAGGATGCATGAGTCTGAGGGAGGGGGATATGGTGAGAAGCACTGGACTAGGAAGCCAGGAAAGCTCCAGCCACTAGTCTTTCTGGTATCACGGGAACTGGGCCACTTTCCCTAAAAAGGACCCTTTGGTAATTCAACTTTTACTGATTAAGGGGCAATGAACATAGAGTAAAATGCATGCATCTTTGGTATCTTGTTTGATGAGTTTTGACAAGTGAATACACAAATGTAACCATTACACAAAGCAAGATACAGAACATTTCCAACACTCCAGAAAGGCCCTTTGTGCCTCTTTTGGGCCCACCCTCCTTCCTGCCATGCAGGCCACCACTGTCTAACTCCTCACCCCACTGGTGAGTTTTACAAGTTCTTAGATGTCACATATATGGAATCAGAGAGTGTGTACTCTTATACATGTAACTGCGTCCTCACTTCCACACCTCAAGAGCCAGAGACAGTCTCCCCCTCTCTCGGTCTCACTCTCCTTTGATTCATGTACACCACCAAAAATAGTCCTTGCTCATACAAGGCTAAAATCAATACTGGCCAAATGTGATTTGTGAGTATGTACAGCTATTGTTTTCCTCAATCTTTAAACCAAGTGAAAAGTCAGGCTGTTCACAGGAGAAGAAATCATAAAGGACATCCATGGAACATTCACTCACAAGGCTACCTCCCCTAATGACCTTTCAGATACGTGGTCAATTTTGTAAATCATGCCTCCCACAAAACTACCACTGGCACAAATGGCCCATGGAAACTAGTGCTGATTTTCTTTTAGGACAACTGGGGTCTGATTTCCTGTCCAAGCCCAATAATATATATTTTAAAAGGCTTCCTAAGTGCCTGCAGTGCTCGTTTTTGCCATTGGTCTAAGTCAACTGCTATTTGGAACTGTGTTAAAAAGCTCAATATGTTCCTATTTAGTCTTCAGCGCAAATGTTTTTTTCCTTAGCTTCAGATGCCATTCCTTCCCTTTCATTTTACATCTACTCAGGAAAACTGAAAGAAAGGCATCTGTATTCTTTAAAGTACCTCCCCACATCAATCTCATTACTCTACAGAATTATTTTGCATTGACCATATATCCTCCAACTTTTATGTGTCCTGGAAACCTTACAACATAACAGAAAATAGATAATATCCATCAAGAAAACATGCACTGAAGCAAGAGAATGGATTGCTGCCTTTTGGAAGAGTCTACTGAAAGCTGTGCCAAATAATAAAAATTTGAGGGGTAACCTTTACAGAGGCACTCTGGGTGATCAGTTTTCTTCCTCAAGTAACTCTTTAAGCATCAGAACCACTCCTATTTTTTTAAATCAATTTAAATTAAAGCATAACTGAAAAGGGCAACATTTCCCTGCATTGCTAGATAGATTACACTAAAAAGACATTAATTTCATCTGGATGTCTCATGATCTTCATTAGGAAATCCATTGCCATGCTGGACTATCATACAAAGGAGGGTTCAAGATGACTTAGTTATGGTGGTGTCAGGGCCAGTGACCCTGTACTGACCTCAGGCAGACATCTTTGAATCCTGGGTCTCCGGTCCTGCTCACGGGCTGTCAGATTCCATATCTCACCGCAGCCTGGAACACGACTCTTCTTGCCATTTACTCACTGCTTCTACTCAGACAATCGTGTATTTAAATAGGGTCCAAAATCAAAGCAAAGCATTTTTGCAGGACAGAGTGCCTCTCCTATGAATGAAGAGCATAAAATCTCATGCCATGTAACTCAAATATGAATAGGCATAAAACCAGTAAAATGGGGATTTCCCTGGTGGTTCCTGGATCTCACCGATGGGGCATCTTCACGACAGCATGTTATATCAATGGCGGTATATTATTTGTAGCATATATGTGTATTATTCATATCCATTTATGTTTATGTATCTCCCCATCAGGCATGACTATCAGTGCAGTGCGTGACACCGCACTGTCAGTTTTTCTCAAATAACCAAGAATCTGCCTTGCAATGCAGGGGACATGGTTCGATCCCTGGTCCGGAAACTAAGACACCACGTATGGTGGGGCAGCTAAGCCCATGTGCTGCAGCTACTGAGCTCATGCTCTAGAGCCAGGGTGCCACAGTGAGAGAAGTCCCCACAGTGAGAAGGCCGCACGCTACAACTAGAGAGTGGCCCCCAGTCGCAGGAACTAAAGAAAGCCTGCACGCAGCAGCAAAGAACTCGGCGCAGCCAAAAACGATTCATTAATTTAAAACACAGTAAAATCTTGTGAGGGTATGGGGGTATCGGGGGAGAGGGGAAGGGAGACAGATGGAGAGAAATGACCCAGGGTGAAGGTTTTCTGATCAAAAAGAATATTATAGGAAATAATCAGATAGGAGATTTTCATATGTTATCCAAATGCAAAATCTATGTGCATCGTTACCATCACAGCCCTAGGGAAAACTTGATGCTCACCAAAGGCTGCAGAAGGCCAGTTTTTAAAAGGAGGGGTGAGGGTGGGGCCAAGCCCTTGAGCAAGAATGCTGATGTGTACACACATGGGCCAGAAACTGAAGCAGCCAGCATTTAAGAAATGTCAATGATGAAAGCACCAGATTTTAAGTCCAAGTTTGATCACTGGCAGACTCTGAGATTTAAAACTACCATTTGCTTATTAGATGGAACAGCCAGCTGCAGGGGGTTATAATGGGTCCCTGTAGGTCACTCAACATGGGAAGCAGGGGTCGTGACAGTGCAGTACAACGAGGCGTTTGTTCACCCCCCACAGAGCGGTGGCGTGGTCCTTTTAAAGAATAAATTACATTACCTCATTCCTCTGATCAAATCTCTCCCTGGACTTCCCAGAGTATCCAAGGTTAAATGCAGACTCTGTACCATGACCCCTGCAACAAAGCCCCCCCCACCCCAGGGACTTCTCTCCCCTGTTCCCAGGCGTTTCACATCCCCTGGCATTTTTGCCCTCCAACACCCCAAGCGTGTTTCTCCCCAGGGTCTGGGCACTGGCTCCGTCTTCTGCCTGAAGTATTTTGCTCCCAAATCTCTGAAGGGTTGCCTGCATCTCAAGTCAAATGCCAACTTCCCCTGCAAGGCCTTTTCAACCACGCTGAACGTGGTCAGGAACCACGCGGTGCTACTTCATACTCTCAGTGGTACCTTGTAGGGCCTGAAAGTATGGCAGTGGCATCTAGTATCTGCCTTTCTCCCTGAAACAACAGTTCTCAACTGGGGGTGATTCGCCCTAGGGACATTTGACAGTGTCTAAATACCTGTGGTCATGTATGGATCTGAGAGTTGGACTGTGAAGAAACTGAGCGCCGAAGAATTGATGCTTTTGAACTGTGGTGTTGGAGAAGACTCTTGAGAGTCCCTTGGACTGCAAGGAGATCCAACCAGTCCATTCTGAAGGCGATCAGCCCTGGGATTTCTTTGGAAGGAATGATGCTAAAGCTGAAACTCCTGTATTTTGGCCACCTCATGCGAAGAGTTGACTCATTGGAAAAGACTCTGATGCTGGGAGGGATTGGGGGCAGGAGGAGAAGGGGACGACAGAGGATGAGATGGCTGGATGGCATCATGACTCGATGGATGTGAGTCTGAGTGAACTCCGGGAGTTGGTGATGGACAGGGAGGCCTGGCGTGCTACGATTCATGGGGTCGCAGAGTCGGACACAACTGAGCGACTGAACTGAACTGAAAGACATTTTTGCTTGTCTCCACTGGCAGAGGAGTGAGTGGAGTACTGACCTCTAGGAGATAGAGGCCAGCAATGGTGTTCAATGTTCTGCAATGCACAGAACAGTCTCCCACAACAAAGAATTACCTAGCCAACAAAATCAATAGCACCTTGGCTGTGATGCCCTGGGAGAAAACCTAAGCACCCTGGGACTTCCTGGTGGTCCAGTGGCTAAGATTCTATGCTGTCAATACAGGGGGCCCAGGTTCAATCCTGGGTCAGGGAACTGGATCCCACGTGCTGCAACTAAGACTTCACATGCTGCAAGTGAAGATTCTGCGTGACACAGCTGAGAAACAGCACAGTCAAATTAATTAATATTTTTTTCTAAAAAGAATTGAAACACCTTGGAGCCATCATTGCTCTATTAATTGCTGAATCCCCTGTGCCTTCGACACTACCTGACACACACTAGGTGCTCAATCAACATTTGTTAAGGACTAAGCTACCCTTGTTCCTGGATTTCGCTGATGAGGCATCTTCACGACACCATGTTATACCGATGGCAGTATATTATTTGTAGCATATATGTGTATATAATATTAATATCCATTTATGCATATATATCTCCATATCAGATATGGTTATCTGGAGTGTGTCACACTGCACTATCAGTTTTTCTCAAATAACCGTTCTGATGTCATCCCAAATTCAAGAGTTAAGAGAGTCCCTTGGGGGACTTTGAGATTAACAAATACACACTGCTATATATGGGCTTCCCAGGTGGCACCAGTGGTAAAGAATCCACCTGCCAATGCAGGAGACACAGGCTCAATCCCTGGGTCAGGAAGATGCCTTGGAGAAGGAAATGGCAACCCACTACAGTATTTTTGCCTGGCAAATCCCATGGACAAAGGAGCATGGTGGGCTACAGTCCATGGGGTTGTAAAGAGTCAGATACAACTGAGCAACTGAGGACTACCAAATATAAAACAGATAAAACCAATACAGTATTGTAAAGTAAACTTAAAACTTTATTTAAGTTAAAATAAAACTTAAAAAAAAAATAAAACAGATAAACAACAAGGACCTATTGTATAGCACAGGGGACTATATTCAA
>SJYQ01002181.1:263382-302355 GCA_006410935.1 Redunca redunca
CTACTGTATAGCAAAAGAAACTATACTCAATATTTTACAATAACTTATAATGGAAGATAATGTAAAAAAAGAATACACACACACACACACACACATATATATCTAAGTGAATCACTTTATTGTATACCTGAAACTCACACATTGTAAATCAACTATACTTCAAATAAAATATATATAAAAAAAGATTCCCATCAGGAGAGCAGACCTTTTGGGGCTTCCCTGGCAGGTCAGTGGTAAAATATCCACCAGCCAATGCAGGAGATATGGGTTTGATCCCTGGGTCAGGAAGATCCCCTGAGGAAGGAACTGACAACTCACTCCAATAATATTCTCGCCTGGCAAATCCCATGGACAGAGGAGCCTGGCAGGCTATAGTCCATGGGGTCACAAGAGAGTCAGAGATGACTTCGTAACTAAACACCAAACAAGTATGTCTCTCACGGGCAGTACAGAACTGATGTTTGCATCCAATACTCTAGTGCCCTAACTAGGCAAACTGGGTGAAAAATGGCCCTTACAAAACAGTGAACCAGCAGGGATCATTCCAGTCCAGGCGGGCCACACGTGACCAATGGGCTTGTGAGGCTAACTGCAGATAGTTAGATCTGTATCGTGTAACCCAGCCAAACCAGAAGTGTGTTTCCCAAACCTCCCTCTCCTGTGTAGTTCTGGGTTGACGTGGACCGCATGGGACATCTTTTCTGCGAGAGCTGAAAGAAGGAAGTGCAGCAGCAGCTATGGTGCCTTTGCATTTGAGCCATCAGTGCAGGTGGCCAGAGGCTACTGCAGCTCTCATGGTTATCATTTGTCTGTGGACCATCCAGCTGTCGAGAGAGAGCAAATGGGTCTGTCCAACCCTTCAGGAACTTGCCCTTTGCCTTCTCTGCCCCCTGGCCAGGTGCTTGCCTAGTCCCATGGTGAAGGTCAGTAAGCTCCTGGAAGTGGTCCCCATCATGGAAGCTGCTCAAAGGCAACAAGAGACCAGCGTGGGTTCCAGTCCATCCCCCAGGAATCTGGTTTATCCTTAAGGATCCCAGCACTTTTTTGCTTCCTCTACTCACTCCACCTTTCCTTCCCAGTGCCTGCTCTGCTGACCTCAGGCACCAGGGACAGATACCGAGATAACAACCTTCTATTGACTGTTTAACCAGATCCTCCAACTGCATCAGTGAGATCCAGATCAGAAAGTCTGGTGAATCTGCTTCTCTGATCATATCCTGGCTGAGACACAGGGGTTGGCAATTTGGTGGCCTTCCCACCTCCTTCTGTAATCAGAGACATGTTCCACACTGACAAGACTGTCACGTTATTGAGACACAGGTGGATGAGATCTTATTAGAAGGAAATGAATTTTAGCATGTAGATACACTCAGTGTGACTCCAGATAATTAGAAAATAACTTGCTAGCTCAGATAAAGTGGTCTTACTTACACAGTGCCTATGGTTATGATTCTTTCCATGTTTTTAAACATCATTGAAACTGATTTTGTCTAAACAGACTGGATACGTGTCTTTTTGTATCGTCTGATGATTTACTCGTTTTCCTTTATCATAATCACTTGTCCCCCAAGGTGATCACCCTCCCACTCATATGTTTGGTGAAAAGCCTTTGAATCACTTGGCATGCATGATGTGTGATTCAAGGACTGTCACCCAAGTAATTAAACATACTGGAAAAAAACTGCAATAGGAAGATGGGGGAGAGTCTGTCTGTCCTAATCCTCCAGAATTAATTTTTATTTTGAGATTAAAATATTTCACATCTGTTCTTAGAAACTCCTTGAGTCCACTGTCATAAATATCCTACTTGGTTACTCCTGCACCATTTTTTTCAATGATGATTGGAACACCACTGGCATGTCGTGTTCAGGGCAGATTTCTCGGTTGTGACCTCTTTGGCCATTTTTCTTGAACCACATTACAAAGAAGACAGAATTAAACGAATTCACAGAATCTGACAGTTTATGAAGGCAAATTAGCCAGTTGAGGGTCAGAAGGCACAAACCACCCAGGACTGGCTTTCATCAGGTAAAGCTTAGAATGTAGACATGTGGCTGACACTAACCAAGGAGAGAGAGGCAAAGGAGGCTACTTACATGTGAATGCTGGGAGAGGAACAGGAGTGGGAGGGAAGGTGAAGCCCAGAATAAAGCTTTCAGGTAAAATAAGGATGGAAGCGGATGAGGCTGGCAGGCGGGGCACACATGGACCTTGGGTCTCTGTCTCCTGTCTCTTACACTCACACATATGTACTCAAACATCACCCTACCTGAGCAAGTGATGAAAAGATGAGGACCAAAACTGGCAGTCACTCACAGGCAACATTCTGCAGGCCTGATAATCTCTGGGTCCAAATCTCCTGTTCTTTACTACATAACCACCTCCTATGGATCCTATAGGTACATGTGGCTTGAAGACCTTTCATTATTTTCAAATTTAGACAGTGCAACGATACTACAATTTGTAAATGTGGTTGGGGTTGACTGCATTACTGACCCCGACTCTTCAACCATCTCTGCACCCATGACCTGGTCACAGCTACACTGTGAGCCATGAACTGCCCCACCCTGCGACTTTGGGCTTGGCCATGTGATTTGCTTTGTAAGGGATGGCAGGCCAGTTCCAAGCCTAAGTCTGCCTAGCCCACTGGTCCAGGAGGGATGAGAGCCACCCTGGCTGACCCACAGGCCTGGCAGAGCTGCCCCACTGCTGCAGCCGGAGGTATGGCAGGCCCTGCCAACATGCCTATAACTACATTTTGGTAGGGCTTTGTTACACAAATAGCAAACTGAGAATGCCAGAACCCTTTTATAAAATAAAATCGCATTCAGGGTCCTGTAAATCATGCAGGTGAAGGGGGAATCTGTTCCATTTGAGGCAGGACGTAGGTCCTTGAGCCCCACCCCCCATCCCCATCCACCACGATAGCTTCTGAAGCGTCTCCACGCACCACAGCTTGAAAGCAATGACTCCAACAGAAACCGCATTAGATCAGAAAACAGGAGTCCTGAGTTCAAATCTAACTCTAGATCAGTTAACCACCCTTGAGACCCAGCTTCCTCCTAGGTGAGAAAAAAAGAATAAGGTGTAATGCTTGGTCAACCAACCTGTGAGGCGGACCAGATAAGAATACGTGTAAAACTACAGGGCGCGCTGATTTAGGATATCATTGCTGCCGCCTCCACCTTCACCCGCTCCATCATCACCTACATGGTGCGGTGGGATTGCCAGAGGCACTCCCTTCACATCTAAGGGTGCATCTGGGAGCTTAAGAGAGGCTGCAGCTGGGAGTTTCCAATGGTCCCTCCAAACTCCCCACTGACTTCAAATGAACCGAGGGACGACAGATAAGAAAAATTATTTTCTACAACCTTTAAAATTGGACTCAGGTGTATTTTATTTATTATTTTATACTAGGTCATACTTTAGGGAACCTGTTCAATATTATGTAACAACCTAAATGGAAAAAGAATTAGAAAAAAAACAGATACATGAATATGTATCACTGAATCACTTTGCTGTATACCTGAAAATTACACAGTGTTATTTTCTACAATTAGATTCAGGTGCATGACAAGTTATATCTGTCTGTCTATAAACATTTGCCTATTATCACTTTGTGTGTTTTCTCATGCTCAAGGAAACAACAAATGATCTGTAGAGTCTGGACTTTGGTGTAGCAAGACAGACACATACAGATGAGGGGCTCCCAGGCTGGAGTTTTTTCTCAGCTGTCCAAGGCCCATGTTTGTGCCAAGAGGCACTAAAGCTTAGCAGACAACAAAAGATCTTTGGAATCCAACCAATTCAGATTAAAGTAGGACCTACTTACTAGTTGTGTGACCTGGTTGGCAAGTCTTTTAACTTCTTCCCCAACTGAAAATGGTGTTTATGCTATCTAGGCATAGGACTGTTGGAAGGATTAACTGAAATGATTATCTATAAAATGATTAGTGCAGTTTCTAAGAACCCAATAAGCAATTACTATTGTAATTATTATTGGACGATGGACTATTTCACACCCATTATTCTGCCCTCAGAGGACCATTATTGTTTCAATGACATGACAGGCCTAATTAAGAGCCTGGGCTTTGGAGATTGATGAATGAGGCTGAGACCCTGCACGGCTGCCACTCAGCTGCTTGGTGACCTTGAGCATAGTGCAGAACTTCTTAACCCCTGGAGCAGAAGGCAGGTCCCTGCCCTTGAAGACTTGACAGCCTCAGAGGCGTACCCATCAGGACAGGTTGGCATCACCACCACCAGTGGGTAACATGAAAGAAACACAAGCACAAGTGCTAAAGAAACAGGAAGAGGCAGCAGCTAACTACCTGCCGTGGTGTGTCAGAGGGAGTGGATGTGATCTTGCCGGGAGGCCCTCCTGCCCATCTGGCTGGGAGTGCAGACCCTCCCTGCTGATCAACATGGTAAATGCCACCATCTGCCCAGCGTCACAAGTACCAGCAGAATAAGCCTCATGCATTTGACAGCTAAGACCCAGAGCCCCACCAGTGGATTCTGACCTCTCAGAGGGATTATACCAAAGACGCAAGCTGCGGTGTAGTCAAGCAGAAGCGCAAAACAGAACTGGCAGTAGCGAATGGCCCACCCAGCTCCTTTAACATTTTTAGTTAAGAAACACTGTAGACATTGATTAACCACCAGGTCACTAGTTGAAGCTGTCATCTGCCACTTTTTATGCGCACACAAAGATTTAAGCAACTGGTGAATGGCTGTTGGAAGCTCCATCCAGATTCATGTGCCCCCTCACCCCACCCCATGGATGCTGCGGCCACACACGTGCAAGTGTGGTCCTTCCCCAGGTCTCTTGATCTGTGTTGGCAGTGACTTCTGTCAGGAAAAGGCATTTTATCAAAACCCTGTTGGGGGTGCCATGAATAATGTATAATGGTAACGGGAATTTTTGAAGTTCTATGTTCTAGAAATTTTAACAGGCCTTTTAACATGTTTTTGTGGCTCTGTTATTCAAAAGGTATTTTAAAGAGATAAATGTAGACAGAGTATATGACTCATCCTGTCTTGCCATTTGAGATTCTATTATATTTGTAATTTGTAAGTGGCAAATCATACAGAAATACTGTGTATTCTACTGGGAGGTATACTAATTTAGCATGAGTTACCACTTGTTCTCCACATGAAATGGCCATTCACCAGTGAAAGTTGGTTTCTGATCATCCTGGAAGGAAAACAGCAAAAACATCCATCCACTCCCGAGATTGTATCTATCAGCACTTTAGTGCCTTTTTTTCTCCATGTAAGGAGAGTTGGATGTCATTTGCTTTAGCTGAAAAGAATCGATCTCTTTTTACAGTAACTATGGAAAAGAAAATGTTACTCACTACAAGCAAAAGCGGGCAGAGAGAGGCAGTCTGGAAGGAAGAGAAGGATTACAGACCATCATAACTCTAGCCCTGCAGCCCTCCTAGTCAAGAGCTCAGTGAAGAATGATGGGAGAGGCTTGAAAGTCAAGCAGGAGTTTTCATTTGATTTGGGGAACAATAAGAAAGTTATCAGTGGGTGCTGGGAAGGAAAATGACCTGTGAAAGAAGAGTTTGGGGGCCTTGGATGGTTCAAGTATTTGATGGAGTTGAGAAAGATAAAGGTCAAGACAAGAAGACACGGGAGGAAGTTAGTGGATGTGATGAGCCCTGGAAAAGATGGAGGCCTGACAATGTGCAGGCCTCCTGTGCATATCTCCTATCCCCCAGCTTCGTGTGGTCCTTGTGAGGCTTGGACAGACATAAAGGATCAGGCAAAAAGTTCTTTCTTTAAGCATTTCTGGTTTTAGTTACTGCTCATTCTATAGCCCTAGACATCAAAGCAATGGGTTGTAAAGAGTTCAAGTAGAAGTTTTGCATTAGGACATGGCACAAGAATGAACATGCTCTTGCCATGATTAAGGAATGCACACCAGATCTATGCTATGACACTCAGTGAATGAACTGCTGAGCAGGGTGGGAAAGAGAAAGGGAAAAGGTGAGAAAACAAGATGGACTGTCTCCCTCCTACAAGACCCATTTGACAGAATAGACTCCCTCCCAGGATAATTATTCAGGATGCTTCTCTCCTGTACATGTGTGTGCACATGGACACACATGCACGTCTCTAGGGAGGCAGAAAGTGGAAGGGATTGAGGCACACAGACCATGGTATCCACAGTGATAAGAAGAGAGGTTAGAAGGCTATTATTTGCTGCCCAGAACACTTTGAAAGTAAAACAAGAAAGTGTTTATAAGTTCATATATGTGAGATAATGACCCAAAAGTACCAAGACGTATTCTACTAGAAATTGTAAGACTTAAAACAAAACAAACAAAAAAAAACTTTAGGCTTCTGGGCCAAAAAGAGAATATGTTTAATAAGAGAAAGAAAACTGAATTATATTTAAAAAATTTATAGGCAATACTTTATGTCAGAAGAAAATTGAGTAACATATTTATGTCACTCAAGAAAAAAAATATAAGCCAAGGATTTTATATCTAGCAAAATGAAACCATAAGCCCTTTCTAAGGAATCTACCAGAAAATAAACTTCAGAAAACCTAGACAGTCATTGATATAAAGATAGTGGCATTAAATATACAAAATTAAGAACATTAAATGAAGGTTGAATGGGAGAAAGTACAGCATATAAAATTATTATCTGATAACATAGATTAGATATTACCATAAAATATTAGGGGAAAATAGAACTAGCATATGCCCCCAAATTTTAAACTCTTTTTAGTAATCATAATTGGTGCTAGTAGCAACAATATTGTATGTGTAATGTGGAATAGAGCAACTGAGTAATTGAGGTATTCTAATCTAGTATTCTCCATATCTTTGAGAATGAAGATTCTTGAGGTAGAGGAAAGGAGATTACAGAGGCCATACAGGAGAGGTTAAAAACTCTCAGTTCTCAAATGTAAATTTCAGAATAAACATATGAGGCATTTTAACTTTGTATATATCTGAATATATATTTAACTATAAAAACATATATATATGCATAGAAGAAGATACTCATATATCTATAAACATTTCCTAGCACCAGGTGCCTTATTCGTGCAGTAGGTAGTATATCAGTCTGATAGTATTTCCTAGCTCCATCATGGAAATTAATGCAAGAAACAGGACAGAGGCAATGGCTGTGAGTGCCTAATTTGTGGGCTTGATAGACCATTTTCCCATTAAGAGTGACAGAGTTTTCTTGAAGAAATGGTCTCAGGCAAGAAATGTACAAATTGAGCCTGGAACACAGAAAGAATCAGAGTACTAGAGTCATATCAAAAGGAATCAGGAACCAGGTTGAAGAGACTCCCACTGGTCAATGAATGGAAGAGTTTGAGATTTAATAAAGATAACATTTGCATTATTTGATACCTTCCAATATGTCTAAACATAGTATTTCATAATGATGTTTTTTAAAAATATAATTGGTCATCTTATGGACACGTCAAGGAAAACAATTCACCATCTTGAAACTAAGTATATAAAAGGAAAGATGAACATTTGGTCTGCTTTCATGTATGAAACCTGTTACTGAGTAGCCACCTAGTGATATAAATTTATTCCACAGGAATTAATCTAGCTAATAAATAATTAAATGGAAGAACATGCCCATATCCACCTCCCCATAGATCTAGATATTGAGCATCTGTGGTTGTCAACATCAAGCACCAGTAAAACTAGACATCACGTGCCTCCTGTTGAAAGGACTCAGGGCCACGTTCAGTCTTGGGTTTGTTAAAGCCTCTATACCCAGCTGCCAATATGCGGGAAATGCAGAGGAAGGCATTGCACTGAACCAAGTATGCAATCGGCAAAAGCTATATTCTGCGAAGTTCCAGCAGGCCAAACAATCTAGGTTCTTCAACAGAAAATTGCACGATAAAGAAAGTGACAATGAAGGGAGCTTGTAGATTGAAAGACAAAAAAGTTAATATCAGTGGGAAAACACGAGACTTTAGTATCTGGGGATATGCAACTCAGTGAAAGAACTATAGAGAGACAAGGAAAATTTTACTATAAAACTCAAGACAGCAGTTTTGTCAGAAGGAGAAAGGAGCTGTGGTTGGGAAGGCACATATAGGAGGCTTCTGAAGTGACTACAGAAGTTCTATTTCTTGACCTAGATGGTAGTTACGAAAACACTCTACCATATAATAGTTCACTAAGCCAGTGGTTCTCAAACTCATGGGAAACCTCTGTTTTAAAAGATCCCCCACCCCCATAGTTTATGATTTAATAAGCTTCCACAGAAACTCAAACGTGTACATTTCTGAAGCTGATGCTGCAGCTCTGTAGTCCATACTATATGAATCTTTGCATTAAGACATATTTGTTTTATGTGTTTTTTTTTCAGTTTGTGTTTTATTTTTCAATGAAAAGTTTAAGTGAATGAATGGAAGGATGGGCTGGATGGATAGGCTGTATGGGAAGGATGGATGGATGGGATGGATAACAGATAAATAGGTGGATGTATAGGCTGGGTGGGATGCATCCGATATATAGATGGAAGGATGGGATGAACAGATTGAATTGGTTGGGTGGGTTGGGTGTGTGGGTGGATTTGATGGGTGTAAAGACAGGCAGACAGACAGATAAAATCAATAGAACTAGGAAAAATCATATTAATATCTTGAGAAGAGTGCCTTACCATTCATATATGCCTGATCTCTCCCTGTTCAGTAATGTGCTACACAGCTTATTTCTGCTAGGTGTCACACTGTGACTTCTGGACTGCTTTTTCTCAATCATTATCTGAAAGCTTTCCAAACCAAAAGAAGCACTGGACTGTTCTTGGTGTAGACGACATCTTATAATGGTTTACTAATAAGGTCAGACACTATTTTCTTTATCCTCATAGAAAAGATGTATATACAAAGCCTACATCTGGGTATATCCCTCTACAATCTTACACTTCATTGTTAAAGAAAAATTCATTCTACTGCATCTTCTGATAGGACTTTTCTCCAGAGGACTTCTATGGAACTATTTAGAAGAGATAAATCCTGGTCTCACAAAGTATCAAGTGTATACCTAAGAGCATTTCTTATCCTCTCAATGTTCATCCTCAGACCAGAACAAAAGGCAAACTGTACCTGACAGCCAAGAATAAAAGTGTGATCTAAGTTCAACTATCAGAAACTAAGCTGTAGTCATTTAAGTCTTAGGAATATTTCCTAGAAAGAAAAAAAAAAAAACAGAGTAATAAATAAAATAACAGGTGTCCTAAAATACAAAGGCGAGAGTAAATTTCCTAGAACTTTAAGAAAATCAAGCCTTGGTTAGGCAATATCAAAAGGCACTCACTAGATTTATTTAGCTCATAAATTCAATTCTACAATTGTTTATATGCCTGATATGTGAAAGTACAAAAATGAATAGAACATAATCCTTGCCTTCAGGACAATAAAGCTGAAAAAGCTCCACCAACATTTTAAAGTCTAAGACCAGGCAAAACGTGAGTGGTCATATAATAGAGGTACAAAAGATAAAAGAGAGAGAGAGATTTGATTTATTAGAGGCAAAAACACAGCTGGCCTGTCCCACTGGCAGAGGAATCATCTATGAGTTATGTCTGGAATATCCAGAGAAGGCTTTGTTCAAGCCTCATTTCCTCCTACATTACCGGCTGATGCCTAGTATTCAATACACGCAGTTCCATACTTACGTTAGGATTTGATTCCTATGGGGCCAGTATAATAGTCTCATAATCTCGCTGCATTTGTGTTTCAGCACAGTGATTCTTAGGCTGGGGACCCAGGACATATCCACAGACAAGGGAATTCTCTACTAACCTTTAAATGTTTGCATGTTTTGTTTAAATAATAATCTAAAAGATATTGCTAGAGGCATACTCAGAGGCTTGAACTCAAAGTACTGTCCCTGGACCACAGCACAAGCATTGCCTGAGAGCTTACTGAAATACAGAATCCTGGGCCCTACCCCAGTCCTACTGAACCAGTCTGCATTTTACCAAGATTCTCAGGTGATTCATCTGCCTGTTAAAACTTGAAAGGCACTAAATTAGGCAGTCATCTGATAACCAAGCCCTGCCAGGTGACTTCACCGATTACAGTGTTTATAGTCAAGTTGATACAAAGTGGCACTGTTCTAATCTTCATGGACTAAAGAGAAGGAAGAGAGATGGANTATTAATACAAATAAACTATATGGGACTAAGCCAGGTCTCCCACATTGCAGGTGGGTTTCATTACTGTCTGAGCCACCAGGGAAGCCCAAGAATACTGGAGTGGGTAACCTACCCCTTTTCCGGGGGGTCTTCCCAACCCAGGAATTGAACTGGGGTCTCCTGCCTCGCAGGTGGATTCTTTACCACCAGCTGAGCTGCCAGTGAAGCCCTTGAGCAACAAAATATTAAGACATAAACTGTACAGGACTAAAGATAACTGTGTGTATGCTCAGCTGGGGCGAATTCCGGACTCCAGAGATACAAAGAGACCAAAACCCGAACTGCCAATTTGAAGAGCCTGGAGCAGGGTACTGAGCATGCGCACTGCCCTCAATGCCATCTATTGTAGCTGTTTAACTGCTGAGTCGTGTCCAACTTTATCGACTCCGTGGACTGCAGCACGCCAGGTTTCACTGTCCTTCACTATCTCCCAGGGTTTGCTCAAACTCATATCCACTGAGTCAGTGATGCCATCCAACCATCTCATCCTCTGTCGTCCCCTTCTCCTCCTGCCTTCAATCTTTCCCAGCATCAGGGTCTTTTCCAACAAGTCAGTTCTTCGCATCAGGTGGCCAAAGTATTGGAGCTTCAGCTTCACCATCAGTCCTTCCAACAAATGCTGAGGGTTGATTTATTTCAGGATTGACTAGCAAAACACTTAAGCCAACCCTCCGGCCAGACCCCTGGATGCACCCCTACCCTCATCCCATATAACGAACCAGCTTGGCCTGACTCAGTGGAGGGGCAAGGGAGGGAATCTGTGGTTTGTTCTCTCACCTCTGCGGCAGGGGCCCCAATAAAGCCTTGCCTGATTTTCTAGTCTGGCTTCTGATCAATTTCTATTGATTAAAGAGGTCAAGAACCCTGATGGGTAACACTATATGTCAGGCATTCTTTTAAGCCCTTTACTTACATTAACTCACTTAACTCTATTAATAACCTCTGACAAAGCCACTCCTTTGATGGACTGTAAAAATGGCCACACTCCTTCACTCATAGATGGATTCAGATTCTCCACACTTTGAGTCTGGCGGGTCTCGATGAAGTGCTTTGACCAAGAGAACTCAGAGGAAGTAGAACGTGTCATTTCTGAGTCTAGGCTTCCAGTGGGCTTGCCTGCTTATAGCACATTCCCAGAAGTCTCTACTATGGGAACAAAGCCCAGGCATAGTCATTTCAACCTAGAAAAAAATTTTATTGAAATTTGATTTTCTTTCCCCCTCAATGTAAACTTTCTGTAATTTTTTTTTTTAGGGAAAATGTTCTCTTCTTGTTTTTTTCCCTAAGTTGTATGTACAGAGATACGCAAGTTCCCCAGAACAGAAGACAGTAGACATTAGCATGCTGATTGCTGCTATCAGGGAAGAGGAGACACAATGAAAAGTGGATTCACACCGTGTTTTCAAGGACTTGAATAAAATTACACAAAAGGTGTTTAGTTGCATAGATAGGACAGAAATTCCCCCCTAAATAATAATTTGAAAATCACTTAAAAGTGCTGAGGTTTTTGCATTTCTTCCTAAGTGATACTTAAATACAGTGCATGCCACACTTGACACTCAGCGCCATGTGTTTACAATCTGGAGACTTTTAAAAGATGATTCCTGATGGGAAAGGATGGCATGGGGCTGGCTGTAATGCATGGTGAAGGGGCCTTGCTCATGGAGAGACAGGCAGGATTGCACAAGGCTTGATCGATTTAGTCACTAAGTCGTGTCCGACTCTTGCGACCCCATGGACTGTAGCCTGCCAGGCTCCTCTATCCCTGGGATTCTCCAGGCAACAGTACTGGAGTGGGTTGCCATTTCCTGCACAAGCCCTGAGAAATGTCTATTTCCTACATCTTAAATAATGGAGCTCTCAAATTCCTCTTAAGATGTTTTGTACAGTGTTAAACTCTGAACAGCAAGCTGAATCTTTAGTTCTTCTTCTGAACCTAACGGCAATCTTGTAGTTGGGGTTTTCTGGCACTTTTCCTATTTAAAATATTCTCTTCCACTGTCAAATCACAGGTCCTGAGTTTTGGGTTCAAAAAATAATCCCGGGTTTCCAAGGCCCTGTGATTTCAGGAACAGGTGGACTTTTAGGGGAGAAAAATAATAATTGAGGGACTGACATTAAGTTACCAACTTTTAGCCAATAAAGATATTTAAAAGATAAAGAACACATCTTTAAAAGCTAACTGTATTTCTACCACTGACCTGTTATATAATCCTAGTAAGTTACTTAAACAATCTAAGCCTTCACGTGTCCCTCTAAAAATGGGGAGTTTGTGAGTGCTTTCTTCATCTGACACAATATGTGCTTACAAAGTTAGTCATGGCTGCTGTCATGATGAACGCTATTATCATTTCCATAAAAAGGAATGAGTCCAAAGACAAATAATCCTAACTAAAGCTACAGGGAAGAGAGGAGGCAAATTCCTCACAAGAACAGTGGCGGAGTCATCAATACGTCTGACTCAACCTTTTTCTAGGACGTCAATAGCTCCTGAAGAGAGAAAATCCGAGAACTACTGAGCCAATCAAGTGGGGCAAAGGGTCTCCAAAGAAGGCTGAGAAAAAAATCATTATTTCCCTGGGCAAACCAGCTGTGGCAGGACGGGGTTCTGATGTCTGGGATACAAATAACATGTTAAAGTTGACACTCTCAAATCAGCATGGCCGCCATCGTCTAACCTCTGCCTCCCTCTGCGGCCCTTCTGTGTCATCTCCTGGACCACTGGCTTAAGCTATACTTTTCACCTGACTCAGCGTCAGCATCAGTCCTTCCAATGAATATTCAGGGTTGATTTCCTTTAGGATTGACTGGCCAAATACTTAAGCCTGACTCGACAATAGCTATATGTCCCAGGGAAAACCTCCACAGACTCTGCTCACATATCATAGAAAGGCACCTACATCTACTTCTATTGTTCAGTGTCTAAATATGGACCATTTCCACAGTTAAAGTAATCACAGATTCATCACCCAATCAGGCAGGATAATAATTAATCATTTTACACCCATAATCCTGCATTAACACAATACTTATAAACATTTAGCTCTATTTCCTGCCTATCTTTTTCCTGTCCCCAAGAACACTTACATAGCTTTGGTCATGGTGCACAATTATCATCCTATTTTTAAATTATTTAACCATTTTTCAAATTACTTCACAGTCTTTAAGATCATCATTTAATTGCTGCAGAACATTCCATGAAGAAAATGTTTTTAACTTACATAAGCATGTCTCTACTGAGGGACACACAGAGCATTTTGGTTATTATAAATAGAACCAAAGTGAATAATTTCCATGCATATGGATTTTTCCATATTTTGAAATATTTCCTAAAATTAGATTTCCAGAAGTTGCATTACTGGATCAGAAAGAAGGAGCACTGATGGCTTTGGAGAGATTGTCAGAATATTTTGATGAGAATATCATGTGTGTGCTTAGTTGCTCAGTCATGTCCGACTCTTTGTGACCCCGTGGACTGTAGCCCGCCAGGCTCCTCTGCTCATGGGATTTTCCAGGCGAGAATACTGGTGTGGGTTGCCATTTCCTCCTCCAGGGGAATCTTGCTGACCCAGGGATCGAACCCAGGTCTCCTGTGGCTCCTGCCCTGGCTGGTGCACTCTTATACAGATGGTCCTTGTGCAGGAGTTTCCCTTTTCACCTGCCATCTTCTAAGCAAGTCATTCTGTCTACTCTCAGCATTCATTCAATTCACTCACTGTAACTTCCCTGCTATCTACATATCGCCTGTGGAAAATCTACTCGATAGAAACACACAATTTTCTCAAGACATCCAGACTATCTTACCTTGGTCCAAGATGCCCCACAAAAATTGTACCTTAGGTGTACCTTGGAGTCCCCCTTCTCTTCATGGAGCTTTCTCAAGGATGAGCTGTATGTCTATGTCTCAAGAACTAACATATTTTTAACTGTGTTTTAGAAAGTATATTTGAAGTCTCTGAAAGTTGGATTGATAATACTTTGGATGATATAAAAAATTACATACTTTTCACATTCTTAAATAGGTCCTAATTACTGTTAATGTACAAGAAGTCTCATTCTATTTTAGGTTTTGCCAACAGTAGTAATCACTTTCTTCTGTTTGTATTCTTGAGCGCAGAATTGATGAAAGATGATGCAATACAATGTGAAGTTTCAAAAAAAAAAAAGTGATTTTTTTGTTTATCTGTCCACCTGCCTCCACAAAACTAAGTCTTCTGAGAGCAGAAACCATCATTTTTTTCCCTGATGCATTAGCACTCAATAAAAACTTTGGCAGAGATAAAGAAGAAAGGTAAAAGAGCAGAATAAAACAACAACAAAGGAAGTAGGAGATCCTGGAGGAGAGAGAAGGGAAAACAAGAACCAGAATCTCAAGCATGTAGGGAGTTTGCACTACAAGTAAGTGGCTTCAGAGAAAAGATTCAAAGAAGAGCTAACCCCTCATTCTATAAGTCTCTAACTACTAATCTCTCTTTTATAGTCTTGCCAAGAAAAGATTATGGCTTCTGAGGGTCAGTTCTACTGTATACTTTAAACATTAGGATACCCTCTCCATGCCCAGTGGTACTTTCTTCAGAGCAGACTGCTTAACAACAACAAAACAGATCTGACTTTGTTACTGAAAGTGGGGTCTGGCTCACCACTCACCACTCTAAAGCTAATACTACAGAGGTCAGGTTGGTGGAAGACAGTGAGGGACTTTATATTTTTGGGCTCCAAAATCACTGCAGATGATGACTGCAGCCATGAAATTAAAAGATGCTTACTCCTTGGAAGAAAAGTTATGACCAACCTAGACAGCATATTCAAAAGCAGAGACATTACTTTGCCAACAAAGGTCCATTTAGTCTAAGCTATGGTTTTTCCAAGAGTCAAGTATGGATGTGAGAGCTGGACTATAAAGAGAACTGAACGCCAAAGAATTGATGCTTTGAACTGTGGTGTTGGAGAAGACTCTTGAGAGTCCCTTGAACTGCAAGGAGATCAAACCAGTCAGTCCTAAAGAAGTCAGTCCTGAATATCCATTGGAAGGACTGATGAGGAAGCTGAAACTCCAATACTTTGGCCATCTGATGCAAAGCACTGACTCATTAGAAAAGACCCTGATGCTGGGAAAGATTGAAGACAGGAGGAGAAGGGGACAACAGAGGACGAGATGGCTGGATGGCATCTCTGACTTGATGGACATGAGTTTGAGCAAGCTCTGGGAGCTGGTGATGGACAGGGAGGCCTGGAGTGCTGCAAAGGAAGGGGTTGCAAAGAGTCGGACACGACTAAACTGAACAGAATTGAAGGTTGGTGGAAAGAAAAGTTTGCTTTATTTTGGAGGCCAGATGGTTAGAGGATGGACTTGTGTCCAAAGACTGATAGCCACCACCTGTCCCCACCCAGTCCCCAGTAAGCAGTGGGCAAGAGCTTTGAAAGCAGAGTTTCAGCGGTGTATAGGTAGAGGGAAGGGGCTACACTCAGAAACAGCACAGTTAGCTCAGGAAGTCATATTGAAGTTGGTCATGTGGTGGTCTGATCAGTGTCACCTTGTACCATTAATCTTTAGTTCTAGAGTCGGTTTGCTCCCATTTCTTTGAGGCCAGTTCTCAGAATTGTAGCAGCTTATATCATGGCTACACTCTGGTCACCCTAGTTAACTTCTTCTGCCTGGTGGGGGTTTCAGAACCTACAAGATAGTTCAAAGGATATAGCTCAGAATATTATCTACAGCCTTTGAGGAGGAACTTAACATCCTTGACATTATTCAATGACTAAACTACTATTAATTGGTCTCATTTGACAGTTTTCCTTTGTTTCTGCATTTCCTACTTCTCTGATTAAATGTATTCTTTGGCCAAAGTTTTTTCTACAGATGAAAGGCAGGAGGAGGACACGGGGCAGGGGGTTGATGGGAAAGGACCAAAGGGTTCTGCTCTGGCTCATGAGCACATATAAATGCCCATGAAACAGACATCTAAGAAATTTTTACTGTTCTGAAAGTCAACCTTAAACATGTATAACTCTCTCCACTTGTGCCTGAGTCTGAAGCCTGGCTAGGTCAATTCCTGGCTGCTTAAGTTATTGGTTTCTCATCTAGAAAATGAGAGTAATCAAGCTCCTATCTCACATGGGCATTGGGAGATTAGTGAGTTAATACATGCTTAAAGGAGTAGCAAGTACACAGTAAGTCTTCAATAAAAAGGCTGTTATTATGATCAGTTAAATAAGCCAACTGATGTAAACACTATACAATTCTAAGGGATGCACAGAAACCTTGACACCTCTTAACATATGTGCAATACATAAGAAGTCTGTATGTAAGCTGTTCACATATCTTTTGGCAGTCTTGTGTATATTAGGGCTTTTTGCACTTAGTCAAGCCAGTTAAAAGATTTAAAGAAGTCAACCCTGAATATTCATTGGAAAGTCTATTGCTGAAGCTCCAATACTTTGGCCACCTAATCCAAAGAGTTGACTCAGAAGGAGGCTGATGCCCCTGATGCTGAGACAGATTGAAGGCAAAAGGAGAAGGAGACAGCAGAGGATGAGATAGCTTCACCTACTCAATGGATATGAATTTGGGCAAACTCTGGGAGATAGTGGACGACAGAGGAGCCTGGCGTGCTACAGTCCATGCGGTCACCAAGAGTCAGACGTGATTTAGTGATTGAACAGTACATATAATAGGCACTTCCTAGAATAATTTATCCAAGAACAAGGCAGGTAACACAAACAGGAAAATAGAGTATGGGGTGTAATTTTAGAGGAAAAGAGAGAAGGGAGGCTCATTTTCTGTCTGAAGGGAACAGTCGCTGCTTGGTTAGAAACAATTATTGCTAACTGGGAACCAAAGTCCAATTCTGCCAAACCTTCCAAATTTTCAAGAGAAATTAGAATTCTGGATTCTTATGTGCAATCTCCCAATGGTATGTTGGCAACTCTTCAATTATTTTTAAATACCCTGTGCAGGTCAATCAAATTATATCTATGAGACAAATTTGGCTGAACCCGCTTACAGTTTATGTGCTTTAAGCCTGAAGGAAAAATATATCCCTCCTGCCTCAGAAAAAACCATATCCCCAAACTAATGTCTCCCAGGCCACATCTTCCAAAGAATCAATTCCCACTAAAAGGAGGTATGAAGGTGTTAAGTATCAGTTCTCAGCCATATCTATGCATAGCTTGGTCTCCAGGCTGCTGCTGCTGCTGCTGCTGCTGCTGCTGCTAAGTCACTTGAGTCGTGTCCGACTCTGTGCAACCCCATAGACGGCAGCCCACCAGGCTCCCCCATCCCTGGGATTCTCCAGGCAAGAACACTGGAGGTATGAAGGTGTTAAGTATCAGTTCTCAGCCATATCTATGCACAGCTTGGGCTCCAGGAGGTCAAGGGCAATTACAGTGAGTGCCTGCTGCACAAATACCCTACCTAGCCTTCAGGGACCAGAAAAAAGTAAGGATGGACATTTCTATCTTAGCCAAGAAGCCAGACACATACAAGTAAAATGACAGCAAAAACGTCAGGCTATCTATAACTGCTCAATTGTGTGGTGTCCATTCAAGACTCCACAACGATCTAGGGGAAAGGAGACTCCAAGGTTCTGGGGACTACAAGAGGACCACAAGGAAGGTGTCTCTTGAACTAGACGAGGAGGATGAGGAGCTTCTGGAGGAGATAGAGGAGTACGTTCTAGTTATTATTCAGTTGCTAAGTTGTGTCTGACTCTTTGTGACCCCATGGACTGCAGCATGGCAGGCTTCCCTGTCCTTCACTATCTCCCAGAGTTTGCTCAAACTCATGTCCATTGAGTCGGTGATGTCATCCAACCATCTCATCCTCCGCTGTCCCCTTTTCCTCCTGCCACCTATCTTTCCCAGCGTCAGGGTCTTTTCCAATAAGTCAGTTCTTCACATCAGGTGGCAGGAGTATTGGAGCTTCAGCGTCAGTATCAGTCCTTCCAATGAATATTCAGGGTTGATTTCCTTTAGGATTGACTAGTTCGATCTCCTTGCATTCCAAGGGACTCTCAAGAGCTATCTCCAGCACCACACTTAGAAAGCATCAATTCTTCAGGGCTCAGCCTTTTTTATGGTCCAAGTCTCACATCCATACGTGACTACTAGAAAAACCATAGCTGTAACTATATGGACCTTTAGTAACGGGGACCAAATGAGCATCTGCACAACTGTCTCAGGTTATTCTAACATCACTCTCATCTTCGACCTTGGAAAAGTGTGTATGGTCAGTTTATTGTTTTAGTGCTTGTTTATTTTGTTTTGGTCAGGGCAGGATATAAGCCAACTAACACAATGACTGCCAGTCACCATAAAAATGACCTGTATATCAGTGTAGTTGACTGTGTATAAACTTGACTGTGTATAAAAGTTGCTTTCAAACTTTTCCCGAGCCCCTGAACACTCTGCTTTCTTGACTGATAGTGTTAAGCTAAGAGGTGGTCCTTGCCCAGAAGAAGCCACAATCCAAAGAGTGAAAAGCCAAGAAATAAGGTGACAGATGTGGGGATTGGAGCTGTGGAGCACCCTGTCCAGGCAGCTGAGATGGCTTCATATGGAAAGCACCAGCTGGGCTGCATCTGGGAGTGAGTGGGAGCCTGCCAGGCAAAGAAGGGGGAGCAAGGCTGTTCCAGGTGGCAGCAGCGACACAGGCAAGGCGCAGAATGGTGAAAGCTAGTAGTTTATAGCAGCAAAGATACCCGCCCTCTTTTCCACCTCTTCATTCTTGGTCTGTTTGTTAATTATGGCCTTCCTGTGCCTCAGCAAGATAGGAATTTCTGAGGATCTCTATAGATTTTATAAACTTGCTCTGCTTTTGCCATTCATTCACATGAAAAGGCAGCAAAGATGAAAAAAATCACCAAAGGCCAACATAAAGACAAATGATTTCAAGTGCCTATGTTACATGCAGATGTATTTAACTGTATCCCTATGGTCTTGACACAAAGAAAGATGATGCTCTTAATAAAATCAATTTTGAGCTCATTTATTTTGGACTAGAATGTTCTCTGGTAGGCCTCCAATACAAGAGGAAATATTCACATATTAAGACTAGAAATCATACATCAAAACAAAGTTCAGAGTTGGTTTTGACTTGAGCTTAGGTTTGTCGTAAGTTTATGTTCTATTTGCAACTGTTAGTATTAAAAGAAATATTTTTACAAGGTTAACATTTGCTTCTTTTTCCTCTGAAAGGAATGGAAAATTTAAAAGATAAAAGCTGAAGATTTTAACTCCACTCATATTTACCATTGTCATATTTCAAAACGGCATGGAAAGGATATCCTAGAGTACCAGGATGGCAAATCGTAGCATCCTGGCTTCATTGCCTGTTACATGCAGCAGTACCCTCACCCTTTCCTTCTCTTTCTGACTAGCTTCTGATGGCTCTTTCAATCCCCAAGAGGAAGAAAAGAAGACTGTGGCACTGTGTCTCCAAAGACGGTCCCCAGTTGACCATGCCTCATACTCTGCCTTTGTCTGGGCTTTGAAAGCCTGACATTTCAAAAGTGGGGTTTTTTTGTAACCTGTGGCAACATGGTGAATGAGATTGAAATGTGTGGCCCAATTTAGCTTTTTTAATTGACTGTAGTCTCCTGCTTCCTTTCCCTAGCGATCACCTGAAGACAATCAAGGCATAAAAGTATGCATTTTCCAATAATATAAACGGAATTAACAGGTTGCATTTCATGTCTATGTTTCTTTCTTAATTATCTTCAAGGTCAGAAACAAAAAGGAAAAATAAAAGCGAAATCTTCCGAAACAAAGCCAGATCCAGTTGTCTCCACCAGCAACCTTTATGCTGTAAAGTCAACAAGCAAATACATTGATACAGGCAGTGCGACAGATTTGCTCTCTTTCCATCTTAACTGTGGAACTGGCATGACATAAAAATGTACTGGTTTTCCATTTTCATGATGATGGCATTCATTTGTACATTACATGCTTAACAGCAAAACTCTCAGGTGCAATATGTGATAGGCGGATGATTGTCAGCTAGTTGCCCTGTGAGTATCCGTTCCCTGTGTGTTCCTTGTCAATACCTTGCACTTTGTTCGAAACCTTAATGTCTCAGCTAAATATCCAGCATTCGGAGCTTTCCAATACACATATGAATCCGTTATTGCCATTTATAATCAAGAGCAAGTCTGCTGGGGGGTGGGGGGAGGGGTTATGATGAAACTTGGCTATCCTGATAAAAAGGGGATGACTCGGGCCAGCATCACCACTTCACATCCCCTTACTTTCCTGTGGACGTGACACCTGCAGCAGCCGTTTTGCAATCATGAGGCAATAAGTGTAAGGATGAATGCTAGTGCATTACAACGAGAAGAACAGAAAGCAAAAATGAACCTTGGTCTCTGATGGAACTGCCAAGCAACTAAATGAATCCTAGAAACTGCCTATCTCATGAGATTCGTCTTGTGAGAAAAATAAACCCTACTTGTTAAAATTGCCACTGATTCCATTTTCTATTACCTGCAGTCACGTGCATTTTTTTTCGTGACAATGCTAAGTTATTCATTAAAACCTAGTAAGCCCTTGTAAGATTGCATTCAATTACAGATCCTCAAATATAATGTTTCTTCAGACTATACTATGCTCCACATGGTTGATGATGAGGTACATTTTTGCCCACTTCCACCACTCACTTAGATAAGTGACACATTCACACTGAGAACTTGTTCTTTAAATAGCATTTTGCCGCCAAGAGCCAGCTACTCAGACTGACAATCAAAAAAAAAAAAAAGAAAAATCAGACAAAAGAGCATTAGACTTTCAAAAGCTCGGTGGCTGCGAAAAGTAGCAGAGTGATCTGTGGGAGGTTTTCTCCTTGCTTGTTGTGTAATAGCCATAATATTCCTGTTTTTGGAATATACTTGCAGAAACAACTGTTGTGGTTATCAAACGCCTCAGCTTTGATTTAGCATTTAATCACCCACAAAACCCCATTTATTGTCTCTCTACTCCTCCATGGTTATCAGAATCCCATAATTAAGGTATAATGAAAGTAAACAATGTCACAGAAAACTAGATGTCTTTATAAGAAGAGTAGTTAAGACAAGACAAACGTTCCTAAAAATAGCAGTAGAGACAAGAGGAATTGCTAAGGAGTTCTGTTTGTGTGTGTGTGTTGGTGGTGATTAAAAAGAATCACCATCTAAGTGAAGTATTTAGGGAACAAACTGCCTCTTGATGGATAATAAATTAATTTGGAGAATTCACATTGGAATCAAGCAAGCGTGCCAATACCATGAGACCCCTACAAAAATACCTTTAGCTTCCAGAAAAAGAAGGCTATCTCATCTACAAAAAGCTGAAAACGGGGATGACAACATCTTATCTTCCCTCCAAGATATATACATTGGTTACTTTCAAAATGATGTAGTATGTAAAACAAGGCATATAGAAATAAAAGAAAACCCTTTATTAAAAAGCCAAAGTGTAAACGCACTGAAGGTACTGGGATGTGCCAGTCTCTGCAGCTGGGCACTACATTTAGATGTGAGATTCCTAGTGGTTAAGGCAAAAAGAGGAAACTCTTTGCTTTCCAGTGCTTCCATTGTGAGATAAAAGGAAGTACATAAATTAACAAGAGAAGAGCACTTTCCTTGTCAGGAATTCTTATGGCAAATTACAACATCCAGATAAATGCTAAGGTTCACCATCTCTCAATTACCTTTATCTTTTTTTCTGGCACACAACACTAATTAATGTTCTATATTTTTATAATACATTTATATAGTTCATACTTATCTTTAATTAAATCTTTAATTTGTTTGTCTTGCCAAATAATACTGTAAACCCCACAAGGCAGGAGGGATTATTCTTGTTCCGTTTACCTCCAGAGCCGAGTTCAGTTTCTTACCCATTTTAGGTGCTCACTCCATATTTATTAAATGAATGAATACACTGTTTTGTCAAAGATAAGACTTGACACCCAGAAATCCTCCTGCCCCAAATCCCAAGGTAGAATGTATGGAAATGTGCAGAAGGTGTTCTACCAAGGACATGGCCTGAAGGTCTCCAAAAAAGGAACTTTGTGGGAACTGCCCTCCCTTCCCTTTAATCTTCTCCAAGAAGACCTTCTTTTTTCACTGGTCTGTGCATGAGATTGATCATTTAAAGGAGAGCTGCCTATTAAAAATCAATGAACAAGGACCCAGAGCCAACAAGGACCCACAGAGTATAAAGGAACTCTGAAGGCACTGCAGGAAGTCTAAAGGGATTCAGCTTTTATGTCTAGCCACTCTTGAAGCCTTTCCAAAAAACTGGGGTGGGAGAAGCTGGAGGGAGAAAAGAAGAGGGCTCAAAACAAATAGAACCTAGAAGACTCTCTGGGAAGAAGAGCCTCTGAAGGAGACTAAGAAAATACGAGATCTTCAGGAAAAGTATCAAGTAACACCAGTATCAGCTTCACTGGGGAAGGGAATTCTTGACAACATCAAATATAAAGAGAACTTCAGTAAGATGAAATTCCTGTTAGAGTCAGGAGATCATTGATGACCTCGCCAAAGCAGTGCTCATTGGCCAAAGACAGTTGTACAAGCTGTTGACTGAAAAAGGACACCAGCCTACATTGTGCTCATGAAAGCATCCCCTTTGAGGAAGGGTGACATTTTTCCTAATTGAGACAAAGGTACCAAGTGTGCTGGTGAAGAAGCTGGTGGTTTCAGTGGAGTGCAGGAGGCAAAGCCCTACTGCAGTGAGTTGAAGACTAACCAAGAAGAGAGAAAAAGGGGACATTTAGGGTCTAAGCTCAGTCCTCCTACCAGACAATTTTAAATTGACAGAAAGAAGGAGGGAAGAGATGAACTGGGGAGAGAGGTTAGACAATGCAAAGAGGAAATGGAGAAGGAACTATGGGGGATGTGGATCTGACTTCTCTTGCTAATAAAACCTAGTGATCATTCTGTTTATCCCTGTGTTTGCAGAGTTGCACCTGAGTTTTAAAGTTTCACATTCCATGCAATTCTCAGAATACCTTAGAAAGTGGGTAATGCAGCATTGTTACTCCTTCCACACATGAGGAAACTAACATGTAAAAAGTTCAACTAAGTGATGGAGTTGGAGAATGGACGCTGGAATGGACCGCGGAGAGACCCTGCCTGCAAATTCAGGGGCGTATGCTAGCACTGTGACTGGGAGCAAGTTGCATCAAACCACTGGGCCTCTGTCTGCATGACTGTTAAATGGAACACATAATATCTCCATAATTATGGAGACATGAGGAGGAACTGGGATATATATATAAACACCCAGCATGTTGGCAAACACTATCAATACCCATGAACTCTCTTTTCCTTGCTTCTCTGCTTAGAACTCACATTCCAGTTATCCGGTTGCAGGTTGATAATTATCAACCAGATGCCACTATGGCCATTTACTCATTTATTCCTTTTCAGATTAACCTAAATTTTGGTTTAAAGAAAATCTAAGACATTTACTCTCCAGAAATGAAGTTCCTTAAAGAATTATTATTATTGTTAATAAAATTTGATGTGTTACATTTATCTATCATCTGGTGAAAGGAAAATCATTACCATATGTAAAATAGATAGCTAGTGAGAAGTTGCTGTATAACATAAGGAGCTCAACCGGTGCTCTGTGACACCTAGAGGGGTGGAATGAAGTTGAGGTGGGAGGGAGATTCAAGACGGAGGGGATATATGTATACTTAAGGCTGAATAATATGGCAGAAACCAACACAACATTGTCAAGCAATCATCCTCCAATTTAAAATAAATTTTTAAAAATGGAGTTGGTTTTGCTAAAACAGAGCTCTCTAAAATGGAACCAGGAGGAACTCCCTGGTGGGCCAGGGGTTAGGACTCTGTGCTTCCACTGCAGGAGGCAGGGTTCAATCCTTGGTCAGGGAACTAATAAGGTGCTACATGATGCAGCCGAAAACAAAACTGAACTAAAACAGATAAACAAAATAGAGCCAGGAGGCCATTGAGGAAGTGTGACTTGCACATCTCAGCTCGGCTGGAATCTGACCTTCTGACCAGTGATTGCCCTAACGCAGCCTTCCAGAACATCTGCCCCATGCCCCATGTTGGACCCTTTCACCCCAAAACAACTCATGACAGCCTATCCCTTAAGGACAAATCTTTCCTTTCTTGCGTCTGGGTCAATCAGAATTCTTGGACAACCATGTGGCTTTTGCCCTTGCAAGCACCTGAGCCCTCTTCTTCCCCAGAACACTTGTTTGGTTTGACCAGAATGTGTCTCTGTGCAACTCTTAACACCCCAAATAAAGCTCTTTGTTCTTTGCAGCTTTGATACTGATTATCGTTGAACACATCTTGCAATCCCTGGTAACGCCAGTGGTAAAGAACCCACCTGCCTATGCAGGAGACAGAAGCGATACATGCTTGATCCCTGGGTTGGGAAGATTTCCTGGAGGAGGCCATGGCAATCCATTCCAGTATTCTTGTCTGGAGAATTCCATGGACAGAGGAGCCTGGTGGGCTGCAGTCCATGGGGTCACAAAGGGTCAGACACAACTGAAGTGACTTAGCATGCATGCAAGTATCTTGCAATGTGCCTCATAAAATCACCAGTTAACTATACAGCTGTTTCCAATCTCCTTTCCCATCAGCCCACTTGGGAATTGGAGCCCTGGTGTGTGGATGGCAGTTGGTGAAGGGTGAGGGGTTGTCAATGGTGCAAAACTGTCTGGTAGAAACCTGAGAAGATGAACTGTAAGTTGAGGAAGAGAGGAAGTTCCAGACCTGGCCCAGGGAGGAGGCTGGGAGAAAGGATGAGACAGACAGCGCTATCCCTCAAAGGAATGTGGAAGTATTAGCATATGAAAAATACATAAAACGATTTAATTATCTGGTCCTCTTAAACATTCTTTCCCCACTAAACCATTTCCATCAAAAGATCAGGAAACAGGGCCAAGCAAGTCGCTTTTAAAATTCAACAATGATTCCTCAGCTGAGAAAAAACATATTGGATAGAGCAGATATCTTCATATCCCTAACAGAAAAGACAGCATAGACTAATTAACCCAGTTTTGATCATCAGGAAACGAATACACAATATGTAGGAATATAAACTCAGATCATCCGATGTTGGCCTAATTCTTTTGGCAATATTTATTCAAAGGCATACTAGCAGGTCGCAGCATTATTAAGTGTTGTTCAGCTGTGCGCTCTTCTTTTCTATCCTTTGTGATATTATTCTGGAAACACGGGAAGGTTTTCCCCATGCTCATTGGAAGTGATCTGTGAGACAGACACTAGTAACAGTGAGTTTCCATCTTAAGTTCTGCTTTCATGTCCTGAACATTTTCTATTTGCCAGGCAGTATCCTGGGTACCAGGAATTCAGCAGGGAATCATTCAAGATTCTTATGGAAATAAATCCTAACTGGGGCACCCATAAACATACATGTGACCAGAATAATCTCAGAGAGCAGTAAGGGCGAAGAAGGTGATATGAAGGTGCAGTGAGACAGTGTCCCAGAAGCGGGGGGCGGGGATGGGGCTACTTTAGACACAGTGGCTCCCTTCTGTGAATCATGACAGTGTTGCAAAGATCTGGAGGAGGAACATCCTAGGGAGGGAACAGAATGTGCAAAAGCCTTGAGGAGGGAATGAACTCAGGGTGACTGAGGAAGAGAGAAAAGACCAGGATAACAAAAACCTGGGCTTCCCAGGTGGCTCAGTGGAAAAGAATTCATCTGCCAAGCAGGAGACTCAAGTTCAATTCCTGGGTCAGGAAGATCCCCTGGAAGAGGAAATGGCAATCCACTCCAGTATTCTTGCCTGGAGAACCCCATGGATAGAGGAGCCTGGTGGGCTACAGTCCATGGAGCTGGAACAGAGTTGGACACAATTTAGTGACTGAACAACAAGAACCTAGAGACCAAAGGCCCAAATGGCACAAGATGAGGTAGGGAACACAGGCAGGGGCCAGAGTGTGGTGAGTCCCATTAGCATGTAATAAAATCATGGATGCTATCCTAAGGGCAATGGCAAACCACTAGAAAGGATTTTTTGTTTGCATCAATCAAATGAGTATTTATTCAGTGCTGACATACTCAGAACTGTGATCCTGGTCCCTATCACCAATTTGTTTTCATTTTTAATTCTTTTATTGGAGTATAGCCACTTCACAATGCTGTGTTAGCTTCTGCTGCACAATGAAGCGAACCAGCCACATGCATACACCCATCCCTTCCTCTTAGACCTCTTACCCCCACACCGCATCCCCTCCACAGAGAACTGAGCTGAGCTGAGCTCCCTGAGCTATGTGGGCTTCCCAGGTGGCGCAGGTGGTAAAGAGTCCACCTGCCAAAGCAAGAGATGCAAGAGATGCAGGTTCAACTCCTGGGTTGGGAAGATCTCCTGGAGAAGGAACTGACAACCCACTCCAGTATTCTCGCCTGGAGAATTTCACAGACAGAGGAGCCTGGCGGGCTACAGTCCCTGGGGTTGCAAGGAGTCAGACACGCCCGAATAGGCCACATGCCCTGTGCTATGTGTTAGGTTCTCACCAGCTGTTTTACAACTAGCTGTTGTACATATAGCGGTGCACATATATCCGTCTCGATCCCCCAATTCATCCCATCCCTCCCACAGTTCCATCACTGGAGAGTTTTTAAGCCAGACAATGATCTGGTCTGTTTCAATCCTTCTAAAGATCACAGTGGCTGGGGACAGAAACAGACTGGGGAGCTGCACAGTGGGGACATAAAGGGAGCAGGACAGCCTCACAACTGTTCAGACAAAAGATGATAGTAACTTGACGTCAATAACTGCTAGGTTAGATGGTCCCCTTCCCCTCTCTGTAGCATGTCAATGAATCATTTCAAATGAAGTCCCACTCCTGTTTCACCAAAGAGAGCAGAAGCCTTATTAGAAAGGCAGTGATACAGGGTGAGTGTTGGGCTGAGATAACCTCTCTCTCAGCCGGCACCTGGAAGGGGAGAGCACCTGCAGAGCCCAGGAGCCGGTCACTCAGAACCACTGATGTGATCACGGAAACAGGAGTGCATCACAGCCGGCACTTTCACCCTTGATTCAAACGAACGGCACCCGAATTTGTTTCTTAGGAACAAAATGTGCCCCTCGGGTCAACGATGAGCCAAAGCATGATATTTAATCAAAACTCTGCCACCAAAGGAAGTTCAGCTGCTGGCAATTCAGAGCACTGGTGCCTTTAAGAATGAAGTTTCCTGTTAAATACAGAGAATTAGGCAGTTCAAAATGACACAGTCTTCTCTTTGCTCCTACACCTCCTCACAGGTTCCTATCTACCGGCTTGCCCATTCCCACCTGGCCCCATGGTTCCAAAATTTCTCTGATCTGTATCTCTGCCATTAGTGTTAGTAGCTACAGGCTGGTTTGCTGTAACAAAGACTTTGTCCTTTTACTTTCATTCCTTTAGGAAGTGAATCCAAAAAGATCTTGCTGCAATTTATGTCAAAGAGTGTTCTGCCCTTGTTTCCCTCTAAGAATGTTATAGTGGCCAGTCTCACATTTAGGTCTTTAATCCATTTTGAGTTTATTTTTGTGGCTGGTGTTAGAGAATGTCCTGGTTTAATTCTTGAACGTGTAGCTGTCCAGTTTTCCCAATATTCTGTAATAACTTACATGGGAAAAGAATTTGAAAAAGAATGGATATCTGCACTTGGATAACTGAGTCACTTTGCTGTACACCTGAAACGATGCAACGCTAAGTCAACTATTGTTGTTCAGTTGAGTTGTAAGTTGAGTCCTTAAGTCATTTCCTCTGAATCAGAGGTCCCCGACTCCAGGATCTAAGGCCTGAGGCTCTGAGGTGGAGCTGATGTAGTAATAATGTGCACAATAAATGTAAGGCACTTGAATCATTCTGAAACCATCCCCCTTCCCACCCTGTCCCTGGAAAAGCTGTCTTCCATGAAACCAGTCTCTGGTGCCAAAGAGATTTGGGACTGCTGTCCTTAACAATCTCCCATCTACAACCTCCTCACTCTGCTCCTTGGCTGTAAATCCCCACTTGACCTCATATTCAGAGTTGGACCTGATGACTTCTCTATGTGACGACTGGGGTAGGCCCCCCCTCACTCCCTAAATAAGGTCCTGCTTACTACCTTTAACAAGTATCTGAATAATTTTTCCTTTCACTGTTCTATAAAGATAATAGCTATGAATACAAAAAAAATAGAGAACAGCAGAAACTTGAAAAATCTCAAAATTGGAATGGATGAGCTCATTCATGGGACCTATTTCAAAAGATCTTGCATAATGAGAACTGATTGCTCATAATCAGGAGAAACCATCATTAATCCACATGTGCCTAAAAAAATCAGTTATAATAATACGGTGGAGAGTCATAAACCTAGGACTTAATCCAAAAAATTAGAACATTACAGTGGCAGGCTGGATGGGAGGGGAGCTTGGGGGAGAACGGATACATGTATGGGCTTTCCAGGTGGCACTGGTGGTAAAGAACCTGTCTGCCAATGCAGAAGACATAGAGACGTAGGTTCAGTCCCTGGGGTGGGAAGATCCCCTGGAGGAGGGCATGGCAACCTACTCCAGTATTCTTGCCTGGAGAACCCCATGGACAGAGGAACCTGGTGGGCTACAGTCCATATGGTCGCAAAGAGTCGAACACGACTAAAGTGACTTAGCATAGATACATGTATATGTATGACTGAGTTCCTCTGCAGTCCATCTAAAAGTATCACAACATTGTTAATAGGCTATGCTCCAATATAAAATAAAAAGTTTGAAAAAAATTAGAACATTACTAATAGTTATCCCACTCCCCAACATAACCACTATCTCAAATTTTGTGCTTCCTATTTTTAAAAAAATGTATTGTTAAGTTGGATGTTTCTGAATTTAATGAAAACAGTTTTATACTCATTACATTATACTCATTAAACTCCCAGTCATTATTAAGATTTATCCATGTTGACAGTATCTATACTTCACTCACGTTTCACTTCTTCATAATCCTCCACTGAGTTACATATTTTTAAAAACGTTTTTCATCTTATCTGACGGAGGCAAAATACTCAGAGCAAAGTAATCTAACTTATATTTCATAATTATGGTCCTAAGAACACACAATAATAATACTTTAGGGAAACTAGGATTTAGATATTTAGCGGCTAGGGTAATTGGGGCCTTGTTCATTAGCTGCAGATATTCAGACACTATTTAGCTGACTGATTAGAAAAAAAATCAAGAGGAAAATGTTTATTTTTAACTTCCAGTTAGAAATCTTCAGTCAGTTCACTTGCTCAGTTCTGTCCGACTCTTTGCAACCCCATGGACTGCAGCACGCCAGGCTTCCCTGTCCATCACCAACTCCTGGAGCTTGCCTAAACTCATGTCCATCGAGTCGGTGATGCCATCCAGCCATCACATCCTTTGTTGTTCCCTGCTCCTCCTGCCTTCAATCTTTACCAGCATCTGGATCTTTCCCATTGAACCAGATCTTCGCATCAGGTGGACAAAGTATTAGAGTTTCAGCTTCAGCATCAGTCCTTCCAATGAATATTCAGGACTGATTTCCTTGAGGACTGACTTGTTGGATCTCCTTGCAGTCCAAGGGACTCTCAAGAGTCTTCTCCAACACCACAGTTCAAAAGCATCAATTCTTCAGCACTCAGCTTTAGAAATCACAGCCCAACTCTCGCATAGATACATGACTACTGAAAAAACCATAGCTTTCACTAGACAGACCTTTGTTGACAAAGTAATGTCTCTGGTTTTTTAATATGCTATCTGGGTTGGTCAGAGCTTTTCTTCCAAGGAGCAGGCGTCTTTTAATTTCATGACTGCAGTCACCATCTGCAGTGATTTGGAGCCAAAAAATAATAATAATAAAATAGTCTCTCACTGTTTCCATTGTTTCCCACTTCATTTGCCATGAAGTGATGGGATTGGATGCCATGATCTTAGTTTTTTGAATGATGAGTTTTAAGTCAGGTTTTTCACTCTCCTCTTTAACTTTCATCATGAGGCTCTTTAGTTCTTCTTCACTTCCTGCCACAAGGGTGCTGTCATCTGTGTATCTGAGGTTATTGATATTTCTCCCAGCAATCTTGATTCCAGCTTGTGCTTCCTCCAGCCCAGTGTTTCTCATGATGTACTCTGCATCTAAGTTAAATAAGCAGGGTGACAATATAAGCTTTGACATACTCCTTTCCCAACTTGGAACCAGTCTGTTGTTCCACGTCTGGTTCTAACTGTTGCTTCTTTACCTGCATACAGATTTCTCAAGAGGCAGGTAATGTAGTCTGGTATTCCACAGTTTGTTGTGATCCACACACTCAAAGGCTTTAGTGAGTCCGTAAAGCAGAAGTAGATGTTTTCCTGGAACTCTCTTAGCTTTCTGATGATCTAGCAGATGTTGGCAATTTGATCTCTGGTTCCTCTGCCTTTTCTAAATCCAGCCTGAACATCTGGAAGTTCACTGTTCACATACTGTTGAAACCTGGCTTGGAAGATTTTGAGCATTACTTTGCTAGCTTGTGAGATGAATGCAATTGTGTGATAGTTTGAACATTCTTTGGCATTGCCTTTCTTTGGGATTGGAATGAAAACTGACCTTTTCCAGTCCTGTGGCCACTGCTGAGTTTTCCAAACTTGCTGGCATATTGAGTGCAGCACTTTCACAGCATCATCTTTCAGGATTTGAAATAGCTCAACTGGAATTCTATCACCTCCACTAGCTTTGTTCATAGTGATGCTTCCTAACACCCACTTGACTTCACATTCCAGGATGTCTGGCTCTAGGTGAGTGATCACACCATTGTGGTTATCTGGGCATGAAGATCTTTTTTGTACAGTTCTTCTGTGTATTCTTGCCACCTCTTCTTAATATCTTCTGCTTCTGTTAGGTCCATGCCATTTCTGTCCTTTATTGTGCTCTTCTTTGCATGAAATGTTCCCTTGATATCGCTAATTTTCTTGAAGAGATCTCTAGTCTTTCCCATCCTATTGTTTTCCTCTACGTCTTTGCATTGATCACTGAGGAAGGCTGTGTTCTCTCTCTGTGCTTTTCTTTGGAACAATACATTCAGTTGGGTATATCTTTTCTTTTCTCCTTTGCCTTTAGCTTCTCTTCTTTTCTCAGCTATTTGTAAGACCTCCTCAGACAACTATTTTGCCTTTTTGAATTTCTTTTTCTTGGGGATGGTCTTGATCACTGCCTCCTGTATGATGTCATGAACCTTCATTCATAATTCTTCAGGCACTCTATCAAATTTAATCCCTTGAATCTATTTGTCACTTTCATTGTATAATTGTAAGCGATTTGCTTTGGGTTATACCTGAATGGTCTAGTGGTTTTCCCTACTTTCTTCAATTTAAGTCTGAATTTGACAATAAGGAGTTCATGATCTGAGCCACAGTCAGTTCCTGGTCTTGTTTTTGCTGACTGTATAGAGTGTCTCCACCTTTGGCTGCAAATAATATAATCAATCTGATTTGGGTATTGACCATCTGGTGATGTCCATGTGTAGAGTCTTCTCTTGTGTTGATGGAAGAGGGCGTCTGCTATGCCCAGTATATTTTCTTGGCAAAGGTCTGTAAGCCTTTGTACTCCGAGGTCAAATTTGCCTGTTACTCCAAGTATCTCTTGACTTCCTACTTTTGCATTCCAGTCCCCTATGACCTAAAGGACATCTTTTTGTGTGTGTTCTAGAAGTTCTTTTAGGTCTTCATAGAACCATTCAACTTCAGCTTCTTCAGCATTACTAGTTGGGTATAGGCTTGGATTACTGTGATATTGAATGGTTTGCCTTGGAAACAAACAGAGATCATTCTGTCGTTTTTGAGACTGCATCCAAATACAGCATTTTGGACTCTTGTTGACCATGATGGCTACTCCATTTCTTCTAAGGGATTCTTGCCCACAGAAGTAGATACAATGGTCATCTGAATTAAATTCACCCATTTCAGTCCATTTTCATTCACTGATTCCTAAAATGTCGATGTTCACTCTTGCCATCTCCTGTTTGACACTTCCAATTTCCTTGATTCATGAACCTAACATTCCAGGTTCCCATGCAATATTGTTCTTTACACCATAACCAGTCATATCCACAACTGGGCATTGTTTTCACTTTGGCTCCATCTGTTGATTCTTTCTTGAGCTATTTCTCCACTTATCTCCAGTAGCATACTGGACACCTCCTGACCTGGGGAATTCATCTTTCAGTATCCTATCATTTTGCCTTTTCATACTGTTCATGGGGTTCTCAAGGCAAGAATACTGAAGTGGTTTGCACTCCCTTCTCCAGATTTTTTGAGGTGGAGAAAAAATTTTTTTTTAATTGACATATAGTTGACTTACAGTATTGTGTTAATTTTTGCTGTATCACAGTGACTCAGCTGTACCTATATACTCTTTTTAGTATTTTTTCCAGTGTGGTTTATCATAGGGTACTGAATACAGTCCCTGTGCTGGACCGAGGACCTTGCTGTTTACCCACTCTGTACACCCTAGTTTGCTTCCACTAGCCCCAACTCCCTCCCCCTTGGCAACCACCAGTCTGTTCTCTGTGAGTCTATTTTTATTTCACCTATCGGTTCATTTTGTGTCATGTTTTAAATTCCACATGTAAGTGGATATCATACAGTATTTGTCTTTTTCTTTCTGACTCACTTCACTTAGTACGATAGTTTCTCTCGTTGCATTCATGTTGCTAAAATGCCACTGTTCTTTTTATGGCTGAGTAGTATTCCAGACCCATTCATCTGTTGATGGTTAGGTTGTTTGCATGCCTTAGCCATTGTGAATAGTGCTACTGTGAACATAAGGGTGCATATATCTTTTGGATTATAGCTTTGTCTGGGTATATGTCCAGGAGTGGGATTGCTGGATCATATGGTAATCCTATTTTTAGTTTCCTGCATTTTCCATAGTGGCTGCACCAACCTACATTCCCAACAACAGTGTAGGAAGGTTCCCTTTGAGGGGGAGAAAAATATGCTCTAATAAAGTATAATAAGGTAAAAGGAGAAGATGTTAGAGCAAAGAAGAAAGAGAGATGACCTTGGGCTTCAGTTGCGTCCGACTCTTTGTGACCCCACAGACTGTAACCCACCAGGCTCCTCTGTCCATGGGATTCTCCAGGCATGAATACTGGCTGCTGCTGCTGCTAAGTTGCTTCAGTCGTGTCCGACTCTGTGCGACCCCATAGATGGCAGCCCACCAGGCTCCCCCATCCCTGGGATTCTCCAGGCAAGAACACTGGAGTGGGTACTGGAGTGGGTTGCCATTCCCTTCTCCAGAGGATCTTCCCAACCCAGGGAGCGAACCCACATCTCCTGTGTCTCCTGCACTGCGAGCAGATTCTTTACCACTGAGCCACTGGGAAAGCCTAGAGAAGGCCTTAAGAAAATGCAAAATGTCACTGGAAACATTTTCACTGTCACAAAGCAGCAATGCCCAGCCTACAGTAAAATGTCTATACAGCTCCTTCTGGATGTAAAGAATGAGGCACAAACCAAAGAGAAGAACCCGTACAATTAAAATAACAAAGGCAACATTGTGGGGAAAAATTGATGCCTTTAGTCCAAAGGAATGCACAGGTGTCCTCCAGCAAATATTATGATGTCGTGATCCAGAACACAGTGGGGAAACTGTTTTATCTCCCACAGCATCTTATCAGCAGGGAGCAGTAGGCAGAAACTGGTTCCCCTGTTGCTTCTCTGGATGCATAGGCAGCTTCATTTGAGCCTTTTCTAAGACAGTGATCATTCAGTTTACTTTATTCCTGAGATTTAAAAAATAAAAAAATATGACTTTGGTATGTCTCTAAGAGGAAAGACCAGAAATATACATCAAATTGGCTTGGCATTACAAGAAGAGGAGGGGGAAAAGACACATACGGCCCCAATTTCTGCACTCTTGGAATTAATCTTTTTAAGAAATGATGGGCCAGGAGAGCCTGGCAGGCTTCAGTCCATGGGCTCACAAAGAGTCAGATATGACTGAGCATGCAATAAATGATTAAGATATCTGCGTGGGTGTCATGAAAAGCTCGATAAATGTTAATTCCTTTCCTTTTTATGTTCTTAGTTCCTTATCCTCATGTCTTATTTTGCAAAGAAAATGACTCTCAGTCATTCTACATGTATGGAGTCCAAATAAAGCCCAGTAATTAACAACCTAATTAGCATAATTCATGTTAACATTGAAGCTAATGATGCCCAAGGTACTGAGCTTCTTATGCGGTAGATTTCTTTAGGAAACGAATCAGGGGTGAGGCCAAGGGATTTCAGATTGAAGATCCTTCCAGAAATGCTTTCCACCTGGTTAGATATTTTAAAAATTTTACAGCCTAGTTTACCATTTGAGAATAACTCAGGCTTTGGGGAGACAAGTAACCACAATCCAGACACAGAGTTGCTGAAAAAATTAACTTTGTTTTTTTTTTTTTTCAGTTTTTTATGTATGTGCAAGTTTCAGCAGAAAAAAAAAAATCAATAAACGGGTTTTGACCCAATATATGCAGGCCTGAGAGAGTTCACCTGATGAATCTCCCTCTGATTGCTAAAAACAATAAAAGTGCGAAGCAAATGCTCACAGTAGCTGGTATCACAATCATGCATTCTCTTGAACTGAGAGAGGGATCTATTTTTCATCTGAAGCAAGGGGAATTACAGGATCTCTTCGATCTTATAATTCAATTTATTTATTTTATAGATGAGTACCAAAGCTGCAACCAGTCAAGTCTTGCAGACTTGCAGAATGGCCTTAAGTGCTTAGTCCAGAAAATTCTAGTCTATTACTCATTCCAAAACCACCGTGTTTTCAGCAGGAAAAAAAGGCAACAGTCTCTGCAACATGGAATTTCAACACATGACTATTGCCATTACTGACAATTCTCAACCCTGATGCTTTGAGGTATCCGTGCTAAGGAACTTCGCTGTGAAGCTAGAATGACCTCCCTCCCTGACTTCCAGAATACTCAGCCCCCAAGTACAAGATGGACAGCAAGCCTGTCTAATTCAGGCCATTTCCCCATGTGTCACTTCTGGCTCCTGCTCAAGCAATACACAGGCTCTTGGATTTTTTTTCTTTTTTAATAAGAACCTGCTTACATTCATTAGAAATATCTTTAGCAGAAAGTCTGGCCAATAACAAGACTGGGAATGATTAGAGAATAGCATAAAATTCAATGCAATCAGTTACTTTTTAGTAATAGTCTAAAACTCAACAGCTTGGAGCTGTCCATTCTGACAGCTCAGGAGACCAGCCTCATAAAAGGGAGCATCAGGGGTAGCAGTGGGTTCTTGGTGGTCTCCACAATACCCACCCCTCCCCTCTTCAGCCTTGTACTTCAGCAGAAAGTAGCCATCTCCTCAGCTCTGAGGGGTGAAATTCTGGTTTGTCTGTCAGGGTTTCTCAGCACCACTGACAGTCTGAGTTGGAGGCCTCTTTGTTGGGGCCTGCCCTGTGTACTGTAGGGTGCTAGGCAGCTTCCCTGGCCTCCACCCACTAGTTGCAACAGCAGTTCTCAGCTGTGACACCCAGAGCTGTCTCCACACCTGGCCAAGTGTCTCCTGGGGGTAAAATCGGCTGTGCTTGGGAATCACTGGTTCTATGCTACTCTTTCTTAAGGTTGGTTTAAGCATGTGAGTGAATTCGGAGTAATGAGAACCTAAGTATTTCTTTTATATAGTTATGTTGTGGCTGGGAGACAGGGATGGAATGGAGCCTCCATTTTTCTCTGGATGCTTTTTTGTACTTTTTATTTTTTGTTTTTTGGCTGCACTGTGCAGTAGGCAGGTCTTAGTTGCGCAACCAGGAATCAAACCCGTGCCCTCTGTGGTGTCTTAACCACTGGACTGCAAGGGAAGCTCCTTTCTCCAATGCCCTACCCCACCAAAAAATAATGAATGCCATTCATTCACTCTCCCACCTTGAAATACAAGTTTGAAGTTGGGTCACAGGTTATTTCATAAAAACACATTTTTGCAGATAAAATTAAGCTTTCAACATCCTTCAGTACAAGTAAGCACTGGACCAGTTGTACAGTGAGTTTTCTAGGGGGATTTTGGAAAAGGTATCTTCACTGTCCCTTGGACAGCAAGATCAAACCAGTCAATCCTAAAGGAAATCAGCCCCACATCTTCATTGGAGGGACTGATGCTCGAGCTGAAGCTCCAATAGTTTGGCCACCTGATGTGAAAAGATGACTCACTGGAAAAGACCTTGATGCTGGGAAAGACTGAAGGAAAAAGGAAGGGAGTGCGGCAGAGGATAAGATGGTTCAATATGGTTAGATAGACTCAATGGACATGAACCTGAGAAAACTCTGGGAGATGCTGAAGGAAAAGGAAGCCTGGTGTGCTGCCATCTGTGAGCTGGCAAAGAGTCAGACACGACTTACAGAGTGAAAAACAACAAAAAGAAATGTGAAAGGCAGACACTGTTACCTCTGGAGGTGTGTACCCAGGTGTCAGCACACCTGTGACTCCTGTGCTGATATGGTGACTGCATGAGGACCTGGCCTGAAGTGAAGCTGACAAGCTCTTGTTACTGGAATGAAGTCGTTTCTTTAAGCCAGTTTGATTTGGGGCTTTTGTAACTTTCAGTCAAAGGCATCCTAATAACATATCCTATTGTACTATCCTTTACAAATACTTAAAAAACCATACTGACATTTAGGATTTAAGTTCCAAAACACTATCATTATGCTTATTTCCCCCCAAAACATCTTTCCGCTGCTTGCAGCATTCCTGTCATCATCCTCTAAATCACAAACAATTGTCTAAGTACCATTAGGAAATAACTGAATGGCTATAACTCCTGTCTTCTAGACAATATTTTATGTTTGTTGTTGTTCCGTCGCCCTGTCATGTCCAACTCTTTGCGACTCCATGGACTGCAGCACGACAGGCCTCCCTGTCCCTCACCATCTCCTAAAATTTGCCCAAGTTCATGTCCATTGCATTGGTGATGCCATCCAGCCATCTCATCCTCTGATGCCCTCTTCTACTGCCCTCAATCTTTCCTAGCATCAGGGACTTTTTCAATGAATCGTCTGTTCATATCAGATGACCAAAATACTGGAGCTTCAGCATCAGTCCTTCCACTGAGTATTCAGGGTTGATTTCCCGTAAGATTGACTGGTCTGATCTCCTTGCTATCCAAGGGACTTTAGGAATCTTCTCCAGCACCATAGCATATACTTTTAAAAAAAGATTTTAAAAAATAATAATAACAAGAGGTTAATACTTAACTCTTGCTTGGGCTAAATGAGAACTTACTGAATTGTTTTCTTTCTTTTTTTCAAGGTTAACACATATAAGAAGAAAAAGTAGGTGTGGCAATAATTTTTAAAAAGAGAGAATGCTTCACCAACTTTATAACTTCAGTTTTCAGATTGAAAAGCTTTACTAAGTTGAAGACAGATTTGCATTTTGAGAATAAAAGGGCTCACAAATCCTACTCAGTCTTAATAAGAAAAAAAGTCATCCGTACATATTCTGGAGAAATTTCAAGGGGAAAGGGGAAAATTCTGCACTCTTCCATAGAGATAGAGCAAGTAATTTAAAAAGGAAAAATAATTTCAGCATTGGACTTCTCATCTGCAACACTGTTGACAGACACCAATGAAACAGGGTTTATACACCATGTGAAAGAAATCCACAACCACACAGCTAAAATACATGCTTGAGGGGGAAAAAAGATATTTTTGGAAACAAGCTCAAGAAAGTATATAAGCACTGGGCTCTAAGGCAGTATCCCAATCAAATAAAAATTAAACAAAAGCAAAGATCTCAAGGGGAAGATGAAGAATGTAAGAATTAGTGCTGAGAAGCACTTTTTTAGGAAAATAGGTTAAACATATGATAATATAGCTAAGTCAAAGTAGGTAATATACAGGTGACTAGTGATATGTTTAAAAAGCTTTGATCCTTTAAACAATAGAAGCATGCTGCAGAAAAGTTAAAAAGTTAATTGTTTCTTAAAACTACAATTCTAAATTAATTCAACTAGCCCCAGAATTTTCAAGTAAGGAGTAGAGGGAAAAAATATAATGACACAGAAGCCTGTACATACCTTTCCTCAATTCAGAGAGAGTATGCAGGTTAAATGGCTTCTCACGTGGCTCAGTGGGTAAAGAATCTGCCAGCAATGCAGGAGACACAGGTTCCATTCCTGGGTTTGGAAGATTCCCTGGAGAAGGGCATGGCAACCCACTCCAATATTCTTGCCTGAAGAGTCCCATGGTCAAGAAGAGCCTGGCAGGCTACAATCCACAGGGTCGCAAAGAGTTGGACATGACTGAGCACGCATGTACATACATGTGTGTTGAGAACCTAATAATAAACACCTTAGCTGGTGTAGAACATCTAAGATGTTCTTTAATTTTGGAGTATCTATGGAGAAATATGGTTTGATATAGGACTGTCAAAAACAGGAAGATAAGCATTGGCAAAATAGACGTTTTTGAAGCAACTGACAAACAACTAATCTCAAAAATATACAAGCAACTTATGCAGCTCAATTCCAGAAAAATAAATGACCCAATCAAAAAATGGGCCAAAGACCTAAATAGACATTTCTCCAAAGAAGACATACGGATGGCTAACAAACACATGAAAAGATGCTCAACATCACTCATTATCAGAGAAATGCAAATCAAAACCACAATGAGGTACCACTTCACACCAGTTAGAATGGCTGCGATCCAGAAGTCTGCAAGCAATAAATGCTGGAGAGGGTGTGGAGAAAAGGGAACCCTTTTACATTGTTGGTGGGAATGCAAACTAATACAGCCACTATGGAGAACAGT
>SJYQ01002181.1:304393-339491 GCA_006410935.1 Redunca redunca
AAAATGTTATACGAGTACTTGATTATATAAGGGTATGTCCATAACTATTAAAAACTAATGTTTTCCTTTTCATCACTTTAAATATATCATGCCACCCCCTTCTAGACTAAAGTTTTGGCTAAAAAAATCAGCTGATAGTGTTTTGGAGATTTCCTTGTATGTTATTTGTTGCTTTTAATATTTTCTCTTTGTCTTTAATGTTTGTCAATTTGAATAAGCCAGAGAAAGACAAATATCATATGATATCATTTATATATGGAATCTAAAAAATTAATAATACAAATGAACTTATATACATAACAGAAATAGACCCACAGACATAGAAAACAAGCTTATGGGTACCAAAGGGGAAAAGGGAGAAAGCAATGAATTAGGAGTTTGGAATTAACATGTACATACTATTGATAACCAACAAAGACCTATTATAGAGCACAGGAAACCATATTCAACATTTTGTATTAACCTATAAGGGAAAAGAAGCTGAAAAAAAACCCCGATATATATGTAAGTATAACTGAATCACTTTGCTGTATGCCTAAAACTAACACAACATTGCCAATCACCTATACTTAAATAAAAACATTTTTAACAAAAAATAAAAATTAATTAATCAAAACCTAGTAAGATAAGCAATAACGTCAGAGTGAGGAAGACAAAACAAGAACAGAAAGGGTATGGCTCCAGCATGCTTTATCCTGTTTCTTCCCCAGTGCAGTGAAGAAGAGATGAGAATTCAACCACGCAGGGTCAAGTGTCTGTGGAGGCTGCACATTAAAGCATCGCTTCCCAGCTTCTCTGACAGCACTCTGCTCTCCCTCCAGTAAGGGCTTTATGAAAAGAAGAAGCAAAATGCAAAAGGTAGAAAGACAGAGGTAAATTCCCATGTGTCCTCCCCAGGACCTCTTGGAGACAAAGTCTAGGTAGGAGTTTGGGAGCATGTTGCCCTCCAAAGAAACCAAAGGTCTTTGAAGGAGGACTTTGAGGAATGCATCCAAGTGACCTTGAGCCCTATCTCGTATAGAACTCCTGGAGATCACCAACTTGTTCATCTCACTGATTTCGGTCAGATGTATAAATATAATCAATTAGGTTTCGCATATTCCCATCAGCCTACCAGTTCCAACACTTGTACTGATATCTGGAGGATACACAGGTACCCAGGACTGAGAAATGGTAGGAACTCATGCTAATGACTTGCACAGGCTGGTATGGCACCGGAACAATTGCAGCAGCCTAGAATACACTGAGAATATGTCTGTTAAAAAAAAAGTGACAGCCTGTGCATACACAGAAAAATTTATAAGAATGAATAACAAAAACATTAACAATAGTTCTTACTTCTAGGTGGTGGGACCATAGGTAACTTTCTCTTTCTTTTATATACTTTTCTAAATTGCCTCTCTTTTACAGTGAACATGTATTATGTTCATAATAAAAAGTAATCTATTCTACTTAAGAAAGAAAAATAAACTAGTTTATGGGAAAGACAAAATATATAAAAGCCTGATTTGAATTTTATCTTCGTCTTATATCTGTTCATATCTTCAGACGTGGTGTGTGCTGTGTGTGTGTGTGTGTTCCCTAGACTATAAAATCCTTAAGTACAAGGCTGTATCACATCATCTTGTTGGGTACAGGTGGGAGGTATGGAGAGTGGGAGGTATGGCTTCCCTTGTAGCTCAGCTGGTAAAGAATCTGTCTGCAGTGCAGGAGAACCTGTCTCATATAGAACTGTCTCGTATAGAACTCGATTGAACCTGGGTTCAATCCCTGGGTTGGGAAGATCCCCTGAGGAAGAGAAATGCTACCCACTTCAGTATCCTAGCCTGGAGAATTCCAAGGACTGTGTAGTCCATGAGTTGAACATGACTGAGCAAATTTTACTTCACTTTACTTCACGAAGAGGGTAACATGGAAACTTATATTACCATACATAAAAGAGATAGCCAATGGGAATCTGCTGTATGACTCAGGGAACTCAAATGGAGGCTCTCTAACAACCTAGAGGGGTGGGATGGGGAGGGAGGTGAGAGGGATGTTCAAGAGGGAGGGGACATAGGTATACCTATAGCTGATTCATGTTGATGTTTGGCAGAAACCTACATAATTCTGTAAAGCAGAATTATCCTTCAATTAAGAAATAAATTAATTAAAAAGAAAGCTATTCTAAAATATANTCTTTGAAAAGAGCTTAAAACTAGTTAAAGAAATCAGCTTAAAACCGATTAAAAATTGGCTTAAAACTAGTTAAAGGAAAAAACCTGTTGATGAGATTAAATAAATGTATATAATGTAGTTTGTATGAAAGTGCTATTATCTTCTATATTTAAAGAAAACACAATCTCAGTGAAACCAAAACTGCCAGGTGCTGAGCCTGAAGTAGTAACATACAGAACTAAATATAGACCTAAAAATCTGTAGAAAAATCTTTGGCCCTATATAGGGTTTTGCCAAATTATCTACCTTGTATTCTCAAAGCACAGAACCTGGAGAGACGAGACAGCAAAGGTCAGGTCTCCTGTTCCTTCCCCACAATCAAACCATACACCTTCAGAGATTAAAAGTGCACCCTTGGAGCCGAATTATACAGAGTGAAGTAAGCCAGAAAGAAAAACACCAATACAGTATACTAACACATATATACGGAATTTAGAAAGATGGTAACGATAACCCTGTATGCGAGACAGCAAAAGAGACACAGATGTACAGAACAGACTTTTGGACTCTGTGGGAGAGGGAGAGGGTGGGATGATTTGGGAGAATGGCATTGAAACATGTATAATATCATGTAAGAAATGAATCGGTAGTCTAGGTTCGATGCAGGATACAGGATGCTTGGGGCTGGTGCACTGGGATGACCCAGAGGGATGGTATGGGGAGAGAGGTGGGAGCGGGGTTCAAGATTGGGAAATCATGTACACCCGTGGCGGATTCATGTTGATGTATGGCAAAACCAATACAGTATTGTAAAGTAAAATAACAACAGAAAAGTACACATTGGAAGGCATCAACAAAGCAGTCACATCAGGCTTGGCCACATTTGTTCCTTTGGTGATTCCTGTGCATTTTATGGAGGACTAGGTCGGGAAGATCCCCTGGAGAAGGAAATGGTAACCCACTCCAATATTCTTGCCTGGAGAATCCCATGGACAGAGAAACCTGATAGGCTACAGTCCACGGGGTCACAAAGAGTCGGACATGACTGAGTGACTTCACCTTCACCTTTATATCTCAACCTGCACAAAAAAAGAAGACTACTCCCCAACATTTACAGCAGATACTCCAACCCCAGTCTATACAGTCAACAGTTAACATCTAATCAACAAGCAGAGACATGAGATAATGACGAGGGCCACTTTCAAAAGCCACAGGATGCACACGTGCCTTCCACTCCCTGCTCCTCTGCAAATAGTCTGAAAGCCCTCAGTGTGAGGAGACTCTGTGCCAAAGGTCTGAAAAGAAAAGAAAAAACACCCTGAGGATCCCAGTGACTTGTGAGCGTTTGTTACTGCTGGAGGTCTTTTTCCCCCAGTAGAGCTGAGTTACAGTGTTGTGTTAGTTTCTGCTACACAGCAAAGGGAATCAGCTATACACATATCCCCTCTTCGGCCTTCCCTTCCATAACAGGTCACCACACAGCACTGAGTTAGAGCTCCCTGTGCCCCACAGCTGGTTCTCCTTAGTTACCCACTTTATACACAGTATGTATGTCAATCCCAATCTCCCAATTCACCCATTCTTTTTTAAAGACAAGAAGAATATGGCAATATAAAGATAATTCTAAATGGGAGAGATTCTGTTGGGCAGTTAAAGATGGGTAAATCAAGCAATGGGTAGCCTCATCCTAACACTAACAAATTAAACCAGCGTTCATATTAAGACTAAAGGTGTTACATAACACTCATTACCTCAAAACATATATTAATGTAGGAATCAGTCTAAAACTATCTCAAGAAATAGCTGTTGTCCCAGTATTTCTGGAATAAAGTCGACAGACCTAGGAATCTTGATCAGTCATACAGGGAAAACACAAAATCTGTAACCCTAACTCCCCTATCCTAACAGAATAAAATAAATAGGGAAGTTGGAATCCAAAATAAAACCAATGCTAGATGCTGAGATAACATTTTCTCTCTTTGGGGGATAACATTTTCAAAGTGTGCCAGCTGGATATTTAATAAAAGTGGCAATTATCTTATTTCAGTTTCAATTCAGAAAGCTCTACTTCTAGGCAACATATGTTAATCATCTAAAATGTCCCCTAAAAACACAATGCATGTGAGAATGCTTACAGTAACTTTCAATAAATGGGAAATGAATCTGACTATTGTAACAGTTCTATGCCAAGATACTGTAAAAAAATAATAGCAAGATTCATCTGTGACATTAAATATATTTACATATATATAACAAACTTTACAACTGCCATATCTTCGATGAGAACATTTTTATATTTTCAAAGAAAGTTTTCTATTCACTGATGCCTCACAAGATAAATACACATTACAAATCTCGGGAAGGAGATTTCTTTATGTGCTTTATTTAACAATCAAATAGATGACATCTATCCAATGATCTCTCATTTGTGACACACTGAAGCTTCTTTTGTTGTGCCAACCACGACCTTGTATTCCAATTTTATCTTCTTATGTGAGACTCGTTGGCTTAACTGAAATGACATCTCTGCAATTCTAGCCTGTCAGTTAAACTGCAACAAAGCAGGGAAATTCAGTAGAATCCAACAATCACTAAGTATTCAGTTCTGCTTTCTCACTCATCTTCTTTTATGAGTGAAGACACAGAAATAGTTGCCTAATTTTCATAACTTGCCCAAGAATATCAGGGTGAATATCCTGATACAAAATGAGTTGGAAGTCATATTTGAAAAATACAGTTTTCCCCAGCCATGCAGCAAATGTAAGTAATTTTTTTAATGTTTCTTTTGGAGATTCGGCCTGAGGAAAGTTGCCAATTTTTTATTTCAAATGCATTTCCAGCTCATTTCCTCTAAGGCCCCAATTTCAACAATGCGATGTCAGTGGCCCCACAATCCACTGACCTGACCACCTCTTCACGGTCAATCACAGCTCTGCGGCTTCACCTTCCTTGCCATCCCACCTGACCCATCACACTACACGATAATCACTCCCCTGCATTTGTCCCCAGTCCACCTTGGCCTCTTTCTACTTTCATATTATTCGGTTGGCAAAACTACCGCCTTGATAAAATACAATTATCCTTGGATTCTCTCCCTATCCCAAAGAAACTAACCCAATCCAGAGAAAATAAACAACTATACTGGCTGGCTTTGCTTTAAAGATGGGACACAAATCTCAAGAGGTTTTCAGTTCACCTTAATGGTCTTACCACACTTCCCTGACTAGCTTACCCCTATTACTGCTAGAAAACTATTTTATAGCAATACTTTCTGCCTCTTCCTCACACTCAACTGATGATGCTGGTTCTTATTTTTCTTAGAAAATAGGAGCACACAAAAGGTAACACTGCATCTTCTCACAACGATGTGTAGTTATCTATATGAATCTGTACAAACCTAGAACATACAATGCCTTAGCTTCATCTCCCCTTGTCTATTAAAGGAGACCCTCAGTCAATTCTTTCCACTATACTAAAAAACTCCCATCAATTTTCAAACATGTTATAGTATTTCCCATCGTTAAAAATAAAGAAGATAAATACATCTGACTTCACATCTTCCATAGCTATTCTCCCCTACTCCCTCCATATCCTCATCTTCAAGAACCACGTATCCTCATCTTCAACTGAACCAACTGCAATCAGGCTTTTTCCTCCAACCAACTGCTGACACTGATATTGTCAACATCACTGTGACCTCACGCTGCTACCTTCAATGTTCAAGTCATGGTCAATGTCTTTGACTACTCTGTAGCATTCCTGTAGTTCTTCACTCCTCTCTCATTTTTTGTATTCTCTTCTTGTAGCTTTGCCACATTTCACTGGCCTGACCATCCTCCTATCCTCAGTGACTGTTCCTTCTCAGTCCCCTTTACTAGTTCCTCTTCAGCTCCTCAACCTCTAAATGCTGGACCCCAGGACTCAGTCTTCAGGTATCTTCTCTTGACCTACTACACTCACTCCCTTAGGGATCTCATCCAATCTTGTAGACTTAAATCCACCTACCAACTGAATACCCAACCTTATTCCTCCAGCAGTAACCTGTCCCCTGAACTCAAGGCTGACAGACACAGTGGTCACCTTCTCTTGAACAGGTAGCGGCATCTCAAACATTTTCCTCATCTAGGAAAATGGCATCATCTTCAGCCAGATTCTCAAACCAAAGTCCACATTTGGTCCGCAAATCCTAACAAAACTTTCAAAATATATACTGAGTCCCAACTACATCTTACAACCACCACTTACCAATTGCATCCAAGCCCCAACACCTCCCACCAGGACTCACACTTAAGCCTCCTAACCCATCTTCCTGTTTGTTTTCTTGTTCTCTACACACTACTACTCTGAGGTCATCTGTTTAAAACATAAAGTACATCACGGCTTGCCCACATTCAAAATTATTATGGCTTCCCATTAGATGTAGAAAAGATCCAGAGGCCCGGCTATCTAGCTGCTGACAGACTGATTTGACTTTAACTCCTCCCAGTCTCTCTCTTGCTCACCCCTCCCTAACCATCCTGTCCTTCCTGCTAGCCTTCAAATATTCTACTATGTCCCCACCTCGGAGCCTTCACAATTGCTATTGCTGTCACCTGGAACACTCTTCCCTGGGGTACACATAGGGTTTTCCCTCTCACTTCCTTTAATTTCTTGCTCAAATGTCCCCTTCTCAGAGAGGACTTTTCTGCCCACTGCATCCAAAATCATGCACCTTGCCATTCCTGATGCCATCCTCTTGCTTTACTTGTATCCACAGCACTTACTCACTGATATCATGTTATTTGTTTAGCTGTTTATTCCCCAACTTCCTCACTAAAATGTAAGATTCATGAAGTTAGAGGCTCTGTTTTGTTCCTTACTGTATCCATAGCATCTAGTGTTGGGCTTGGTTCATACCAGATACCCAGAAATTGTTTGCTGAATGAATTACAAATTTAAGCAATAAATAAATTACCAATTTAACCAATATTAGCCAGTAGTATGTGCAGTCAGGCAGGCTGCCCCCACATACCAAAAAGCTAAAGTACAATTTTGATTGATAGATGCCATCAAAGCAAATCTGTTGTTTAAAGATTTTAATTCTATTTCCTCGGTAGATAATATCAAGATAGAAAGAACAATAGAGATATAACTCATAATTGGTCTTCTTATCCCTAGTCTCAGATTAAAGATATCATGCATCCATTAGCTAATCAAAGTAGATCTTAATCCCCCGGATAGGTGTTATGATCAATTATGATCTGACAGTCTCATTTTAAAAAGTTATTTTTCCAGTTGAAATTAAGGTCTAAAGCTAAAAAGCTCAATCCATGCTACAGTCAACTTTCCTCTTGTTCAGTAATAAATGTGGCTAAATAAAAGGTATAGTTAAGTGTCTAGTTCTTTCTTGACTGTGGAAATGCATTTTCCCTGCCCAACTAGATCACAGGCTCCCTGCCTGTACGGTTCTTCTTTGACCTCCTGTAATAGGTTAGGCTATGATAGGTATGCTAATACAGGTCAGCTACAATTCAATTTATCATGATCAATTCAGGACCTAGAAAGATACAGTTTCCATCCACTGCTTTCATAATCACTATGGCAATGTATCTGGTGAACCATGTACCAGTTCTTTTATATTTCTTCTCTCTTTTTTAAAGTATAGTTGATTTACAATGTTGTATTAGTTTCTGGTGTATAGCACAGTGATTCTGTGTCTATGTCCGTGAGTCTATGTTTCATAAATAAGTTCATTTTGGTCATATTTTCGATTCCACATGTAAGCAGTATCATATGGTATTTATCTTTCTCTTTCTGACATCCCTTAGTATGACCATCTCTAGCTCCATCCATGCTGCTGCAAATGACAAGACTTCATGCACTTTATGGGTGAGTAATAGGTGTTGGAGAAGACTCTTGAGAGTCCCTTGGACTGCAAGGAGATCCAACCAGTCCATTCTGAAGGAGGTCAGCCCTGGGGTTTCTTTGGAAGGAATGATGCTAAAGCTGAAACTCCAGTACTTTGGCCACCTCATGCGAAGAGCTGACTCACTGGGAAAGACTCTGATGCTGGGAGGGATTGGGGGCAGGAGGAGAAGGGGACGACCGAGGATGAGATGGCTGGATGGCATCACGGACTCGATGGATGCGAGTCTGAGTGAACTCCGGGAGTTGGTGATGGACAGGGAGGCCTGGTGTGCTGCGTTTCATGGGGTTGCAAAGAGTCGGACATGACTGAGCTACTGAACTGAACTGAATATCCCACTGCACTTATACACCACAGGTTCTTGATTCACTCATCTGTCAACAGACATTTAGGTTCCTTCCTTGTCTTGGCTATTGTAAATAGTGCTTCTGTGAACACTGGGGTACATGTATCTTTTCAAATTAGAGTTTCCTCAAGGTATACCCCCAGGAGTGGGATGTCTGGGTCACATGGCAACTCTATCTTCAGATTTTTGAGGAACCTCTATATGGTTTTCCGTTAGTGGCCGCAACAATTTACATCCCCACCAACAATGTAGAAGGGTTTCCTTTTCTCTACACCCTTTCCAACATTTGTTGTTTGTACACTTTTTGTTGATGGCCATTCTGACCATTGTGGTGAGGTGATACCTCATTGTAGTTTCGATTTGCATCTCTAATAATTAGTGATGTTGAGAGGCTTTTAATGTGTCTGTTGGCCATCTTAAGTCTTCTTTGGAGAACTGCCTTTTCAAGTCTTCTGTCCATTTCATGATTGAGCTGTTTGGGTTTCTTTTGTTGTTGTTATTGAGTTGTATGAGATGTTTATATATTTTGGAGATTAAGCCCTCGTCAGTTGCATTGTTTGCAAATGTTCTTCCCAATCCATAAGTTATATTTTCATTTTTTATGGTTTCCATCACTGGGCAAAACCTTATAAGTTTGATTAGGTCCCATTTGTTTATTTTTGCTTTTATTTCTATTGCCTTGATGACTGACATAAGAAAACACTGCTATCATTTATGTCAGGGAAGGTTTTGCCTATGTTCTGTTCTAAGAGTTTTATGGTGTCATGACTTATATTTAAGTCTTTAAGCCATTTTGAGTTTATTCTTGTGTATGGTGTGAGGGTGTGTTCTTATTCATTGATTAACACGCAGCTGTCCAGCTTTCCCAACAGCAGTAGCTGAAGAGACTGTCTTTTCCCCATTGTATATTCATACCTCTTTTGTCAAAGACTGACCATAGGTGTGTGAGTTTATTCCTGAGTTTTCTCTTCTTTTTCACTGATCAATCTATTTTTGTCCCATTACCATGATATGTTGATTACTGTAGCTTTGCAGTATTGTTTGGAGTCTGGAAGGGTTAAAGCTCCAGCTTTGTTCTTTTTCCTCAGGATTTCTCGGCAGTTCTGGGTCTTTCATGGTTCCATATAAATTTAAGGATTATTTGATCTAGTTCTGTGAGAAATGTCATGGGTAATTTGGTGTGTTCAGTCGCTTATGTGTGTCCAACTCTCTGTGAGTCTATGGACTGCAGCTCGCTAGGCTCCTCTGCCTGTGGAACTTTTCAGGCAAGAATACTGGAGTGCCATCTCCTATTTCATTTCCTATTCCAAAGGATCTTTCTGACCTAAGGATTAAACTCATGTCTCTTGCGTCTCCTGAATTGGCCAGTGGATTCCTTACCATTGTGCTACCTGGGAAACTGAGATCACATTAAATCTGTAGATTGCTTTGGATACTATGGCCATTTTAAGAATATTAATTCTGCCAACCCAAGAGCATGGAATATCTTTCCATGTCTTTGAAGCATCTTTGGTTTCCTTATCAGTGTTTTATAGTTCTCAGCATAAAAGTCTTTCACCTCCTTGGTCAGGAGTTTGTTTTAATGCAGTTTTAAAAGGGGGTATTTTTCACTTTCCCTTTCTTATCTCTCACTGTTACTGTAAAGAAATGCAAGCAATTTCTGTAATTCAATCTTGCATCCTGCTACCCTGCTGAATTCATTTATCAGTTCTAGTAGTTTTTCTGTGGGGTCTTTAGGGTTCTCTATATATAGTGTTAACATGTCATCTGCATATAATGGCAATTTCACCTCTTCTCTTCCAAGCTGGATACCTTTTCTTTCTTTTCCTTGACCAATTGTTGTGGCTAGGACTTCCAATACTATCTTCAATAGAAGTTGGGAGAGAGTGTGCATTTGTCTTATTTCAGACTTTAGCCACTGATGAATATTGTGTTGGCTGTGAATTTGTCATAGCTTTTATCACGTTGAAACATGTTCCATACTCACTTTGGTAAGAATTTTTATCATGAATGGATGCTGAATTTTACCGAATGCTTTTTTCTGCATCTATTGAGATGATCATGTGGTTTTTGTCTTTTCCTTTATTGATATAATGTATCACATTGATCGATCTGTGTATGTTGAACTATGTGCATGTAGAACTTTGTGTATTTTGTGATCCTCAGACGAATCCAACTTGATCATGGTACATGATCTCTTATATGTGTTGCTGGATTCAATTTGCTAATATTTCATTGAGAAGTCTTGCATCTACAGTCATCAAAAATATTTGCCTGTAATTTTCTTTTGGCATTGTCTCTGGTTTTAGTATCAGGGTGATGATAGCTTCATATAATGACTTTGGGAGTGTTCCTTCCTCTTCAATCTTTTGGAATAGTTTGAGATGGATCAGTATCAATTCTTGTTTGTATGTGTGAAAGAATTCTACAGTGAGGCAATCTAGTCTTGGACTTTTGTTTGCAGGGAGTTTTTCTATTATAAATTCTATTTCACTTCTGGTGATGTCCATTCACCAGTAATTATTTATTACTTCTTGATTCAGTTTTGGTGGGCTGAATGTTTCTAGAAACTTGTCCATCTCTCCTAGGTTGTCCAATTTATTAGCAATTGCTCATAGTACTCTCTTATGGTTTTTTGTATTTCTGCAATATTGGTTGTCACATCTATTTCATTTCTTACTTTGTTTACTCGGGTCCTCTCTTCTTCTTGGTGAGGTTGGCCAGAGGTTTGTTGATTTTGTTTATCCCAAGAACTAACTAGCTCTTGGTTTTATTGCTTTTTTCTGTTTTTTAATCTCTATCTTATTTATTTCCTCTCTGATCTTTATTATTTCCTTCCTTCCAATAACTTCAGGTTTGGTTGTTCTTCTTTTACTAATTCCTTTGGGTGATAGGTTGTTTGAGATTTTTCTTGTTTTTGGAGGAAGACCTGTATTGCTATGAACTTCCCTTTAATCACTGCTTTTGCTTCAGCCCGTAGATATTCTATGGTTGTGTTTTCATTGTCATTTTCCTCAAGATATTTTTGAATTTCCTCTTTGCTTTCATCACTGATGTACTGGTTTTTTAGTAGCATGCTTTTTGGTCTCCATGTAACCGATTTTTTTTCATTTCTCTGTCATTAATTTCTAGTCTCCTGTCATTGTGGTCAGAAAAGATGCTTGAAATAATTTCTATCCTCTTAAAATTTTTGAGACTTATTTTGTATTCTAGTATGTGGTCAGCCCTAGAGAATGTTCCATGTGCACTTAAAAAAAAAATGTATCATTCTATTGTGGGGGAGCAAATATCCTGAAAATATCAATTAGGTCTCACTGTTTCATAGTATCATTTAGGAATTCTGTTGCCATATTGATTTTCTGTCTGAAAAAATCTATACACTGAGGTAAGAGGGGTGTTGATGCCTCATACCATTGATGTATTCTTGTCAATTTTCCCTTCATGTCTGTTAGTTTGTTTTATGTATTTGGATGTCCCAGGTCTCCTGTATTGCAAGTGGATTCTTTACAATCTCAGCCACCCTATCAGCCCTGCTGCTGCTGCTAAGTCGCTTCAGTCGTGTCCGACTCTGTGTGATGCCAGAGACGGCAGCCCACCAGGCTCCCCCATCCCTGGGATTCTGTAGGCAAGAATACTGGAGTGGGTTGTCATTTCCTTCTCCAATGCATGAAAGTGAAAAGTCAAAGTGAAGTTGTTCAGTCGTGTCCGACTCTTTGCGACCCCATAGACTGCAGCCTACCAGGCTCCTCTGTCCATGGGATTTTCCAGGCAAGAGTACTGGAGTGGGGTGCCATTGCCTTCTCCACTTATCAGCCCTAGATATTCCTATATTGAGTACATATATGTCAGAATATAATAACTTCTTCTTGTATTGATCCTTTTATCGTTATGTAGTATCCTTCCTTATTTTTCTTTACAGCCTTTAGTTTAAAATCTGTTTTGTCTCATATGACTATTGCTACCCCCATTTCCTTGTCATTTTCATTTGCTTGAAATATCTTTTTCCATCTCCTCACTTTCAGTCTCTGTGTGTCCTTTGCCCTAAAGTGAGTCTCTTGTAGGCGGGCTCTTTTTTTTTTTTTTTTTTTAATCCAACCTGCCATTCTGTGTCTTTTACTGGGAGCATTTAGTTCATTGACATTTAAGGTAATCATTGATAGATATGTATTCATCACCATTTTAAATCTTAATTTTTCCAACTGACTTTGCATTTCTTTGTTCCTTTCTGTTTTTTCCTTTGTGGTTTGATTGTTTCCCTTTGTATTATGTTTGTACTTTTTTCTTTTTGGTCCTTGTGAATCTATTGTATGTTTTCCATTTATGGTTTTACAAGTATGATCTACTTGCCATCCACTACTTCTTAAGGCCTCCAATATTTTGCTCATTGTCCAACATTTCACCAGCCAAAGAAAGTCACACGATTCCTTCCTATCTTTAAAGGAAGAGGGAAGATGAAATTCTACAATCCTGTCAGAATATCTGCAGCCTTGATGATTGCCACATTCGCCTCAGAGGAATAATAACTTTTTAAAGTAGCAGGTAGAGACACTGCTGTTTACTTCACACATTCTACCCAGTGACATGTGTAAACTCACAAGTGGCCTGCAATGAATAGCCCCAGCCCCTCATGCCAAAATCTCTAGCACAAAGGAAGGGAACAATTCATGTTTCAAAAATTAAAAGTGAAATTCCTAGGAGGTTCACAATAGTAACCCAAAGCTTATATCACAGTGCATAAAATTTACTTAAGAATAATAAACAAGTAAACAAAACTCTTCTGATGCTTCCTTGGTAATACTTCTAATCTTGTAGGTATTTTACATAAGCTCTTTCTTGGCTATGATACAGGTTTAGCTGCACCTTATCTATTTAAATAAAAACAAGCACTGACCTCAGATGATTACAAATTCAGCTAAAGATGAAACAGAAGCCAAAGGAACAAGATAAGATTAATGAATAGCCAAAAAGTGTTGGTGTCTATGCAGAGATTTGTATAAGACAGACTAAGTAATCCTCGTAAGAAAATGACAGATGCAATAGGTAAAATGAAAGTGGATGAATAATTCAGTATCCCAGTCTTTATAGCTCAGGTTACATAAAAACATATGGATCATGGTTTTAAATAAAAAAGTATGTGTGTGTATGGTGGGGAGGGGTGTAAAGAATGTTAAATATAAAGAAAAGATAAACAATTATGGAAATGAAGAGTAAATACTTGCAGGAAACCATTTATATATATAATAATTTTACTACAAAGCTTTCATGTTCTATATATCAACTTTGAACATTAACACTTGTCCAGCCGCTTGGTTTATCTAACAGGAAACTAAATCATCAAAGACCTAATGGAAAGGGATTTGATGGCTGATGCTCCTTTGAGTGCCTGGCCAAGTGTCCCCTCACACTGTGGCATATATCCACACTGGTGGATAAAGAGAAAATTCTCAGTGCCTCTTAACAGTCATACTTCTTCCATCATGGAGACCAATTCAAAGCCTTGTATAGGTAAACAAGGAAGTAGATGGCTGAATAACACCCACTTCTGCAGAAATGTCTTAATCTGCTTTGGCTGCCCTAACGAAATCCTGCAGATTCGATTCTTTAAACAACAGAAATTTCTCTTCTCACAGCTCAGGAAACTGGAAAGTCCAGATCAACGTCTGGCAGTGTTCAGCTTCTGGAGGGAGCCCCCTTCCTGGCTGGCAGATGGCTTTCTTCTCACCGAGTCTTCACGAGATCTATCCTCTGCTCAAATGGAGAGCTCGGTCTCCCTTTCCATCTCTCCTCCCACCTCAGTCACCCCCTTATGAAGCCACGTGTCCCATCATGAAGACCCCACCCTCATGACCTGACCTAACGCATGTTACCCCCCAATGTCCCCACCTCCAAATACCATCACATTGAGGGTTAAAGTTTAAACATATCAATTGGTGACTGGAGTTAGGGGGAAGGGGAATGTAGGGGTGAGGATGACTTATTTAGCCTGTAACAAGTGATAACACAAGGCATGACTAGGTGATAATGAAACACAGACTCGTCTCTGAAGCATGAGTTCAAAACACGTCACTGGGTTTCCAGGTTTCAAATAATATGGTACCCTATTTTAAGTGCCAAGGTCCTTCACAGCTAAATGAAGATACACAAGCGAAAAGAAAGAAACTCACTCAGCTTTTGAATGAACCAACACATAACAAGCTCTTATCAAACTCTCCCAAACAATGTCCCTGCTCTTCTTTCAGGGGAAAACCTTCTAAAATGCATGAGGAGAATTTTAAACGATGCATAAATACAAGGCTTCCAAAGATGGAAAAGCTGAAAATTTGCTATCCCACTCTAGCTCCCAAGGACCCTGAGAGAATATTGAAAATATAAATCCAGTTGTGAACTGTTAACATAAATTAACTCCTTACTTGTTGCTAGGCACTGGGTTAACTATTTTTTCAGATGCAGCCTAGTATCATACTCCCAACAATCCATTTTACAGATGAAAAGACAGAGACCCAGAAATGTTAGACAACTGGGGGAAAAAAAACCATCCAGTCAAAAATATGAAGATCAGATCTCAACCAATGTACTTTCATCCATGAAACCACATTTGGGGTGGGAAATAATTTGTTAGGTCACTAAATAGAGATGGAGTCACAAACAAATGACTTCATCACTATGGGATTCAGTTTCTTCATTTGTAAAGTAAGAGAATTGGACTGAGTAATTGCTAATTAGGTTCTCCTTCCTTAAGTTTTTTGATTATTTTTAAATAACACTTGGCAACAAAAACAAAAAACATTCTTAGATCTACCTCACAGAGCCTATTATAAAGGTTAAATATGTTAATGGATTTTAAAAAACGCTTCTAATGATGAAGAGCCATGTGATTTTAGAATGTGTCATCATCACTTCATGACCAAAGAAGGAGCTCTCCACCAACTCTGACCAGCTCTGAAAATTTTCATGCCAGGGATACCGGAAAGAGAGTGAGGATGAGCATACACTCCCACAAAAGGAAAACCACTCCAAAACACAGGCTCAGTTGGTAGTTGTTTCACTGCATCAGAGTCAAAGAACATTTTATGAAGATGGGTATTCTACCACAACTTTTTAAGACCCATGCTGAAGCTTCAGCACATCTCAGAAAACTAGATTGATTACAGCCGTGTCTTCTGCATATCAATGACTGTGCTCTGGAAATACATGAAGATGAAAAGCAAAAAAAAAGTCATGAACTGACAATATGATCACCAGCGTCATCTACCCGGATAAGCATGCATTATCACGGCAGCAGATCTAGGGGCAGCTGCTCCTAGATGTCACTGTGATCCTGAGCAGAGTCCAGTGAAAAGGTCAGCACGTCCTTCAGGAGACTTGGAGAGAGTTGTACGGAGCTAATACAGTATTCATTGCCAAGCCAGATGTAAACTCTACAAAGAATGAAATTCTAAGTTTCTGACCATACTGAGAACTTTGAGAGATCATGGATGATAGAAGTATTTCTTGACTAGTTGACACTGTACCACCTTTGAGCATTAAGAAGTACAAAATGACCCTCAAAGGGGCCTTGGAATGAATGAAACCTTTTTAAAAAAGTCATTTGAAAAGATTTCACTGCCTGTGCAATTCAATGGCAAAAACAAAAAATCAATGCAATTTAAAAATGGGCAAGAGATCTGAATAGATATTTTTCCTAAGACACACAGATGGCCAACAGGTACATGAAAAGAGGCTCAACATCACTACTCATCAAGGAAATGCAATTCAAAACCACAATGAGGTATTACCTCACACCTGTTAGAATAGATTTTATCAAAAAGACAACAAAAAACCAATACTGGTGGGGATGTGGAGAAAAGGGAACGCTTGTGCACTGTTGCTGGGAATGTAAACTGGTGCAGTCACTGTGGAAAATGGTATAGAGGTTCCTCACTAAGTTAAAAACTAAAGCTGCCATTATGATCTAGCAATTCCACCTCTGAGAACTTACCTAAGGAAAACAAAAACAGTAACTCGAGAAGATACATACACCCTGTATTCACTGCAGAATTATTTACAATGGCCAAGATATGGAAACAATCTATGTGTCCATCAACAGATGAACAGATAAAGAAGACACAGTATATGTATACAAAAGAACATAATTCAGCCATAAAAAAATTAAGGAAATCTTTTCATTTGCAACAACACAGATGGGCCTAATGGGCATTATGCAAAGTGAAATAAGATGGAGAGAGAAAAGCAAATACTGTATATTACATGTGAAATCTTAGAAGGAGGGAAAAGTAAGGTCGTAGACACGAATAACAGATTGGTGGTTGCCAGAGTCAGGGGCTCATGCAAGAGCATAACCACGGACCCTTTGACATCCTTCTTGAAGTGGCTACAGATGCAAACTAGAAAAGCCTTACGTCACACAGTCCAGACACAAATGTGCCTACAGTGGCAAACATTCTTTGCATACTAAGAATCTGTATCACAAAGCCAACATATATGATGGCATTGCATTTACTACAGGTAACACAGGAGATGTAATTACTGAGAGTGATTATAAGGTTTTCATGGCAAATAGGGCCATAAACACCCTGTTTATGATGCTTCCTTGACAAGCTACCATCTGCTCACAGATGGAATGGAAACTTAAATGCACATTGTGTTTCATGTAGATATACACAGCTGCATTATAGACAGTTGCAGATGTAGTACAATAGGAATATAATTTAAAATACATAGGCCAAAGGCCCAGATTTCATGGCAAAGTCCCAATTTGGGGAGGAGAGCATGCACGGAATATAAGGTTTTAAAACGTGCACAGAAATCTTTCCATCCACTTGTACATGAGTTTAGGAAGAATTCTTAAAGTTGCAGGGAAGTCACTATCAACTAAAGCCACTGCTGAGGGCCTAACAAGAATAAAAATTCAACACATTGATTTTGCTCTTTCGACCTCAGTTTTTAATGAAGTCTCTATGTATGGTTTCCCCAGAAAATATAATCCACCTCAAAATCAAAATAAGCATCCTGAGCCAATGGCAGGCGAGTAAACATTTTTAGCCTTATCATCAGTTACCTGTGGGGACAGGCACAGTGGAGAGTTACTTATACACATGTCACGCTCAACACCATCGCTAATCAAAAAGCCACGGGCCATAACGCCATGAAGTGACCCTGCCCCTCCAAAATTAGCCACATGCTCACCTCAGTTGCTCAGTCGTGTCCAACTCTTTGCAACCCCATGGACTGGAGCCTACAAGCCTCCTCTGCCTGCGGAATTTTCCAGACAAGAGTACTGGATTGGGTTGCCGTTTCCTTCTCCAGAGGATCTTCCCAAGCCAGGGACCCGGCTCTCCGGCATTGCAGGCAGACCCTTTACCGTCTAAGCCACCAGGGAAGCCCCCTTAAAATTAGCCACAGGCACCTGAATTAGATCTCAGACACTCCAACTGCCCACTAGCCCCCAGCCCCTTATTGGGATGCCCACCACTACCCCATTCACAGGAAAACTGTTCCTCTCTCTTTTCACCCTGTAAGGTTGATAATCATATTGCCCTACCTTCTGTGGAGTTAACCGATCCTGGGGCAGACATGGAGCCAAAACCAGGCCAGAGCCTTCCCAGGGTGAACACTCGGGAGCTGGGAAAGCGAGGGACTCCCTTTCCATGAAGCTGTGCAGGACAAGACCGCACTCTGCTCAAAAGCCACATCCATCACTAAGCGGGAGGAGCCAGTCACAGAAGGACACCATCGTGCAGAGATGGAGAAAGGCGTGGGGTCCTTAGTGCTAACAGGTCCTGAGCCCCAGCTGTCCTCGTGCCTCGGCTCTGTGTTACAACCCACAAATTCCCCTCTGCATATTCGCCTTGGAATCCAACCTATCCTAAAGAATCAAAACACAAGGGTAAATGAAACTTACACCGTAAGTCTCAAAGGAAACATCTGCTCTTGGTTACAAACTGGGCAGCAAAACACACACACATACACACCTATAGAATGAGGCACCCAGGGAAGCCCAGGGCCACATCCAGACTGTGGCTGACCTAATGGCCCACAGGAATGAGGTGAATCTTCCTAGGACATTAAACTCTCTTTGAGGAGTGGGGAGGGAGAATTGTGCCCAGATGAAAAAAAAGAACATTAAATGTAGACACGATGACACATGTTCTAAACTCTAGCCAGCTGGGTACTCCCTGGCAGTCCAGAAGTTAGGACTCAATGCTTCTTCTGCAGGGCACACGGGTTTGATCCCCGGTTGGGGAAGCAAGATCCCACATGCCTTCTGGTAGAGCCAAAAAAATTTTTTAATATTAACATTTTTTTAAAAAAATCAACCATAAAAGCAACTAAAATCAAAAAATAAATAAACTCAGGCAGATTTCCCCATGTGCTGGGAGTCTTGTTGGAGGTGCTCAAGAAGCAAGGCTAACAACGAACAGGGCAAAGGCTGACCCCTCGGCAGCTGTGTGACCTGGTCCAAGTTCCTCAGTTCCTCTGAGCTTCCCATTTATTCCCTCATCGATAATGAGAATCCAATGTACACTGCAGGGTAGTGAGAATGTAGCTTTCCTCTAAGGGTGCTCCCAGACCTACCTGTGTCATCATCCCCTGACATGCTAATCAGAAGGTAGATTCCTGGGCTCAAACCTAGAACTTTGGAATAAAAGTCTGCATTCTAAAAAACAACCAAAATAATGTCTTAGAGTCTTATGCACTGTGAACTTTGAGATCCATAGTTGGAAGCATAAAGTAAGTGACAAGCACAACTGATAGCTCATAATAACTTTCACTGAATGTCAACTACTATTTACTTCTACTAGCAACACACACACACACACAAACACACACACACACACACACATACACACACCTCAAATTACAAGCAAGAGGACACTCGAAAGCAACATAAAATTTATACTTTAGAAAACTGAAAAAGTAACAGCATCAGGCTACCCTGAGTTTATACTTACTTTTCAAGATTTCTGTTAATATCATTGAAAGCGGTGATTCTTACCCTTGATGGCACATTCAGGTCAGCTGGGAAGCTTTTAAAACTCTCCATGTTCAAGGCTGCAACCCAAGTAAATCAGAGTCTCTGAAGGTGGGGGTCTGGGCTTTAGTTTTTTTAACAATTTCCCAAACAATTCCATTGTGCAGCCAAGGTTTTAATATTTTTTAGCAAGTATAGGCGGAGAAGGCAATGGGACCCCACTCCAGTACTCTTGCCTGGAAAATCCCATGGACGGAGGAGCCTGGAAGGCTGCAGTCCATGGGGTCACTGAGGGTCGGACACGACTGAGAGACTTCACTTTCACTTTTCACTTTCCTGCATTGGAGAAGGAAATGGCAACCCACTCCAGTGTTCTTGCCTGGAGAATCCCAGGGACGGGGGAGCCTGTTGGGCTGCCGTCTATGGGGTCGCACAGAGCAGGACACGACTGAAGCGACTTAGCAGCAGCAGTAAGTATAGGGAAAAAAATGTCAACTACATACAGTGAGATAATTGGGAGAAAAATTGGGGTGCCATTAAACTAAGCAGGCATGGTCATATAATGTTCTCTAGCCGATATACATGAAGGGAATCAAATTATATGCCATACTTTATTCTAAGTGATACACGAAATGCTGAACACTACTTTAAAAGTATGTCAGTAGATTCACACCCACAAAATTAGCTAAATCAAATAAGTCTGAAAATGTAAAGGGTTGTTAAAGATCTGGATCAAAGATCAAAATCATTTCTGTACCACTAGTTCAGTTCAGTCGCTCAGTCATGTCTGACTCTTTGTGACCCCATGAACCACAGCACGCCAGGCCTCCCTGTCCATTACCAACTCCTGGAGTCCACCCAAACCCATGTCCATCGAGTCAGTGATGCCATCCAACCATCTCATCCTCCGTCATCCCCTTCTCCTCCTGCCCTCAATCTTTCCCAGCATCAGGGTCTTTTCAAATGAGTCAGCTCTTCACATCAGGTGGCCAAAGGACCAGAGTTTCAGCTTCAACATCAGTCCTTCCAATGAACACCCAAGACTGATCTCCTTTAGGATGGACTGGTTGGATCTCCTGGCAGTCCAAGGGACTCTCAAGAATCTTCTCCAACACCACAGTTCAAAAGCATCAATTCTTCGGTGCTCAGTTTTCTTTATAGTCCAACTCTCACATCCATACCCGACCACTGGAAAAACCATAGCCTTGACTAGACGGACCTTTGTTGGCAAAGTAATGTCTCTGCTTTTTAGTATGCTGTCTAGGTTGGTCATAACTTTCCTTCCAAGGAGTAAGCGTCTTTTAATTTCATGGCTGCAATCACCATCTGTAGTGATTATGGAGCCCAGGAAAATAAAGCCAGCCACTCTTTCCACTGTTTCCCCATCTATTTGCCATGAAGTAATGGGACCGGATGCCATGATCTTAGTTTTCTGAATGTTGAGCTTTAAGCCAACTTTTTCACTCTCCTCTTTCACTTTCATCAAGAGGTTCTTTAGTTCTTCTTCACTTTTGCTGGCATATTGAGTGCAGCACTTTCACAGCATCATCCTTCAGGATTTGAAATAGCTCAACTAGAATTCTATCACCTCCACTAGCTTTGTTCATAGTGATGCTTCCTAACACCCACTTGACTTCACATTCCAGGATGTCTGGCTCTAGGTGAGTGATCACACCATCGTGATTATGGGTCATGAAGATCTTTTTTGTACAGTTCTTCTGTGTATTCTTGCCACCTCTTTTTAATATCTTCTGCTTCTGTTAGGTCCCTACAATTTCTGTCCTTTATCGAGCCCATCTTTGCATGAAATGTTCCCTTGGTATCTCAAATTTTCTTGAAGAGATCTCTAGTCTTTCCCATTCTATTGTTTTCCTCTATTTCTTTGCATTGATTGCTGAGGAAGGCTTTCTTATCTCTCCTTGCTCTTCTTTGGAACTCTGCATTCAAATGGGTATATCTTTCCTTTTCTCCGTTGCTTTATGCTTCCCTGTACCACTAATGGAAGTGTAAATTGATATAATGACTTTGGAAACCACTTTTATGTTATCATGCACAGTTGAACAATCTCACATCTTGCCACCTTTCCAGGTGCTGTTCTACCTTTAGAAGAGAAACCTCATACCAGAGAGCAGCCTGGTCATGGATGCAAAAACTGGAAATGCCCTAAACATGCAATGACAGGAGCATAGAGAAGTCATGGTAGAATTCACGCTATAATTCATGAATGAACTGTACTATAATAACAAAATATTACACAGCAAGGACTGTGTGGATGAATCTCAGAAGCAAGATGTAAAGTTGGAAAAAAAGCAGGTCTCACTAGACTAGATAAGCCAGGGATGATTCCTCTTCATAAAGTCCAAAGCCAGGCAAAATGAAACAATGTATCACTCTGGAAAATAGGTAAAGAGGGGGTAAAGCAAGACGGCAACAATGCTTGGAATGGGGGTTACCTCTGATGGCAGAAGGATGGAGAGGCAAAAAAAGAAGAAAAGGAGAATTGCAGAGATGAATGTAACAAACTAACAACGTTCTGATTCTTAGATCAAGCAATGTGTTCATATTGTAAATGCCTTCATTTTTAAAATAAGTAAAATGAAAGAAGGCAGCATGCATGGACAGTTGGTGATATGTCATGAACTAATTAAGGTCGTTCTAATTCTGTGCACTGGAGTTCCAAAGAATCAGAGGCAAAAAAGAAATTCTCTCAGTAAAGACAATAGACCCCAATCCAGGAAGAAGGAAATTTGAGGGACTTTCAATGATTCTAAAATCAAATACTCACAAGCTAGAATTTCTCTGTCTTGCAGGTTCTGTTTCCCTTTAGAAGCAAGAATCTCAAAGTGGTCAGGTCGTGGTACTGAACTGTCACCCTTGAGCACAGTGGCACCTACTCCTTGCCAGCCAAAGGTGCCTTTGGTGTAGCTAATTGAGAATAACTAGGAAGGAAAAAAACTCCCAAACAATAGCCAAAAAAAAAAAATCCAATTTCTAATGTAACAATTCCCACTTTTTAAGGGCTATATTCTTCATCATTCTATGAGAAATTAATGTAATTTAATCTCTGACACAGCAGGAATCATTAGGCAGATGGCTACATCTAATATTTATTGTGGCCTGGGGAGAGAGGAGTTACCTATCTCATGACACCCTCCATCAAGAGATAACTGATAGCAGTTATAGGAATTTTTATTCTTTTCTTCCCTCTACTCCTGAGATGTAAAGTTTATCTGAACCATTTTGTCTTATCTCAATTTCTCTCTTTTAAAACTGAGTGACAGGCTCAGTTCTTTTCCATTAGAAACTTTGGAAAATATGTTTTGACTTTCAGGAAGCATTTGAATACATAAGCTTAAGGTCAGCAATTCTGACAGGCAGCAATCGGAGAGAGGACGGATTTGTCTAGCATTTGAGTCAGCAGGTATTTTTAAGATCAATTTCATAGAGGAATTTTGAAGTGATGCTTTCTCCTACACAACAAGGCTCTTATTAATTTAAAGACAGTGTTGCAGTTTTACCAAAAATAAATTCTTAAACTCCTACTTATGTGTGACATAAAGTGAAAACAGAAAAATAGGTTTGCCTGTGGAAACACAATGGCCCTTAGCAGTGATTCTCAAATTAGGGATGCCTACAGACTTCCCAGAGACCATGCGAAAATGCAGATTCTTAAGTATCACCTGACCTACTGAATCAGAATCTGGGTCATGGGACCACGAAGCTAGACCTGGGACCATACCTCATAGAAATCATCGTCTTACAACTTACAGTATAAATCTAAACAAACACATGGTTTCTCCTGGACATCAGACACATTGAAAGAACCCTTGAGGGTCTGATACAGTATCCATTCAATTTAATCAATACATTTAAAAAGATACTCTCGTGGCCTTTGAGAGTTAATGCCCTTGCAAAAATGTCTCAGCTTTCTTTCTTACCTATACAACCTGCTAGCAATGTTTAAAGGACTAAACAAGAAGGAAAAAAAAATACAGAGCTAGGCCAGTTTTAATCACTGGAAAAGGGTACTTTCTTAGCTCTCCTGATGTTTGAATTCAAATAAATCACAGCCAAATAAGGGCATTTTAAAATACAGTAAGAAAAATTCCTCATGCTGGGGAATCGAGTTGCTTGACATCTTAAAAGACTAAGACACCGAAACAGGTAAGATTTTGATCCCTGATCGGCCCCATTTTCAGTCCACGTGTTGAAATAAGCCACCTGACACGAAGAGCTGTCTCACTGGAAAAAAACCTGATGCTGTGAAAGACTGCAGGCAACTGGAGAAGCGGGTGGCAGAGAATAAGATGGTTAGATGGCATCATGGGCTCAATGGACACAGATCTGAGAAAACTCCAGGAGACAGTGGAGGACAGAGGAGCCTGGAGTGCTACCGTTCATGGGGTCGCAAAGAGTCAGACATGACTTAGTGACTAAACACCTGGTGTCAGAAATACCGCCTGGTGTCAAGTCCATCCACAGACAGCCTTCTCAGCATTGCAGCCAGATACCAGGGAGCAAGCACTCACTAAGTTAATTTGTCCGTATTGATTTCACAACTGTTTCAAATCAGGAGATTATGGAAAGTATGTACAGGGTAGGTGATGGTAAAGAACTTCTGTCATGAATATCTCTTAATAGTTGTCCATTAATAAATCCCTTTAAAGGTTTGTGATAAAATGGCACATTAACACATTCTATGTTTAGTACCAAAGGTACTAAAAACATCTATTGTCCACAGATTGTAATAACATCACAATGCTATTTGATTAAAAGATATAAGCCAGGAGGGTTTTTTGAAAAAAAAAAAAAAAGTGTTCTTTGGGCTTAGATGGAAATTTCTCTTCCAAGTCTCCGGTACCAGAAGAGTTTTTCCTGGTACTCAAAGTACATCTTTCTTAGTCTCCTGCCTGCCTCCCCCTCCAGCTGACATTTGCACAGGTACCAAGCAGATCTTCTTCTGCTTTCAATCTGCACTTCTATTAGAGGAAACGAGCCATGCCACTAAAATTTCTATATTGGCTAGAATCTATAGAAGCAGGAAGGGCACTGGGGTTGGATGGAGAAGAATGAAGGTCAATAGAATCGTTTCTTCAGTGGGTCATTCTGTTTTACTAAGTTGGGAAAATCAGCAGTCTTGCTTCTCAGTGACCTGGTGATAACAGAATTTAGAGCTCACACACTAAATATCATGACAGTATCTCCTGATAATACCTTTATCTCAAAGTTTTCCACTTTATGGAATTTTACCATGAGAAAATGTCACAGAAATAAAACTTTTCATTCCTTCCTCTAGAAAGTGACTGCAACCCATGAGTAGGATAAACTGCCTGTACACTTTGACACCTCCCACTCCCCAGAGGCTTGCCTTCAAGATTCCTTTGTAGATGCAGACTTTTTAAAAGTATATTCTGATTTTGTATATGAAATTGAGCCACTTAGTTGTTATTCTGATTTTCTGCGTGCTTCTCTCAATCTTATGAATTCTTTTATCTGCTAATAGGTTTTGCTTTTGTGCTGTTTTTCCATATGTAAAATCCATGACTAAAGCAATTTCTTGGTGGCCAGGAACTCTTACCATCAAAAAAATAATCCCCTCTTGTCCATTAATGCTTTTTGCCTCGATATCGTACCTGCTTTCTTTTTGCCTGGCACTTGTCTAAGTCTGTGCCTGTCGACGTCTGGTCAAACTCGGTGCCCCTTTGTCCAGGTAGACAACACGGAGGCTGACTGTGCTATTTTATTGTATCTGAGACCTGTGTCTTCTAATAGGGAAGTTTAGTGAAGTTTTGCTACTGCAACTATCACACTTAGAGATACTGTATTCATCTTGTTTTTTTAATTTTGTAAGATCCATATGGGTTATTTTTTTTTAACTTGAACAAGGACATAGAATGAAAAGTATGCGTTTTCCTTGCCCCTTAGCCTGTATACACTTTCAGCAATTTATATTGATTCCCCACTATGAGAGAAAAAGATTGTAGGAGACACCACCTTTTCCTTTTGTCTCCTTCACATGTAAATAATCTTTTATTGGTTACCTTACTCACATAATCATAGAGCTACATCTTTCTCTGCTTATCACGAGAAAAGATAAGTCCATTACATATCACGAGGTAGGAGAAAATGTGTGCCTTTCTGCTTGTAGCACCTTGTAGCACCTTCTATTTCTTACATTTTATCCCCTATATCATTATCTCACAATGTCAAGCCTTACAGCATTTCCATTTTATTCAGAAAATATAATTTCTCTTTCATGTTCTACAAATAGGTTAATTGTGAAAATTGAAAATAAAATGTTTCTAATATTACAATTAGGTAAGCACTTTTATTCAGGACAGATCCAGATATCAAAACTAGACCAGTTAAATGAGACATAATCCTTTGTCTCTATACCAGTTCCAAGCATCAAGTTCAAATGTATTCTTTTCTTTTTATACATCAATTACTCAGAATTCTGTCACATTTTAGTTTACTTCATAGTTAAATTGGGATTTCCTTTGCAAATTTTTTTCCCAAGAATTTCTAGTTGCCTTTCTTTTCTCTTTTTGACAGGCTTAAACATGCCTTTACTCCATCACCAAGATCATCTAGCTGGTCAGCTTTAGACAAGACTACAGTTCAGCTATATGAGTTTTGTGTTTTTTTTTTTAAATTCATGTCGCTTTTTGTTTGCTTGCTATATATTCCACTTTCTTAAATTGTTTTTTTTTTCTTTTGATACAGGAAGTCTTCAAAGAAATTTTCAGAAACAACACATAGCACATAAAATTTCAAGTCCTTTTCTGTCTGAAAACTAAGAATGGGTCAACAGAATTCCCTTTTAGAATTTCAAGAAGAGAAACCCACCAGCAAATGAGGCAGATGAAGGCAAGAAGACAAAGCTCAGAGACAAAGCTCGGACTATATCTAAATGTGATCACCAAGGACATTCAAAGGGCAAGTCTAGTAGCAGGCCACTCGATGTCAGCTGCTGAAGTGTCACGTCCAAACCTGTTTGTTTGCCCCTGGCTGACTGTTTCTGACTCATCAACTTCTTCATTTTCTACCAGTGAGAACTTAAGAGGTTCGCAAAAGACTAGGTCTGTTCTTAACCAAAGGAAGGTTGTAGGTATCATACTTAGGTATCATAAGGGACCTAACACAATTTTGCTGAACTTTTCCAACATCCTAACCTGTGGTTGGAAGCTCCTCCTTGATTTTGAACCTTGGTAAAGACAGGTAAAACCTGAGTCCAATGCCATGGCCAGTTCTTCTGTGTTCCAAACGATGGCACTTTCCAAATTAACATCCTTCAACTTGCTATTTTCCATTCCTTCTGCTACTGCAGTGGCACTCTCCTTGGGGGTTTTCCCAAACCGTTGGGAGTTTGCTGGGAAATAATTCATGGTTACATGTTTTTCTTGTTTCCAATTGAGAAAACAAAAATCCTAACTTTCTATTGTGACCATAATTTCAAACCTCTGTGAATTAACTCTGGGCAATTATTTACAAATCACCATTATAATAAAAATAATACTAGTCTCTCAATATTTAATGAGTAGGCTACATAGAATGCAATAGTTGCATAGAACTTATGAGATGAAGAAGGTCAGCCCTTATCCCTGGGTAGTGGAATTATATAGGGTTTTATTTCTCTTTTAGCTCTTCTCTATTTTTTTAAATGTCTATAATTGCCCTGTATTGTTGGTGACATTAAATAAAAAGTTTAACAAAATAGGAATGATGATGGTTTCGTCTATTTTAGTGACCGAGGAAACTATTTTGCATCTCTATTTCTTCTGCTTAAGAAAAGAAAAAGTGTCCCCGTAACAAGGGACAGTATGTGTGGAGATCAGGCTAACCGAATATTACCTACAAGAACCACTGATACCAATTGCCTAAAAACTTGTAAATACTTTATGGGAAGTAGGATGATCATAAATCTCCATTTCGATTCAAAAGGACAACCAGCCCAGAAAAGTGCCCTGTGTCATACTGCCATATGACTGTCTTTCTGTGGCACTGCAGGGGAGACAGCAGGGAACTCCGGGAAATGGGTGGTAGTCGTCTAGTCACCAAGTCATGTCCAGCGCCACAAATTGTAGCCCACCAGGCTCCTGTGTCCATGGGATTCTCCAGGCAAGAACACTGGAGTGGGTTGCCATTTCCTTCTCCAGGGGATCTTCTCAACCCAAGGATCAAAGCCGGGTCTCCAACATTGCAGGCAGATTGGTTACCAACTGAGCCACCAGGGAAGGCACTAAAAAGGTGTGAGGAGAAGGCAGTATGGACTCGTTTATAGCAAAGAAAAGACTACAGGAGTTGTGATAACTGAAGAAATGTTTTGAGGGCCTCACTAACTTAGATAAACCTAAGACAGAGACTAAGAAAAAAGTCTGTAGTTCTGAAGCTTGATGGAAAATCAGGGCTAAAGTGCCATCTGGTCGCCCCATTAAAGTGAAAACACTTAAAGCTGGGGGATAATTTAGCTATTATTTACCCTAGGACAGACTGTGATGACCTGTTTGGAAGTGTGACTACAGGAAAACATCTGAATCAACATTTTCTCAGTTCAAATCACTTTGCCTGGAGAACTCCTGGTTCAGTAGCGTTTGAGATTCTTGTCCAGGTACTATGTGTCAGCTTAGTTCAATCCTGGGCTTTACACATATGAGGCGATACCCTCCCCAACTGAAGCCTGCAGACTCAGACCATGATAGTAAGGCAAAGGTCATATACTGCACTTGGAATAAGCCTTTTAACCACTGCCGCTGCCACACCTGTTAGGCATTATCTCAAGTAGCTCCAGATTCACACACTCCTATAGGAATGCATGTTTCTCTGGGAATTCTCTGGCTGCACAGTGGTTAAGACTTTGCTTTCCAACACAGGGGATGTGGGCTCGATCCCTGGTCAGGGAGCTAAGATCTATCCCACATGCCTCTTGGCCAAAAAACCAAAACATAAAACAGAAGCAATACTGTAACAAATTCAATAAAGATTTTAAAAATGGTCCACATCAAAAAAAAGGTTTTTTAATAAATTTTTTTTAAAAAAAGAACCTTTCTCTGCTCTGTGTCCTCAGTCATGACTTACCTCTCCCTTGCCTCATTCCAACAGTAATCATGTGACTCGGCTAAACAACGTAAACAAAAGTGTCTGTAGGAAGGAGTTAATAAATATTAGTGGCTAGAACAGGACTTATTACCAGCTCCACTTATTAAGCTGTTTGATCTTTGTGTCTTCATATGCAAAGGGAGGATAATACCTCCCAAGTCTGTTGCGAGGATTTAAAAAAAAAAAAAAACAGGCACATGAAGCCCTTGGTCAGGACCTGGCACATGGTAAGTATTCACTGAGTAACAGCCATTTCTGCTGATTCCATCACTCTTTCCAGAAACAACACAGTTTAATCATGGACGTCTCTGGCTTAACAATTGAAAGCAGCTAGGAAGAAAGTCCAGATACCAGAGTCTGCCAAAGTAGAGTATTATGTGGGGCAGCCACAGCACTAGTTTTACATTATAACATAAGGTCATAGGAACAACTGCCTATCCAAATGACTACTAGAGCTGGTATTTGGGATAGAAAGCATCTACTGTAAAGAAAACAAGGATTTACTATTTGAACATTAATCCTGGTGCATTTTTCAGCAACTGGATCATGTAACAAAAGCAGATGGCCGTGAGACTAGGTAAATAAAGATGTTATTATGTACAGTCAATTTTATTATTTGTCAATATCGGGAGTAACGAGTTTCTCAGCATGGCTGAAAGTTAGTATGATTTCAATAGAGAAATATATTTCTTCCATGTCCAAGCTCAGAGTCTGATTCCATATGACATTTGTCCTGGAATCTCTCTGTAATCAGGTAGCAAGTTCTGAGATAATATCTGAAAAGTATAGTCATTAAGGGGTATTTCTAATGCCAGGATAACTCCTTGGAGGCGGGGTGTAAGGAATAGAAGTAGGAAGAGGAGAAGGATGTAGGGGGATGGCGGGACTGTCCCCAGACACAGGCAGCGCATGCGGAAGCTTGCCAACCTCCTCTACCCACATCAGCCAAAATAAGTCACTTACTCTTAAAACACTAGGACTTGGATCCTAGACTCTTCCTAATTAATGTCTTTATCATAAGCCATGTAAATGCTATATAATTAAGAGAAGCAATTTTAGAAATAAAATGTTTCAGGTTCGCAAATATAAGATGAAAAATAGGCACTGGACATGGGAATTTAAAAAGCAATTAAAGAAAATGAGAGATGTGCATATGTCCATACCTAAAAGTTAAAGCTGAAATTTCATCATTACAGCCATAATCGGGTAAAAAAAACAACAATTAAAACAAAATTTTCAAGGGGTAAATCTGTCTCTCACACTAACCTAGCAATTTGGGGAAAAAAAAAAAAAAAACAAAGATACTGTCCAGAGAAAACGTCAACTAACATTTTGATCTGTGTTACCAAGAATGGATGATGTCATTGAGATTCTGAGGCATAAAAAGAGAGACCTAAGACATCCAAGAACTTCACTGCCACCGGACTCTTTGGAGGACAGTTTGAATTTCCTATTACCCACCCACCAACACAGAGACACACACTCACAAAGGCACACACACCACATGTTCCAGGATGTGCCCAGAACCACAGTCACCATAGATTAAGACAGCAGCGTTTGCTTTCACTCCCTAGAGCAGCAAGATCTTTGAGAACATGTCAAGATGCTATGTGGATAAGTAGAAGCCAAGACAGAAGCATGTTGGCAGTTCACATAGAAGTTGAGAACTAATGTTACAGACTTTTAAGTAGATAGAGTAGCTTGGTTTAAATTTTGAAATTATCCTTACAGGAGCTGCTGGGAAGTGCTGACTTTCCATGGACCCTCCTCCCAGCTTCCACTGCTACTTTCTGGTCTTCCATTTACTCTCTAGACCTGTTTCTGGGTTGCCTATGTCTCAGCCTGCCTGCCTTCTATAACCTGCTACTCACCTGCCTGCCTGCATCTCAGCCAAGGTCTGTCTGACTCTGGGCTCCTACAACTGCATGTGCTCTTTATGTTTGTGTGCCCACCAAGCAGTTCATGGGTCCAGAGATTTCACTGAAGACTAGGGGTGGAAGCCACACACAGGGTCATTTGCCCCCTGCTAGGCCCCCTTCTTTCCCCTGTGTCTGCTCCTCCCACTGTGCTTCCGGGCCAGACCAGCCCCTCTTCATCTTTCTGAGTCAGCCCTTTGGAGACCCCATCTGCTACTTCAAACTGGCCGACCAACACATTTTTTCCAAACAAACAGATTAAATCTCCCTAAGAAGGAATCTCATAGTTAACATTTTTCTCTTCATTTATTTTTTTCTGACCTTTCCTTTCATGTTCCTCCAGTGAGTACCCAAACATCACGTCCTAAGAGAGTCTTTTGCTGACCACCCTACCCCAAAGCTTCCTTCCTCCCTGCTAACCACCCCCTCTCCTGCCCTCATCACCTTCAATCTCCATATCTGGATTTATTTTTCTTCAAGGTGCTTACTACTCTTTGATGCTATTTTATGTGTGGTTATTGCCCCGTGAGGCAAGACCTTTGTCTGATTCACAGTGACTCCCTAGAGGCTAAAAGAGTGCCAAGACACTGTGCTGCTGCTGCTGCTAAGTCGCTTCAGTCGTGTCTGACTCTGTGCGACCCCATAGATGGCAGCCCACCAGACTCCCCTGTCCCTGGGATTCTCCAGGCAAGACACTGGAGTGGGTTGCCATTTCCTTCTCCAATGCATGAAAGTGAAAAGTGAAAGGGAAGTCGCTCAGTCGTGTCCGACTCCCAGTGACCCCATGGACTGCAGCCCACCAGGCTCCTCCGTCCATGGGATTTTCCAGGCAAGAGTACTGGAGTGGGGTAGGTCTCAATAAATACATTGTCAAATGATGATTATTTGAAAGTCCATTGTATTGGTCTCATGTAACATAGTAATGACCTAGACCATCACATAGTTCATGATTTAGTATGGAAAAAGAGGCAGACACTCATGTGCAGTTCAGTTCAGTTCACTCACTCAGTTGTGTCCAACTCTTTGCAACCCCCTGGACTGCACACACCAGGCTTCCCTGTCCATCACTAACTCCCAGAGCTTGCTCAAACTCATATCCATTGAGTCAGTGATGTCATCCAATCATCTCATCCTCTGTTTTTCCCTTCTCCTCCTGTCTTCAATCTATCCCAGCATCAGGATCTTTTCCAATGAGTCAGTTCTTCGCATCAGGCGGCCAAAGCATTGGAGTTTCAGCTTCAACATCAGTCCTTCCGATGAATATTCAGGACTGATTTCCTTTAGGACGGACCGGTTGGACCTCCTTGCAGTCCAAGGGACTCTCAAGAGTCTTCAACACCACAGTTCAAAAGAATCAATTCTTCAGCACTCAGCTTTCTTTATAGTCCAACTCTCACATCCATACATGACTACTGGAAAAACTATAGCTTTAACTAGATGGAATTTTGTTGGCAAAGTAATGTCTCTGATATTTAATAAGCTGTCTAGTTTGGTCATAAGTTTTCTTCCAAGGAGCAAGTGTCTTTTAATTTCATGGCTGCAGTCACCAGCTGCAGTGATTATGGAGCCCCAAAAAATAAAGTCAGCCACTGTTTCCCCGTCTATTTGCCATGAAGTGATGGGACCAGATGCCATGATCTTTGTTTTTTGAATCTTGAGTTTTAAGCCAACTTTTTCACTCTCCTCTTTCACTTTCATAAAGGGTTTCTTTAGTTCTTCTTCACTTTATGCCATAAGGGTAGTGTCATTTGCATATCTGAGATTATTGATATTTCTCCCGGCAATCTTGATTCCAGCTTCTGCTTCATCCAGCCCAGCATTTCACATGATGTACTCTGCATATAAGTTAAATAAGCAGGGTGACAATATACAGCCTTGATGTACTCCTTCCCCAATTTTGAACCAGCCTGTTGTTTCATGTCTAGTTCTAACTATTGCTTCTTGACCTGCATACAGATTTCTCAGGAGGCAGCTAAGGTGGTCTGGTATTCCCATCTCTTGAAGAATGTCCCACAGTTCTACACAGTCATACATGCATGTGCAGCAGATGGTGGGAATGTGTACCACAGGGACCCAAAAATGGCAAGTTAGTTTGGTATGGGTGAAGGAAATAAATAAGAAAGGTCTTTCTATAGGAGAAGACTTATGGACTAAATTGAAAGAAGTCCAGGATCTCAATGAAAAGTGAGTTCTAGGTAGACAGTGCTATCTGCACAAAGATATAGAGATATGTACTACCTGCACCACAGGAAGCTTCAAGTGGCAGGCACAGGGGAGTGTGCAAGAATGTCAAGTAGAAAAGTTTTCAGCATGGAATTTGGTATTCAGGGCCAAGCCAGTGTATCCTAGGCTTTGACTCTAAAAACTCTGGACTCACCAGGTTATATCTGCCTGGACTTCTATATCTTAGCCCTTAGACTTTCTCTTAAAATATATTGAGATTCTTTTCTTCTTTCATTACTATGGATTCCAATCAAAGCTGTCATGTTTCACACCTCCATGGGGCACTATTCATATAGTTGCTCTGCTTCACTTCTCTTCCTCACTTCTTGATAGTCATTTTTTTTAAAATTGGAAGTAAAGCATTGTAATTGCTTTACAATGTGTTGATTTCTGCCATACATCAACATGAATCAGCCACAGGTGTACATATGTCCCCTTGCCTTGAATCTCCCTCCCACCTCCCATCCCATTCCACTCCTCTAGATTGTCACAGAGCACCAGGTTTGAGCTCCTTGGGTCATACTGGAAATTTCTACTGGCTATCTATTTAAAATATGGTAATGTATATGTTTATCTTCCTCACTTCTTATCTCAAATACAGAAATTCTTGGGTCCACTATGTTACATAAAAATGTAGTGGAAGATGAAGGCAAAAAGCACCATGAATAAACACAACATAAAATATAAGATAAAATAATAAGTTCACATATGCCATGGGGCATGGCTAAAAAAATGTATATATATAAATTTACATATATATATATATGCCATACCTTAGTTCACTGACCAGGGATTGAACTCATGCCTCCTGCAGTGGAAGTGCTGTGTCTTAATGACTGGACCCCTAAGGAGGTCCCCCAAATACTAACATTATCAAAGGAATTTTTTTTACTATTAAAACTCTGAGAATAGGCAAAAATAAGTGAAAAATCCTTCAGATTTTATTTTCAACAAAATGATATTCTATTCTAGCACCATTTAAAATTCTTATAAGATAGCAGTAATTCTACCATTAGTTACAGAAAGAAACATGGAAACTTTCAATACAAACAACCTTTCCACTGTCCCACATTGATAGGTATAAAATTTTATCTTCTTGAGAGATGATGTCAGCAAGATGGCAGAAAAGGAAGCCCCAGATATTATTTTTCCATGAGATACTGACTTATCAATGATTCAGGAACCTTTATGAGATCTCCAGAAACCAGTTAAGAAGTCACAGTACTCCAAGATAGCACAAAACCAGAAACAGTTTCATCAAAATGGGTAAGAAAAAGCCATTGCATTTCATCCTCAACAGGTTTTCCCTGGCACAGCTTAGTGTGGTCAAGAGAAAATACCCAACTTGTGGTTCCGGAGGGAAAGAGGAGAGTAAAATGTAAAGTCAACATTCTGACTTTTCAGGGGGCTACCTGAGGGCCTAACTCAGAGCACTAGTGGGGAACTGGCATAAATAGGATGCCTGGGGACAACCAAGAACAATGGAGAGCTTGGTGGATTCTTACTGCAACAAAGAACCTAAAGAAACACCAGAGAGAGCAAGAGATAATGAGCTCTAGAAAAATAAATAAGCAAACCTCTCTAATTGGGGGGGCTTCCCAGGTGGGTTAGTGGTAAAGAATCTCTCTACCAAGCAGGAGAGGTGGGTTCAATCCCTGGGTCAGGAAGATCCCCTGGAGAAGGACATGGCAAAGCACTCTAGTATTTGCTATTGCTAAATCACTTCAGTGGTGTCCAACTCTTTGGAACCCTATGGATTGTTCCCCCTCACCCTATGGATTGAACCCCTCACCAAGCTCCTCTGTCCATGAGATTCTCCAGGCAAGAATGCTGGAGTGGGTTGCCATTTCCTTCTCCAGGAGATCTTTCCAACCCAGAGACTAAACCCACATCTCTTGTCTCCTGCAGCAGCAGACTGGTTCTTTACTACTAGCACCACCTGGGAAATCCCATGGACAGAGGAGCCTAGTGGGCTACAGTCCATAGGGTCTCAAAAGAGTCAGACACAACTTAACAACTAAACAACAGCTCTAATTGGGAAATTATATACATCAATCCAGAGAAGATGCATCCCAGAAAATGTTGGAGGGGTCTCCAGATTCTCTAGACAAGATGAATGGGAAAGATCTCCTATATGAAGCCAGTCTGTAGAGACTAGGACAGGTGGGGTTTTTTTTTTGTATTTGTTTTTTAATGACCAAATCCCAGCAAAAACAACAGGGCATAGGAAGAAGCAGGGAAACATAGTTCAATCAAAGGTGCAAAATAAGTCTCCAGAACTGATCTTAAAGAAATAAGGAGAGGACCCAGAGAGATGGTGGTGCAGGTATACTATATCTTTGTGTTTCCCCCCAGATTTGATTGAACTGTTAATCTGATTTGAAAGTTTGTACATACATTTTTCTAGTTTAATCAACTATGTGTATCTGCTTTATGTCCTTTGTATTAATAAATTGTGCTTTTTATATTAAAAAAAATAA
>SJYQ01002181.1:339941-396118 GCA_006410935.1 Redunca redunca
AAAAAAAATTTTTAAAAAGAAGAAAAGTAAGAGAATTTAAGGAACTGATGGAATAATGTCAGCTGTACCAATAAACACATTATAAGAGTCCCAGAAGAAGCTAATAGAAAGGGGCAGAGAGATTATTTGAAGAAATAATGGCCCCAAACCTCCCACATTAGGAAGAAAATAGACATCCAAATTCAATAAGCTTAATGGACTCCAACTAGAATAAGCCTAAAGAGCCCACACTGAGTCAAAAATAAAAAAACAAACAGAAAGACATGAAGACAGCAAGTGAGAAGTGACTTGTTATGTACCAGGAAGCTCCTAAAAGATTATCAGTGACTAAGCAGAAACATTACAGGCTAGAAGAGAATGGGATGATATATTCAAAGTGCTAAAATAAACTGCCAACCAAGAACACTGTATCTGGCAGAACTGTTGTTCAAAAATAAAAAAGAAACAAAAACTTTCCCAGGTAAACAAAGCTGAGGAAATTTATCACTGCTAGACCTGCCATACAAAAACACGCTAATTCAAGTTGAAAGGACACTAAACAGCAACATGAAAGCATATAAAAATATGAAGTTTTCTATTGAAATATAAAATTCTCTAAATATGTTAACAAATACAGAATGCTATCATACTGTAATGTATTAGAATAAACAAATTAGGCAAAGTTGCAGGATACCAAAATCAACATACAAAAAATCAGTTGTGTGTCTATACACTAACAATAAACAATTTAAAAAGGAAATTAAAAAAGAAACCCCAATTACAAGAGCATTAAGACCAATAAATTATTTAAGAACATTTTATTTAGGAATAAAATATTTTGCCAAGGATGCAGAAAAAAGTGTTGTTTACACTGAAAGCTATAAGAAGATTGCTGAAAGAAATTAAAGACAATGAAAATAATGGGAAGATATTCCATATTCATGAACTAGAAGACTTAATATTATTAAAGGGATTCCCTAGTGGTTCAGTGGTAAAGAATCTGCCTGCCAGTGCAGGAGACGTGGGTTCAATCTCTGGGTCAGAAAGATCCTCTGGAGAAGGAAATGTCAAACCTCTCCAGTATTCTTGCCTGGGAAATAGCACAGACAGAGGCGCCTGGCAGGTACAGTCCATGGACTCAAAAGAGTCGGAGATGACTTGGTGACTAAACAAAAAAAATATTGTTAAAATGTCTGTAAGACCCAAAGGGATCTGTAGAGATTCAAAGCAATCTCTATCAAAATTCCAATGGCTATTTTTGCAGATGTAGAAAAAACAACCTAAAATTCATATAGACTTTCAAAGGAACTGACATAGCCAAAACATTCTTGAGAAAGAAAAGCAAAGCTGGAGGCTTCATACATCCTGAATTCAAAATCATTTTACATAGCTACAGTAATCAAAGCAATATGGCACTCACAGGAACACAGATATATAGAGTGGCACAGGAGAACAGACAAGCCAGAAACAAGCTCTATGGCACATAGTCAGATGAGTTCCAACACAGGTTACATGACTGCACAAATGGTAAAGAGGAATGTTTTCAACAAATTGTGTAGGAAAACTGGATATCCACATGCAAAAGAATACAATGGGGCCATTACTTATACTATATATAATAATTGAAAGTGAAAGTCTTTCAGTTGCGTCCGACTGTTTGCAATCCCATGGACGATAGAGTCCATGGAATTCTCCAGGCCAGAATACTAGAGTGGGTAGCCTTTCCCTTCTCTAGGGATTGAACCCATGTTTCCCACACTGCAAGCAGATTCTTTACCAGCTGAGCCACAAGGGAAGTCCAAGAATACTGGAGTGGGTAGCCTAACCCTTCTCCAGGGAATCTTCCCAACCCAGGAATTGAACTGGGGTCCCCTGCACTACAAGCGGATTCTTTACCAACTGAGCTATCAGGGAAGCCCATATAATAATTAATTCAAAGTAAATTAAAGACCTAAATATAAGACCTGAAACTATAAAAGGCCTAAAAGACATAAGGGAAAGCTATATAACACTGGATTTGACAATGATTTCTTGGATATGACGCCAAAATCACATATCACCGAAGCTAAAATAGACAAATAAGACTACATGAAACTATAAAACTCTGTGCAGCAAAGGAAATGATCAACAGAATCAAAGGCAACCTACCAAATGGGAGAAAATATTTGCAAACCATGTACCTGATAAGGGTTATCTAGAATACCCAGAATATATGAATTCCTAAAACTCAATGACAAACAAATAACTTGATCTTTAAAATGAGCAAAAGGAGTCTTCCCTGGTGGTCCAGTGGCTAAGACTCTGCACTCCCAGTGCAGAGGCCTGAGTTTGATTCCTGATCAGGGAACTAGAATATAATAGATCCCACATGCCACAATTCAAAGATCTAGCATGCCCGCAGCTAAGACCTGGCACAGCCAAATATTTTTTAAAAAATAAAAATGGGCAAAGGACTTGAATAGACATTTTTCCAGAGACGATATTAAAATAGACAACAAATATGAAAAAATGCTTACTGTTACGAATCATCAAGGAATCAAAACCACAATGAGATATTACCACCCCTCAATCCATTAGGATAACCACTATAAAAACAACAACAAAATTACAAGTGTTGGCAAGGATATAGAGAAATTGGAACTCTTGTTCATTGTTGGTGGGAATGTAAAATGGTACAGCTGCTATGGAGGTTCCTCGAAAAATTAAAAATAGAATTACCATATGAGTCAGCAATCACACATCTATATATTTTGCATATATATTCAAATGAATTAAAAACAGAATCTTAAAGAGGTAGCTACACACTTGTATTCATTACAGATTATTCACAATAGCCTAGAGGCAAAAGCAAAGTAAATGTCTATCAATGGATGGATTGATAAAGAAAAAAAATATATATATGCAATGGAATATTATTCAGCTTCAAGAGAGAAGAAAATACTATTATATGCTACCATATAGGTGAAGCTTGAGGACATTATGCTAAGTGAAATAAGCCAGTCATAAAAAGACAATTGCTGGGAGAAATAACAATAACCTCAGATATGCAGATGACAGCACCCTTATGGCAGAAAGTGAAGAACTAAAGAGCCTCTTGATGAAAGTGAAAGAGGAGAGTGAAAAAGTCAGCTTAAAGCTCAACATTCAGAAAAGTAAGATCATGGCATCTGGTCCCATCACTTCATGGCAAATAGATGGAGAAACAGTGGTTGACTTTATTTTTTGTGCCTCCAAAATCACTGAAGATGGCGACTGCAGCCATGAAATTAAAAGACACTTACTCTTTGGAAGGAAAGTTATGACCAACCTGGACAGCATATTAAAAAGCAGAGACATATCTGTGTCAACAAAGGTCGGTCTAGTCAAGGCTATGGTTTTTCCAGCAGTCATGTATGCAAGTGAGAGTTGGACTATAAAGAAAGCTGAGCACCAAAGAATTGATGTTTTTGAACTGTGGTGTTGGAGAAGACTCTTGAGAGTCCCTTTGACTGCAAGGAGATCCAAGCAATCCACCCTAAAGGAGATGAGTCCTGGATGTTCATTGGGAGGACTGACGTTGAAGCTGAAACTCCAATCCTTTGGCCATCGGATGCGAAGAACTGACTCATTGGAAAAGACCCTGACGCTGGAAAAGATTGAGGGCAGGAGGATAAAGGGACCATAGAGGATGAGATGGTTGGATGGCATCACCGATTCAACGCATGTGGGTTTGGGTGAACTCCGGGAGTTGGTGATGGACAGGGAGGCCTTGCGTGCTGCGGTTCATGGAGTTGCAAAGAATCGGACACGACTGAGCTACTGAACTGAACTGAAAAAGACAGTCACTGAATGATTCTCTTTATATACAGTATCCAACATAAACTCTTAGAAAGCAAAATGGTGGTTGTCTGGGGCTCGGAAGAGAAACAAAAAGTGTTAAATGGATATCGAGTTTTAAATCTGCAAGATGAAAAAGTTCCAGATATCTGTTGCACAACAATGTACATACAGTTAACACTATTGTACTATATATCATCAAGATGGTAAATTTTATGTTATGTGATTTTTACCACAAGGAAAAATGTAGGAAAAATACTGTCTTACTGGTAATCAAAGACATGCCCATTAGAATGTTAAAACAAATGCTTAAATACTATTTTCTTGCCTTTCCATCTAGCAAAGAAAAATCACTAGTGACAGCAACAGGCAGTGAGTTGACTAATCCTGGCTGACTGACACATGCATTGCTTTCATTTTTTTGGAAAGCAATTTAACAATACCCAGAAAAAAGTCTTCAAAATAGCTTTACTATTTTATGCTTTGAGGATACAATTTCATCCTCTCTAATTTATCCCTTCCTTCATCGATGAATATCTATATTTATTAGGTTCCAATGAGAGGACATAGCAGAGAAAAAAGAGTCATGGTCCCTGTGGAGGCAGAAATTAAGCGCTACAAAGTAGGTATACAACTGGCAGAGGGAAATTAATCTAGTTTGTAATCCATAAGGATTAATTCAAGTACCCCAGAAGGGGGGCAGGATGGAGGTATGATGACATACCAAAATGTTCATTTCAGCAATATTAATAAAGTATGAGAGTTGGAAATGTAGATAGAAGGGCTAACTCTGTAAACTACAGCATAGGTGTTCACAGGAATATTATCCCAATCACCTTTTTTAAAGTGTTTTCAATGGCCATTTGGGGTTTTCATTAGAGCTGTTCCCAAATATTTCAGTTCTCTTCCTGCTGGACACATGGTAGGATTGCACTAGCTCACCTTCTCTGAAGTTAGCATGACCATGTGACTTGCTTTGATCAAGGAAATGCAAGCGGTGTTTCCTTTCTAGGAAGATTTTTAAAAGCCAGTGCAAGAGTGACCCCATTCTCTTATTTTGCTTTGGTGATTGTGAATGCTTGTGTCCAGATGGAGCCTCCATCAGAGTCATCATGGATCCCTGAGTTCATCGTAGATTCCTGAATTTGAAGGAGCAAAGTCTCTCTGTTGATCCACACTAGATACGTAACAAGAGCAGAAACAAAATCTTTGTTCAGTCACAAAGATTTCAGGGGTTGTGTCACCACAGTATTTAGACTGATACAGTATCTCTACTCCATCAGAAAGATGCTAATTACACTAAATGGTTAGTATAAAAGGATACAGTAAAATTACATATGCTATGAGTATATCTCTATGTTATATTTTATTCCTAGAAAAAAGACTAAAAGCATACACCCCCAAGTATTAATAATGATTATCTTTTGATGGATAGGTAGGAAATTTTCCTACCTCTTTGTTTTTTAAATACCATGCGTTCATAGATTATCTCTAATGGGTAAAATAACATTCCTTAAAAAGCATGGAAGTCACCCAAAAAAAGTTCAGAGCAGAACTCTATCATATAAAATTTGTGAACTAAAAGTTTTCATACTGCCATGAAAAATGGCAGCTATTAGGCCAATGTTTTAATTTATGGAATATAATTTTTGTTTGTCCACAAATTTACAACCTAACTTTGTGTGTCTTGTATCCTATGTTAACTAATCTCAAACCCTAGATATTTTTTTGCTGGTAAAGGTCTTATTTCTTATCCTTTCAAGATTCCTAGCTCAATACCCAAGTTCTATTCAGGCACCCAAATTCACATCAGTTATAAAGAAATCCAATTAAATCTTACTTTATTTAGAGAATACCATTGAGTTGTTTTACTAAAAAATAAGTTAAGTCACTGGTCAGGAAAAAAATGACTCTACTTTGGCTGTAGAGCCTATTCCCCAGGGAATCTGATTTCTACTGCATTCTCCCTGCCCCTTCACCATTAAGATAATGATATTGTTAACACAAGATGTTTCCAATTAAATTACAATGGCTTAAACAAATATTATGTTCCACTTATCTTACATAATGGTACATAGTTTACATAATGGCTGAAAGATGTAAAACAAAACCTACATCTTTATAAAAAACAAAAAGAAATCAGCTACAATTATGAAATGTTTTCTATTAATCATAAAATTCATCCTTTTTTCTACCTACAAGAAACTCATACAACATAAAGCAAAAATCTATACCATCATCAACCATGTCCATGATATGATCAATACTGATAACTGCTCTCCTTGGGTTAGTATTTGCATGATATATTTTCCCATCTTTTTCTTTTTCAAAACTTAAATCTAAACTCTGATGGTCATTGTCTTTCAACTGCAACATTCAGTCCACTACATGTAATATAATTACTGATATATTAGGATTTTATCTTGTGTGCAGTACTTTTGTCCCAATGTTCAAATTCTCTTTCTCCTTCATTCCCATTGGCTTATTTTTTATTATTTTGTTTTCAACCTATTGGCATGGAAATTATACACTCTTACTACTCTTTAGGGGTTATTCTAACAATACAACATGTGTCATTCATTAACTTATCAAAGACTAATATTGATTGATATTTATATTTCTTCCCAGATAATGCAAAGACCTTGAAACTCCTTATTCTTAACCCTCTAGAATGATTGAGGGAACAACAGGCAAAATGAAGAATTAAAGGATAAGAAAAGGCTAGATATTTTGTCTGTAGCTTTATCATTGTGATCACACTGCTGGCCTCTTCAAGGCGAAAAAAAAAACATCCATCACTACTTAGACTTCAACACAAGCATTAGCTTAAATTTTGTATCCACCATTCACTTTCAGTTTTGTAATGAGGTGGTTCTCATCACAGAAACAATGAAACACTTGACCTTCTTCTTCCCATCTGCAGTCCCACGAACATTGGTCTTTTCTTATCCAAAGCGCCTCTCTTTATCCAAAGAAAAAAAGAGAAATGCTTTTCATCACATGAGTTTGGGGGACCTTCCAAGAGGCATTGCACTGGAGCTTATTTATCACATCATACCACTAGTTAGCAGGAACTAGGACACCAGTCCCCACCACATCTGCAGTTCAGTTCAGTTCCTGAGCCTGCAGCAAAAGACAGCACTTATGGATGCTGTACATAAACTGTGCAAGAGGAAGGGATCTCTGTAAGGATGAAACTTTAGAAACCCAGCAGAATAAGCCTGGCAACTTTCACAGTAGTTCAAGGAGCATTAGACGAGCTTGATCAGGTGACCTCTGCAACCAAGAAACCCAGGGGCTGAATCACATTCAGAAGACATGAGAGTCTGAGACATCAAAACACAATGATGGCTTCCGTTTTTTCACATAGCCATATGACCAGATGAATGTGTATCATTTGTCAGGAGGGCCACTATTATACAATGTCTGGCAAGACCTGCCAGCTTTCGGTGACAAGGATTATGCAGGAGCTGCTTTGTTTGAAACTATACTGCAGGCCTCCATGATGTACTCTCAGCTAGTGATCTCTGCAAGAGGGAGCATGAAAAATGGGTTCCTGCTACATATAACACTTAAAAATGTTTACAAGTGCATTGCGACTTGTAAGCAATGTCCATATCCAACACATTATCCACCCAAGTGATATGAGATTCTCAAAATACAATTCTGCCCAACTTATCAATGGAATCCCAACATCAACAGTCAGTATGGGACTTTCCTGGTGGTCCAGTGGTTCAGAGTCCACCTGGCACTACAAGGGACGCAGGTTCAGTCCCTGATCAGGGAACTACGATCCCACATGCCATGAAGCAACTAAGCCTGCACCACAACCTGAGTCCATGCTCCCCAAAGGAGGATCCCCCGTGATGCAAGCAAGATCCCAAGGGCCCCACTGGGGCCTGATAAACACATAAATAATATTTTTTTTAAAGAATTAGTATAATGCTAGAAACTGGCTCATGTATCACAGAAATTCTACTTTTTATGACTCCAACTATGTAAGTGTTAGTGGAAAGTGGTGTTAGTCGCTCAGTCGTGTCTGGCTCTTTGCAACCCCACGGACTGTAGCACGCCAGACTCCTCTGTCTATTGGATTTCTCATGGAAGAATACTGAAATGGGTTGCCATTTCCTTCTCCAGGGGATCTTCCCAACCCAGGGATCAAACCTGGGGCTCCTGCACTGCAGGCAGATTCTTTTCAATTATAACGTGATCTGTAAATAAGGAACTGGCAGAAAGACGTCAAGAAGAGTACATGCTTTTTGACTCATTACACAACCAGAAACAACAATGAGAAGTCAACCCATGTCGATTTTTCAACTCATCTTCTGAGAAATTCACCAGAACCACAAAAACAAACAAGCATTAAGTCTTCTCTAGCTATTTCAGCTATCCATGTTGAATCACACAAGACTTTATATCCATTACAGACAAATTACAGTGGAGCACAGATACAGCCTTAGAACAGGGTCTCTCTGTGCTAATTTTAAAAACAACTCTTTCAATCTTTTTAGTAATGCTCATTAATTTCAGAAAATTGTAAAGTAAAATAAATTAAAAAATAATAATAAAGAAGTAAATAAAGAAGTAAAAACAACAACTCTACTTTAACAATGTGTCCCAAAAGGATGCATGTCCTCTGAAACCATATTATGAGGATATTTCTTCAAAGGTTTATTCACTGTACCTTGAAGTGTAGCATTAGCAGTGTTATTACTATGACAAACATCAAAGTCACTCTCCACATATTTACTATGTTTAAATAAATTCTCCTTTCCAAGATAACTATTAGATGTATTAGCTAAGAAGGAAGAATGATAAAGGGCTATGCTCTCAGATCTACTAGTTCATTGCTTGTCTTTTTATTTCCTGCCACTCAATGAGGTACCTGGTACTTGGGAATTCTGCAAACAACTGAGAATCTAGGGAGAGAGTGTCCACAAACCAGGCTGCAGTTCAAGCAAGAAAAAGCAGAACACCCCCCCTGCCCAAAGTGTCCAAAGCAGTCTGGAGGTGGGGCTGGAGGAATGGGTTCAGAAGTTGGGGCTGATGAAAAGGAGAATGATTTCCAGCTGAACTGGAGTTAATGCTTTTGGAAGAGCAAAGCAGGCAGGGATGAAAGAGTAGCCTACCCACCCCCGCAGAACTGCCTGGTTGGCCTTGTCATCACACAGCGGCATAAACCCAATGGCAACCTCAGCAGGAGCCGCAGCGCCGCAAGCAGTGCTCCAGGGCAGCGGCAGTCCCCAAACAAAAACAAGGAGCACATGACACGCACATCCTGCAGCCGGACTTCATGAATTAACCAAGACACGCCTCCCTGCCCCCACCCCCCAGCGAAGGATGGTCAGGTGACAACCTTCTGAAGAACAACTAGGTAAGAGGAATAAAAACAAAGCCTATTTCAGTCTTCTGTGGGCCCCTATTCCCTCCACAACAATGGTCGTCTGGATAAATCCTGAGTGAGAAACAGACATCAAGCTTTTCATGTAATGACTAAGAAAAACAACTAGCTAATGTATTTAGGAGCAGACCAACCTCAACCTGGACTTGAGAAGGCTTCAGTAGTTTGGGGCCTTCCTGTGGCCTCAGACTACTTACCTGACACAACACGGCAGCCTTACAATGAAGTCAACCATCTCTCAGAAGCGTACTTTTTATATCACTGATCACCTGTCACTGGACCCCATCCGTGGTAGAGAAATCACCCCACTTCTGGGACTCGAAGAGGAGGGTGTGGGCAGAGGCAGCAGCACTCAGTAGAGGACCTTCTGACTTACATGTTCTAGGGCATAACCACTATGATAGACTTAAAGGATCTTCTGATTCCGAACATGTATGTGTGTGATACACGTGCAAGCGTGTGCACATTCTTTTAAAAGCGGAGGACACTGTCTATTCTCGGGTGCAAAATCCAAACTCCTGAAGCGCTGGAGAATTAGCCTCCACCCATTTCCACTCCAGCCTCTCTCCTTCTTCCCAATGCACAGGGCATCCTCTCTTCCTCTGGGGCCCTTGCCTCTTTCTAGAAGCTCTAGGTCTAGATCTGCACACGCTGGGACCTTTTTGGGGGCTTCCCTGGTAGCTCAGCTGGTGAAGAATCCAACCGCAGTGTAGGAGACCTGGGTTCAATCTCTGCGTTGGAAAGATCCCCTGGAGGAGAGCATGGCAACCCACTGCAGTATTCTTGCCTGGAAAATCCCCGTGGATAGAGGAGCTTGGTGAGCTGCAGTCCATGGGGTTTCAAGGAGTTGGACACAACTGAGTGACCAGACACGCACGCACAGACCATTCTTAATTCATTCTGGACTCTCTGCAAATCTTCTACTGCCAAATAGGCTCTCCAGAGCCTCCCGACTTGTCATGCTCCAATCTCTTACTGTTTTCTCTGCAGTCGGACCTCCTGACATGTGTATACCTATCTGTTTTGTCAAAGGACAATGAGAACACTACCCAGGATCTGAAATCAAACCATAAGGCTCAATTTATTGCTCAAATAACAAGAAGAGCTGTGCCAGCCGAAAGGTCTCTCCAAGCAGAACAGGTGACTGATGTCACGGAGGGCTTTGGAAGCATGGAACTGTGTGATTCACAGATGCTCAGAGGCTGGGTTGACATCAGGTGGGTATTCAGGTAAGGTTCATGGTGACTGGCAAGTTTTCTGGACAGCATCTGTCTCTGATTAGCTGACTTTCAGAAGCGGAGGACTGACACCAGTTGGTTTTAAAACCAGCTTTCACAAAGACAAGTGTTGTTGACCAAATGAACAGACTGAAAATTGGTTCTGCTGGCTACTCGTTACCATGGTCACAGAACAATCGGACTTTTCCTAAGTTTGTGGGAACTTTTATTATTCTCTGAGAGTAAACTCCATGCAATTAGTCTTTCCTGTTTCGTTCATCTTATACCCCCCGTACCTACTACACCTGGCACATTCATGTGGAATGAATAAATCAGTTGGGGGGGAGGGTGCAAGATTACTCATCATGAGTGCTATTTTAAGATTTGCCATGTTTTTCTCGCAGCACAATATAGCTGCTAAGTGAATGGCTTTATAGTCACACAGTCCTGGCTCTGAATTTTGGCTCTAACATTTACTAGCTTATGGACTTCCTGAATCTCCATTTCATTCACTGAAAGAAGGGTAGGAGGAAAGGATAACAGTACCTCCCCCAAGGCTTCTCTGAGGATTGTGGAAATAATGCCCAGTTTCTAGCACATTGAGTGTTTGAAGGCATAAATCACATATATTACTAGGTGGAGAGTTCCTGAAAGGCTCAAAGTAGATACTGAAGCCCATAAAAGCCCAGAAGGATCATGCTTGGCCCAATAAAAGGCATAGAGTAAGGTCTGAAATAAAAGACTCCAAGATGTACTCCTGACCCCAGCTCCTCCCATCCCTTTTCCTCCGGTCTGCCCTTCACCTCGGCCTCCATCTTGACCCTAGGGTTTCTGCCTGCCTTCTTCCTCCTCCCCCCACTCCCTCAGTCTGTCACCTCACAGACCCATCACTCCTGGTATTCCCAACAGTGGCATCCCCTCTGCCTACTACTACTACTAAGTCACTTTAGTCGTGTCCGACTCTGTGTGACCCCATAGACGGCAGCCCACCAGGCTTCCCCGTCCCTGGGGTTCTCCAGGCAAGAACACTGGAGTTCCCCTCTGCCTGGAGATAGTTTAAGCTAAATCATATTCTCCCAAAAGAACAGCTATTTAGGGAAGTGCTAAACCACTATTTAGCAAGTGCTTTATGTTGATCCAGGTTTCCTCTGTAGCTCAGCTGGTAAAGAACCCACCTGCCAATGAAGGAGACCCAGGTTTGATCCCTGGGTCAGGAAGATCTCCTGGAGAAGGAAATGGCCACCCACTCCAGTATTCTTGTCTGAGAAATCCCACGGACAGAGAAGCCTGGCGGGCTACAGTCCATGGGGTCACAAAAGTTGGACACGACTGAGAGTGCATGCACACATATGTTGATCTATTTATTTAAGCTTGTACAACTTATTGCAATTTACGTAACAAACCAGAGACAGTGAGACACAGGACGGATTAAGTTTTAAAGGGGGCGCTCAGACACTGAATTGGCTCTTTGCAGGCAGAGGACTCTATGGGGCTGGAGATTCATGATAAAGTCCATGTACTCTGTGGCTTTGCCCAAATCAAGTCCAGGCAAAAATTATCGTTTTCTAGGTCTTCATAAAATTTAACATTCTTTCTCTCTCACACACAGGCACACATACAATCTCGCTCAGCATCTCCATCCCCAGCTCTTGCCAATCAAAAGCTCTAGGACCTTTATTTAGGTTTATAGGCACAAAGGAGATTGAGTATTCGTGCCTTTGGCACTGTTTCAGAGGCACTGACCAGAGCTGAGGGCGTCTGCTGATACACTTATCCTCCTAGAAGACTTAGCTCCTCGGGATGTGGATGTTCTGTCATTACTGGCCCTGAATCTGCAGGAACTGATACATGCAGATACCGATACACGTGCTGCATTCACTGCGTGTGAAATGCACTAAGACCCATGGGCAGCTGGCCCTGGGCTTGAATCTCCTCTCCCAAGGACTGGCCATGTCACTCTGCGAGCCTGCTGAGCTGCCACTCTGCTTTCTGCCTGTCTTATGGAAATGTTCTGAGACTGTAAACATATAAACCACAGGCACGGGGCAGAGATCCACCAGGCAGCAGCTTGAAGTAGGCAGGGGTGCCCAGTGCTTCAACCCACAGGCTGTTAGAGCTGGGTGCGAGGCCATAAATTACTTTGGGGGAAGAGGTCAGAGAAAATACAGCATCCATGGAAGTACATGTTCTCTGGGTGAGCAGGGAGGGTAATGGGAAGCAACAGAAACCCATGGGACACAGTGGCCTGGGGTGGGATGGGTCTCACGTCCTAAAGGTTAGCCATAAATGGAACCTTCCTGAAGGATTTGCCTCCTGTGACACGGACTCCAAGTAAAGAAATTCAGCCACTTGTCTGAACTCTGCAGGCACATCCGACAAGAAGAGTAAGAGAGCGTGATGAATTGCCAGAGGGCACACTCTCCACACAAGTTCCAGGTGAGACCTAAGACTTCTCTCAAAACTTCCACCCGAGATTCAAGATCCCATTTGTTCCTGCTCTTAGAAGGGCTTCCCTGGTGGCTCAGACAAAAAGAATCCACCTGCAATGCAGGAGACCTGGGTTCAATCCCTGAGTTGGGAAGATCCCCTGCAGAAGGGAATGGTGACCCACTTCAGTATTCTTGCCTGGAGAATCCCATGGACAGAGGAGCCTGGCAGACTACAGGCTCACAGAGTCTGCCAGGGGTCCCGGAGTCGGATGTAACTGAGCCACTTTTACTTCAGAAGGCACCACCTGGTGGCCACTATCAGAAATGATAACGCAGAAGTCGCTTCTCAGCCTCTTCTAGTAACCAAGTGTTTTGTATTTATTCACTCAGCAAATATGCATTGACTCCTTACTAGGGCCCAGACAAGTGCTAAGTACTGCATGTACACAGTAGAATAAAACTCAGTGGCAGCTCTCAGCAAGTTCATTGTAGAGAAAAGTGCAGAGTAGTGGCGTTGCATATAACGAGGAGAGTAAAGAAGACCAAGCTCTTGATCCAAACTGGACCAAGCGCTCTATTCTTTAGCCTCCCACTCTGGGCAATCCTCTCCTTTATCTGTAGAGAATTATTTGTAAATAAATGGCACTCCTCTATCCCAGGGTATCTAGGCCTTTCCATCTCATTCCTCCTGTCTCTATCATTCATCTTTCCAATTGCAATGGACAGGTCCTCATTCCATTTTCAAAATTAAATTTCCTGCTCCCTCCTCCCCTGAGGAAGGCTTGGATTCAGCAGAAAATTTTGTTCATTTTCTTTTTTGTGAGTTTTAACTGGTCCCCATGATTCGAACTGTCTCTTGATCAGCTACCCCTTTCCTTCCATGTTTTGTTCTCTGCCTTCCGCTAAGAGGCAGGTAAGTGAGGGACAGTGAATCAAGGAATAAGAGGAAGATTCCAGTCCTGCCTTTCTCCTAGTTTCAGCCCCTGGCATTTTGAACCAACATTTTCAGAACCCTTATTTCAGAATTTCCTGCAGCACATTCTAGTGAATATCTACTTTTAATCTCGGGAGGAAGGATTTGATTTCGGGAAATTGTCAGATTTTTAAATGGAGTCCCTACTGACAGTTCAGATGGGTGAGTGAACTGGATTCATGTCATCATGGGTCCAAAAATGAGTTGCAGCTATTAAAAGAAGGAAATTGGCTTTCTTGGGTAGCTGGAAGGCAATTTAGCAAACAGGGCTCCTCCAAATGTGTTCTGAGCTCTGAAAAGGTTGAGTGAAGTAAGTATGTATCTCCCAAGACCTTTCCTTAGGAAGTTATGCTCACTTTGGACACATAAGTCTTCTCAGTATTTTAGGATCACACACGGAAAAAGTACTAAGGAAATCAATGGGAATGGCCAGTTGGTGATCAGAACTAAGACTCAGTTCAGTTCAGTCGCTCAGTCGTGTCCGACTCTTTGCGACCCCATGAATCGCAACACGCCAGGCTTCCCTGTCCGTCACCAACTCCCAGAGTTCACTTAGACTCACATCCATTGAGTCAGTGATGCCATCCAACCATCTCATCCTCCGTCGTCCCCTTCTCCTCCTGCCCTCAATCTTTCCCAGCATCAGGGTCTTTTCCAATGAGTCAACTCTTTGCATGAGGTGGCCAAAGTACTGGAGTTTCAGCTTCAGCATCATTCCCTCCAAAGAAATCCCAGGGCTGATCTACCAGTGGTCAAAGGATGGCCCAGAACAGCTTCGGATGTTAGGAATGACTTAAAACAGGACACTCCTTCTGAGGCTGGAGATAAAGACGGACACAGATGAAGGTAAGAGAGGAGGCAGTCTGAGCTGGTGCATGGAGGCTGAGTTAACACAGAGAAATTGAAAAAGTGCTCACTGTGTGAGCATAGGTATAGCTGTACTTGCCAACGGGACACACTAGTGTGTGCCTGGCAGAAGCTGTCACAAGAGAGAACTCAGATAAAACTGGGAGACAGGTGAAGCCTGGCCCAGTGGTGGAAGACTTTGAAAACTATTTCAAAACATTTGAACTTTCCCCCACCGATAATGGGAAGCACAAAAGATTCTAAGCAAAGGAGAAATCAAAGCAGGGTCTTGTTCACACACAAGGGCAGAGGAGAGGCAGCCTGGGCTCCTGGCTAGAAGACTCCTGTGGATTCAGCTGGACTTGAGGTCAATTCTGATTGAACTGTTGACTGGATCAGTGAGTGATTCTGAGGGAGTCTGTTTCCTCATCTGTAAAATGGGGATAATAACATAATCATAATAATTTCCTGTGGGGATCCAGTGCCCTATGGAATAAACAAACAATGGCATGTTTATTCCAGCATTGGGGTAATAACAGATTGGTGAGATGAGAGCCTAGAAGCCCAGAGAGAATGCTTAAGAATCAGTTACAGTCATTCAGGGCTTCCCTGGTGGCTCAGACAGTAAAGAATCCGCCCGCAATGCAGGAGACCCAGGTTCAATCCCTGGGTCGGGAAGATCCCTTGGAGAAGGAAACAGCAACCCACTCCAGTATTCTTGCCTGGAGAATCCCACAGACAGGGGAGCCTGGCAGGCTATAGTCCATGGGGTTGCAAAGAGTTGGATATGACTGAGCAACTTCTACTTCCACAGTCATTCTAAAATGGACCAGCAAGGCTCTCAGTCAGGCAGTGGTTTCCTTTCCACAAAGGCAGTGGAAAGGATGCCACAAAGACTTCCAAGGAAAGTCTAAGAGGTGTGGTGACTGAATAAGGAAAGAGGAGGGAAGGGCTGGGGCTCAAGCCTAGAGACTAGGATCTGGAAAGTAAGTGATGCAGTGAGCAGAGAGAAGCGAAGGACTCCCAATCCCACTGGCTCTGAGTCAGCAAGACTCAGGGAGGAGACCTGAAGCCCAGCTGGCTTGGACCGTCATTTCCTCAGAGACTCTGCTCTCTCCTCACCCAAGAAGCTTTCCCTAGCTAGCCCAACAGAAACTGTCACTTGCCCCCGTTTCTCCTTCAGGGCCTGTGTGTAACTGTCTGATATAGCATGAGTTTGTTTACTGATGAGTTGTACTGTCTGGCTGTCTGCCCAATAAAATGCAAGCTCCTGGAGGGATGACCTTTGTTTCGTTTGTTCCACATCCTCGGTGCCTAGAGCAGTGCCTGGCACACAATAGATGCTCAGTAATATGAAAGTGAAGTCGCTCAGTCGTGTCCGACTCTTTGAGTAATATGAGTGTTGTTATTAAAGTGCTTTCAACAGTGTCTGGCACAGAAAACACGTTCAGTAAATACTAGCATTCACTGGTGAACATCTCAAACATTGTAAAGAGAAAGGCAGATGGAAAGTGCTGAACTTTGGAAGAGTCCCTCCAGTTTTCTTACCAGGAAGAGGAAGAATTAACAGACTCCAAGATTAGAAATTTGGGCTGCCTTTTAAATCAGGCAGGAGAAGTACCCCTGGGGAGGCCTTGGACCACGTGGCCATAGGTTTTTTTAAGTGTTGATACTGAGAACCACAACAACAACAACCAAACGGGAGGCCAAACCAGTTCACCCAGGGACAAGTTAGCAGCTATGAGAGGAGAAGAATGGGTATCTTGTGGCAACAAAAAAAGGCTGGCACTTGTGCTGAGTAAGCTTCTGATTACACGAAGTTAACCTGTCACGGCCTCTCCGGCCCAGTCTTTCCCTTTCTCCTGTCAGATCGTTTGTAAATTCAGGTTCTGGCAGAGTTCACAAGAGCTCACTTAGCTGGGAGACCAAACATCAAGCTAATTAACAGATTCATAATTGACTGCTCCAGATATACGGGGATTGCAAGATCAGCTCCTCCAGCAAATACGCCTACTGTGCATTGAGAAAATTACTGGCAAAGTCATTAACACAATTTCATAGTGATATGGGTCTATGCTGCTGGTAGAATAGAACTTCTACCACTTCTCAACCTCACCCAGGAGATCAGGGCTCAAACAAGCCATGATTGCCCAAGTCTCTCCTCTCAGGTAGCATCAGGTAACATGCAGTGTTCCAAAACACTCGTACAAGCACCAAGCACAAATTCCTAAGGTGATTTTTCAGTCCAAATTAAGATGCTGCTAAATTAGATTGTGAACAAGCTGAAGTGCCCTGGAGTCCTCAGCCGTTAACTGAGACTAAAACGTTAGCCACCAACAACCCCTAATCACAAAATATGATGACCACTGACTCCATCTTTGCTAAGGCCTTAATTTCAGAGGATGAGTAAATGAACCAAAAGGGTATATAGAAATTAACCTGTATGTGGTCTTCCAGAAACCACATGCATGGCAATACATCCTTAAAACATGTTTTAACAGGCTAGAGTAAGGTCCATTTCTCCAAAGCCAACATGGAAAACAATGGGCCCCTGTTGATTCCCTGGTGTTTTACTGTGCTCAGAAGGAAGTGTATTTGTGTTCCGTTTTGCAACTGTTAAAAGCCCTTAGGCAACTGATTTTCAGATTTTTAATTTAAATGCACCCAAAATTGCAAATTCTCATAGACACAATCATGAGTCTATTCCTGAATTACCAGGTGAGATGATTGTGTAAATGTATTAGGAATATGAGATGGGAAAGAATGTTGATCTTCACATTAGCCACCTTGAGAAGGGGCACACTTCATACTTTAGTGTTACTGATGTTCAGACCACTGCAGAGGAGGGAATGTCAGGGAAAGCCAAGTTCCTTACCTGGTTCTGCCCCCTGACAAGCTGCTAGGCCAGTCACTCAACTTCTCCATTTGCAAAGAGCTATGGGGTCTTTGTAAGAATTACATGAGCTAATATCAGAAGACTGTGTATGCTGCCCAGTTCATGATTAGTTCATTTAGGGATCTGATTTGGGGTTTTGACTTTTGTTTCACTGGGTTTTGTTTTGCTTTGGGGTGTTGAATGCTGAAACTGCGTTTATATGGCAATCTCTCATTTCACCAAGATGTTGAGCTGAGATGATGTACACATTCAAACATTCCTGCTATAAGCACCTAGAAATATCAGATACGGTATTTTTAATGCATACTTGAACCTGCAATAAAGAGGAGGAATTAACCGGGTGCCAGAAACAAAACAACAAAACCAGAAATAAGCAGAGGAATCAAACTGGGCAGCCACTCCTGGGACTGAGGGGCACAAAGGCAGAGGAAGGGATAGAATGGCAATGAACCAGGGGAAGGCAGGGTGTAGCTGTCAACTCACACCTGGGAACAGGAGGCAAAGCCCAAGAGTCCTGCCCCAGGAGAAGAGATCCTGCCTAAAATGAGGCCCTGCAAAGAGCTGTGATCTCAGGCAAGGGGGACTGAAAAAAATTTCTCTAACAGCTCAGCTCATTTGTCTACCTCTGGCTTCAGGAGAGGAAAACTAAAAGCTTCCTGCAAAATTTGAACCTTATATCTCTCCTCTGGAAATTTGGGGTATAAATTTAGACTACAGTTTGGAAATTCCAAACCTAAGAAATAAGCATAAAAATTGGCCCTGGGCCAACAATGGGCAAGGGAAAAATGAGAGCAAAACACCCACAACCCATGCTGCAGACTATTCCCACAGAAAAGTCAGATTCAGGAGACTCATAAGTGATAAAACCACACTGAACAGGAGGATTGTGGCTCCAAGAACTGGAAATAATAGAAAAATTTGAGAGAATATAATTAGGTATGTTTAAAAGGAGGAAAAAAAAAAGATCTCAGACATCAAACACGTTTGATAAAATTCAACATTCATTTATGATTTCTTAAAGGAAACAGAATTTAGCAAACAAGAAAATATTTCTCACAAATCTAAGACTAGAAGGACATTTTCTTAACCCAATAAAGGCTGCATGCTAACCAGCTTATGGATAGCATAATTCTCTTAAGATTTTTGTTTTCAATGTGGACCATTTTTAAGGGCTTTTACTGAATTTGTTATACTATTGCTTCTGTTTTATGTTTTGGCTTTTTGGCCAAGGGGCATGTGGGATCCTAGCTCCCTGACCAGGATCAAACCTGCACTCCATGCATTGGAAGGTGAAGTCTTAACCACCGGAGCATCAGGGAAGTCTCAATAACATCACTCTTAATAGCACAACGTTACAAGCTCTCCATGTAAAGTCAGTAATGAGACGAGAAAGGTTACTATCACACCTGATGTTCAACATGGACTTCCCTGATGGCTCAGATGGTTAAAAAAAAAAAAAAATATATATATATATATATATACACACACACACATATATATATGCCTACAATGCAATGCAGGAGACTTGGGTTCGATCCCTGGGTTGGGAAGATCCCCAGGAGAAGGGAATGGAGATCTACCCCAGTATTCTCGCCTGGAGAATCCCACGGACAGAGGAGCTTGGTGGCATGGAGTCACAAACCACAAAGGATAGGGTTTGGAGAGCTTCTGGGCAGGTGACCACGTGGAGGTTCTGGGAGGGTGATGTGCCTAAGGAGAGCTTGGAAGCCCCATGTATACCCGCCCCCCATGTCTCGCCCTTATATCTCTTTCATTTGGCTGTTCCTAAGTTGTATCCCTACATTAAACCGGTGATAGTAAGTACAGTGCTTTCCTGAGATTTGCATGTTGCCAAGTACAAACTGACACTTATCATTGTCACTAGCCATCTACCTCTATAAGCATTAAATCCTGTGCTCTTATAACTGCTGATTTTCAATATTTCCGTGAAAGGAGTTCAGAGAGGGAAGCAGGAATGAGGCACTCTGTGCTGGGAAAAACTGGCAGAACAGTCTTCAGATAGTTAGATATTTTCAGGAGCCGATTTTATGAGCCCAATTCTTGTATATACTCATATCTAGAAAAGCACTGAAATCCTTTATGATGATGACTGCTCCTCATCACTAACAGAAATCTTCTGCAAAAAAATATGTGCCTGACTGCATGTATTCACCCTTCATCAAAATCACATATATATGGACCTGCCCCCCTGCTTCTTTGAAGCAGTTTCTCAGAGGTAGCTGAGGTGCTGTCTCCGGGCTATAGTCCTCATTATGCACTCAAATAAAACTTAACTCACAACTCTCACATTTTGCATTATTTTTTAAGTAAAAAGCACCATTTTAGCAAATTATTGAACTCAGAAGGGGGGTCATTGGAAACTACTGGTTAAAAGTATGGGAGGCCCAGACTTGTAATTGGCATCTGAAGAGAGGGCAGTTTTGAGGGGTTTGTGCTAACTCCAGGTAGTTAATGCCAGAATTGAACTAAATTGTAGGATATCCAGTTGGTCCACAGAAAATCAGAGAATTGAAATATGTGGGAAATCCACACATATGTTGTTAGTAGAGAGAGAGTTTTCCTTTCATCTCAGAAACTTTATATATATATATATATATAATATATGTATAAGAATACATATATATATATATCATTATCAAAAGTTAACGTATCTGAATGCATAGGAAATGCAAGAGTATCTACAGATAAACCATGAAAATAAATGAGAGTTTAGTGAGATATACAAAAACAAATAATGTTCCTGCTGCTGCTAAGTTGCTTCAGTCGTGTCTGACTCTGTGCGACCCCATAGACGGCAGCCCACCAGGCTCCCCCGTTCCTGGGATTCTCCAGGCAAGAATACTGGAGTGGGTTGCCATTTCATCTCCAATGCATGAAAGTGAAAAGTCAAAGTGAAGTCGCTCAGTCATGTCTGACTCTTAACGAACTCATAGACTGCAGCCTACCAGGCTCCTCTGTCCATAGGATTTTCCAGGCAAGAGTACTGGAGTGGGGTACCATTGCCTTTTCCAATGTTCCTATACACCAGCAACAACAGGAAAACATAATGAAAAGATGTCATTAACAATAGCAATACAGAGTATAGGATACTTAAAAATTCACTTAATAAAGATATATAAGAAAAGCATACCAAAAATTATGAAATTCTATTGAAGGACATTAAGAACTAAATAAACATAGCTATAACATATTTGTGGGTGAGAAGACATTATCATAAGAGGACAAATTTTCATAATGTATCTGTAAAACATCTGAGTAATTTCAACAAAGCAAAACAAGGCTTCCACATTCGTGAAATATATTTCAAATATATTTGAAAGAGCCTGGTATGACAAAACAATTCTGAAGGTGGAATACTACAGAGCAGTTAAACCAATCAACATGGATAAGCCTCCAAAAAAAGAGAAAAAGTCAGAGGGAAACCACATACAGTATAATAAATATGATTCAAGTCAATTTTAAAACACTACCTCCAAAAAACCTAAACACACCCTGAATTTGGCAGGGTGTGACCACAGAGGGAGGGTAAGTGACATATAGGCATGGGGGCCAGGGGAGGGTTTTAAGAATGCCTAAAATACTTTTTTTTTTTTCCCAGAGAAACAAGAAAGAACACAAAAAATAGAGCAAAATGTTAGCATCTGATCACAAAAAGGAATATCTACAGTCTACATAATCGGGAAATTAGGTTAAAATTGAAATTTTTTGCCCTTGTTTTATGGAAAAGGCAATGGCACCCCACTCCAGTACTCTTGCCTGGAAAAATCTCATGGACGGAGGAGTCTGGTAGGCTGCAGTCCATGGTGTTGTGAAGAGTCAGATATCACTTTTAACTTTCATGCATTGGAGAAGGAAATGGCAACCCACTCCAGTGTTCTTGCCTGGAGAATCCCAGGGACAGGGGAGCCTAGTGGGCTTGCCGTCCTATGGAGTCAGACACGACTGAAGCAACTTAGCAGCAGCAGCAGCAGCAGCCCTTATTTTAATGAAGAATTAAATTTATGCCCAGCTTGTTTGGGAGGCATACAAGTCTTTAAGAAAACTCCCTGCCAAGCCAGAGAATGCAAACTCAGCCACGTGGATTCCTTTCTTCCAGTGCAACACTGACCCAGGCACAGTTGGGATCATCTTCACATCTGGTTTGTGGTCTGAGCTGGTTAATGGTTAACCTGCATCCCTGAAGCTTAAGATCACACTACTAATTGGCTTGGGGAAAAAATAGCATTCATTCAACATCAGTGCTGGGGACATACCTGTCTGTCATACAGAGTCCCATCGTGTTCTACAGGCTTGATACGTTTATCAATAGATATAATGAAAGAAACACTGTCTGAAATAAAAACATACCAGTCTTAGGACATGATGAAAAGACATCTAAAACCCTATGTTGCTTTGGACAGAATCAGTGCTCCTTGGCCCCATCACCCACTGTAGCTGCTGGACTCAAGGCCAACGATGCTTTCATTTCTCCAAAAATCAAAGCCTCCTACAAAGGACAACTATTTGTCAGACTTGAAAATATTCCCAAGAATATGCCATGGGCTCAGAAGACAACTTAATAAAAAAGGATTCCAGAAATGTTTGGGGGCAATGCTTACATCAATGGAAGCATCAAAGGATTACATCTATCCCAAGGTCACTACTTTGAAGAGAGTAAAATCCATTTACACTGTAAATCTGATTTTTTGAAAAGTCAGCAGCAGCAACCAATGCCACTCCTCTCCTGACTGTCAATGTCACCTAACATGAGAGTCAACACATCACACAGCTAGAAGCAACGCTGGAGCCAGCATTATAAACAACACCACATCCTCACAAAGAGCGTGCCATTCAACACAGAGCTCACGCAGTGGCTGTGAATTATTGCAGATCCTCGCAGCATCCAGAGGGGGGATTTACTTAGGCATTTTGCACAGAAAATGGAAAAGTTGTTAATCAAACACTGAACCCCATGGGTCAGTAAAAAGGAAACACTATTTTCACAGTGAGATCGGATCCAGTAGCTACGATAAGGACAAGACACCACGAGAAAACGAGGGAATGTCAGAGGAATCAGAGAACTTGATCGGCTTAGAGGGAGGCATGCACCATGCAACAAGAGCAACTGCGTGATTTCTGAAGCTGTTCATTCGCAAGTCCAGTAAAATTCAAAAGAAAATCCTGCAAGCCCCCATCCCTCTCTGTGGACAAGAGTTCCCTTGTCCATCACCAGTTCAGCACAAACCTTGCATTCTGTTGAAAACATACATTGCAATACATTCAACAAAGCAGAGATATGTTTGTTCATGAATATTTAGTTCATGAGTTTTTTCTTTTTTTTCAATATCTATATATTTAGATCTGCTGGGTGTTAGTTGCCGCATGCAAGATCCTTGCTATATCATGTGGACCCTTCAGTGTGACACAGACTTTCTAGTGGTGTTGCCTGGGCTCTGAGGCACAAAGGTTTAGTTGCCCCAGCATGTGGGATCTTAGTTCTCCAAGCAGCGATAGAACCCTCATCCCCTGCATTGCAAGGTGGATTCTTAGCCACTGGACTACCAAGGAAGTCCCACATTTATTGACTGTCTACCATGCTGAGTGCTAGGCTGATGTACTAATGGTGATCTGAAACAGTCACGTCCCTACCCTCATCAAGTGTAGGTGTAAACTACACTGTTCACAAAACCAATGACAATTTCTTCTAAGAATTCTTTAATTCTCCCTTCATTTTTCATGATAGAGGCCTGCCTACAAAAGGGCTCCAACTAACATTTTAAATCTGCAAGATTACACAATATTGCTATAAACGACCACATGTTGAGATTGCCATGTCCTCGGTTCCTGGGCATTAGACCTGGGAAACCAAGTCTTTAATATATAACTTATCTTACTGAAAAATGTAACCACCTTAATTTTACAGGAGCTATTGGATGATTAACTTGTGTTACTCCACAAGGGACAGATGCTGACAAAGAATGCTAAAGTTTCTTATTTACTTACTCTATGCCAAGCACTATTAAGTATTTCTATGTAATAACTCATTTAGTTTCACAAGATATGGGTATTGATTTATCCCCAGTTTACAGATGATAAATTGTGCTTTGAACCTGCTCAAGCTTACACAGCTAGCAAACATTTAAGTCACAATTCCAATTCTAGTCCAACATAGAGAAAAAAAAAAGAGAGAGAACAAACATATGGATACCAAGGGAGAAGCGAAGGTGGGATGAACTGAAAGGTTGGGATTGACAATATATACACTATTGATATTGCTGCTGCTGCTGCTGCTAAATTGCCTCAGTCATGTCCAACTCTCTGCGACCCTATAGACGGCAGCCCATCAGGCTCCCCCATCCCTGGGATTCTCCAGGCAAGAACACTGGAGTGGGTTGCCATTTCCTTCTCCAATGCATGAAAGTGAAAAGTGAAAGTGAAGTCGTTCAGCCATGTCCGACTCTTAGCGACCCCATGGACTGCAGCCCACCAGGCCCCTCCATCCATGGGATTTTCCAGTCAAGAGTACTGGAGTGGGGTGCCATTGCCTTCTATGTATAAAACAAAAACGGGCTTCCCAGATGGCGCTAGTGGTAAAGAACCTGCCTGCCAATGCAGGAGACATAAGAGACACAGGTTCAATCCCTGGGTTGGGAAGATCCCCTGGAGGAGGGCGTAGCGACCCATTCCAGTATTCTTGCCTGGAGAATCCCATGGACAGAGGAGCCTGGAGGGGCTACAGTTCACAGGGTCACAAAGAGTTGGACTTGACTGAAGCAACTTAGCACGCACGCATAAAATAAATAACTAATGAAAACCTGTGATACAGCACAGAGAACTCTACTCAATACTCTGAGGTGGCCTAAATGGGAAGAAAATCCCCAAAAGAGGGTATATATGTAAACATGTAACTGATTTACTTTGCTGTACAGCAGAAACTAACACAGCAGTATAAAGCAACTCTTCTCCAGTAAAAATTAATGAAACAAATTCTCGTCCAAGCTCTCCATCACATATAAAACTGCCTCAGAGACAAAAGAGACAGATGTAAAATCTGATGGCCACACTCAAATCCTTATACACGTGAACCTCATGCAGAAAGGACAATGGCAGAAGCTGACAATTGGAAAGCAATAAACGTTTTAGGAAGGTAAACAATCTGCATGGGATGATGGCGGGGGCGAGGGGGTAGGTGGATTAACAGACTTGGTCATTAAAATACCCTGGAGGGGGATTTCAGAGTGGCAAGGGTAACAGTAGGTTTTCTGTGGGAAGCAGTGGATGGGTGATGAGGAAGTGGAGGCAGCCAGCAGAAGGGACTAACTTTAGGCTTGGCAGCAAAATGAAGGAAACACATAGAATTCCAGCTCCAAGAGAAAGCAAGTCTAAGGAAAATGACAGTTCTGCTATTTACTGTTGGAGAAATCTGAACATCCTTATAGAAACTGGGAGAGAGAGGAAGAAATGCAAGAATGAAAAGCAGAAAATAATGTTCTAGAAGAAAAAGGAAAGGCTAGAGAGGAAACCCTTTAAAAGAAGGATAGATGATGTTTTCATAAAAGAGGGGGGAATTTTTTAATTAGGTAGAAAGGAGATCAAATGAGAGAGATCCTATTTGATCACCTTGAGATTATCAGGGAAATAGGAATCAAGGTCATCTGCCAAGACTGAAGGAGATTTGAAGAGAGGAAAAGGTTCTCATGAGGACCACAGGAATCAGTACAGGGGGTGTATACACATGCGTGTGTGTGCACCGACACGTACCCACACATGAGCACACACACACCTTCTGATTAAAATACTTCTCTAAGAAACCATAAATAACTCAAGGAAGTCTACTTCTAGTATATATTTTCGGTTCCGCTCCCACATTAAACCTATCTTAGCCTAAATGGTTGCTATCCTCGTATATAACTCTATTTTGAGATAGTGGGCAGAGGAGGGAACAATGTAAAACAAGAAAAGTTCATTTGTCTCAACTTCTGTCGAGGCAATAATATGATAAAGAGGCAAGACTGAATACAGAAATGTTAATATCTTATAAGGCCCTGAAACACTTGGTAATTAATTTTTTAGAAGGAAGAAGGTTTTATTTCAATGGTAAGAATAGTCATCATCACCAAGGCTCAGAAGAAACAGAAAAAAATCAGGGGACCTAAGAAGTAACAGAGAAGAAGCATGGTCTGATGGCCACACACTAATTCTTATACATATGGGTCTTCTCCAAAAAGGAAGATGTCAGAAGTGATAACTATAAGGCGGATGACTGCCCCTGAAACTGGTTCTTCCAGACAAAGGAAAACAAAGGGAAGCCTGCTTCCTTATACCACGCCAGGATTGCGATTTCTCCCACAAAGCAGCCAGATGGGCTATAAATTTCTTCAGAGGTAGAAATATCAATTCACTCAACAAATATTTCTTTAACACCTATGTCCCCGTAAAAGCGAAGTCGCTCAGTCGTGTCCGACTCTTTGTGACCCCATGGACTGTAGCCTACCAGGCTCCTCTGTCCATGGGATTCTCCAGGCAAGAGTACTGGAGTGGGGTGCCATTTCCTTCTCCAGGAGATCCTCCCGACCCAGGGATTGAACCTGGGTCTCCCACATTCAAGGCAGACGCTTGATAAATGCTGGGGGAGGGAAATGACTGGCTTCCTGTATTAGTTTATCTGTGGCTGTGGGGATTAAAACTACTCAAACTCAGTGGCTTAAAAATAGCAACTGTTATCTCACAGTTTCGGAGGAGGTGGCTCTGGCTCAGGGCCCTGTGTTGGGGGTCCCCAAACAGCCTCCAAGGTCAGTGATCGCTAGAAGGATGCACAGGACTCTTATAGTATTCTTCTCAGCTCTGATTTATTACAGCTAAATCAGCAAAAAAGGTCTGGAATCAAGTCCATAGGAAACCAGGCACAAGTTTCTGAGAGTCTTCTCTCCACCAACAAGCTTCATTCCCCAGCATCGTAGCATGACTACAATTTGTGCAATACTGTCTACCACACGAGCTCCTTAGACACTTAGTGCCCGAGGTTTTTACTGGTGGCTGTCCTCATACCCACCATCTGTCTAGCACATATCAAAATTCTAAGCTCCCAGATATTAACAGAAGCAGGTGTCTACAATAAAAAATAGTGCTTGCACGGTTTAGGCACAGTAAACCATTCTCACCGTCAATTAGGAAACGGTGGGGGGTTGGGGGTGGTGGTGGTGTGGTTGCTAAGTCATGTCTCACTCTTGCAACCCCATGGTCTGGAGCCCACCAGGCTCCTTTGTCCTTGGGATCATTCTGCCAAGAATACTGGAGTGGGTTGCCATTTCCTTCTCCAGGGGATCTTCCCGATCCAAGGATCGAACCCATGTCCCCTCCATTACAGGCAGATTCTTTCCTGCTGAGCCACCAGGGAAGTGAAGTGAAAGTGAAGTTGCTCAGTCATGTCCAACTCTTTGCGACCCCGTGGACTGGGGCCCACCAGTCTCCTCCGTCCATGGGATTCTCCAGGCAAGAATACCAGAATGGGTTGCCATATCCTTCTCCAGGGGATCTTCCCGACCCAGGGATCGAACCCAGGTCTCCCACATTGCAGGCAGACGCTTTAACCTCTGAGCCACCAGGGAAGCCCCAGAGAATGGCGGAAACCCTCCCTAAATCCAAGTTCTCAGGTGCCAGCCAAGAGCCGGTCTTGCAGACTGAGCTTTCTAAGGATAGCAGTGTTGAGCCTGCCAGGTGAATTCTTTTACATGCAGTATCCCACGAGGTTGCAGTCAAGGTGTCAGCTAGGGTGCCCTCATCTGAAGTTTTGACTGGAGCTAGAGGTATGCTCATAAGACAGCTCTCACATATGGCTACAGGCAGAAGTTCTCCCTTTTGTGGGAGCCACATGGCTGCCTGCACGTCCTCAGCATATGGCAGCTGGCACTCCCCATGGTGAGTCATCCAAGAGAGCAAGTACCTGACCCAAATGGAAGCCCTAGTCTTAATGAACTTATCTCAAAGTGACACAGCATCACTTCCACTGCTGGTCACAAAGACCAAGTCTAGTCCAATGTGGGAAGAGGGCATGCCAAGAGTCAGGGGTCATGCTGCGCTGTCTTGGAGGCTGCCTACCACAGCCTGGCCTCTGGATCCCAATGATTCGCATCCCTCCTACCTGCAAAATACACTCACCCCTCCCACGGTCCCTAAAAGTCTCATCCCATCACAGCATCAGTTCCAAGTCCAGACTCTTGTCATCTAACTCAGGTACAGATTAGGCTCCTTCACTGAAGCCCCTAACATATGGTTCTTCTCAATCTGTAGACATGAGTCATGATAGCAGCACACACTCAACACGCAATGGTGGGACAAGCAGAAGGTAACCCCTATAAACACTCCTGCTCACAAAGTGGGGGGATGGGAAACACACAGGGGTAGCAATTCTGCATCCTAAGCAAATGTTTTGAGTTCCTTGATTGGGTCTAGAATTAAGGTCTGAGAGTAGTTCTCTGTGACCCTTGACCCCACCCTCTGGACGTTTGGTTTTGGCCTCTCTGTCACCCTTCCGTTTCCATGAAGTGTAGAACACATCTGCAGCTGGGTAGTGTCCTCAGGTTGACTCTTACTTGTTGGTCCCTGGGGGTCCAAAGACCTCTCCATTTCATTCTCTCTATGCTTCTTTCATTTCAATCTGATGGCATCTCTCCAAGTATGACTCAAAACCTTAGAAGGTCTTCTGTGACTCCTTTTAGGCTTTATTCCATTAGACCAAAGCCCCACCCACCAATCATCTTGCATTTGGTCCTTCCTCACCTTGGGTTTTTGCTGGGGTACCACGTCCTTGAGGCCACAAGAAACACCGTGGTTTGATCTAGAGGATCTGTGAAGGCAAAGATCTAGAGGATCTTTGAAGGGCTTTTTGGCCGGCTGCTTGGTACTGTGAGACATCATCTTTGATTCCTCAGATCTTAAGAAAAGATTTTACAGTCACACCCTTGGCTTCACTTTTGGAACTTGTTTTTCCTAAAAGGGACCCAAATTTGATCTTTGCTTAGAAGCCAATTCTTGCTGTTAATCTTCAAAAACAGCTAGTCCTGGCTCTTTTTTGCTGACTGCTTCTGCCTTTAGCTTTTCTCTTTCTTCTTGCAGTTTTACTATAAGCAACAGGAGAAAAAAAAAAAAAAACAGAAGGCATTTTCAACACTTGGTTAGAAATCTCCTTAACCCAATCACCTAGTGCATTAGGTATATTTTCTGCTTTCCACATTATTGCAGGTACCAGTACTGCTAAATTTTTTGCCACCACATAACAGAGGCTCTCCCTTTTCCTGTTCCTGGCATGATTTTCCTGTAAGCCTTTACTAGCAGCCTCCTCAAAGCCCAAAGTTCTATAGATGATGTATTCAAGGCACATTAAGCTTTTATTAACCTGTTCCTCATGGTCCTTACAGCTTATTACACTGCACTCTGCCGAGATTTAAGGCCACTACCACATTTTAGTGTTTTGTTACATCAGCACCCAACTTCTACTACCAAAATCTTACTAGTTACCTATAGCTGTGTAATAAGCCACCTCAATTAAGACAATAAGCAGCTATAGCTTCACATCCTTTCTGAGAGTCAGAACTTGGGAGCCTAAATTCAGACAGATGGTTTCAGCTCAGGGTCCTTCATGAGTTGCAGTCAAGCTGATGAGCAGGGTCTGTAACATTTAAAGGTTCAACACGGGCAAGATCTGCTCCTAAACTCACTCAGGTGGTTGTTACAACCCCCATTTCTTATTAGCTGCTGCCACATGACTGAGTGTGTCTCCATCCATTGCCTGCCTATCTTCCCAACACGGCAGCTGGCTTTCCACAGAATGAGTGTTCCAAGAGAAAGAGCCCAAGATGGAAACTTCAGTCACTCACAACCTAATCTTGGACATGAGAAACCATTACTTCTGTCGTAATCTATTTTTCAAATACATTAACACCAGGAGGTGAGGCTCACTAGGGGCCATCTTGGTGGATGGCTAGCACATTGCCCTTCTGGAAGTCTAATGGGATGGCAGCCATCAACAACTACTTATAAGAAAAATTAATAAGGGCCATTAAAAAACACATGGGAGAAGTTACCACCAGCTTGCCCTCAGGAGTCAAGCTGTTGTGCCAGAGGAGGGGATGTGGACATAATTTAGGGCTCGAAAGGGATGTTTGAGAGCTGTCAGACACATGGAAGAGCCTCAGCCTGCTCGAGGCTTCCTATGCATTTCTCTTTTTGCATATCTTACCTGCTTGGTAAATTCAATAACCCTAAAGCTCTTCCTAAGAGCAGCTATGGAACAACTTACTTTATTATCAATATTTTTGTAGGACACATTACCGTTTAACAGATGAATCAAAAGCATAATGGTCAATGACAAATGCTGTACTTGGAAATGCCTCTTGTAAAGGTCAAACTTAAGGAGGAAATATGGTGAATAAAAGGAAAGTACACCATTTGATAACAAGTGTGAAAGCTGGAACAAATGCCCCTAATTTGGTGAACTACACAACTTTTCAACACATAATAGTGATTATTTAAATAAGAAGGCAAGAAAAAAGACAGAGATGAAGAAAGCAATGCTAACCAAAGGACCCTTCACATGAAACAGATGCAAAGCACAGTTTAAATAGTGGATGAAAAACTAGGTCAGGCAAGCACAATTCAGTTCAGTTCAGTCGCTCAGTCCTGTCTGACTTTTTGCAAAGTTACTTTTTCTTTTAACATTATAAGTGATACACTCTTATTACAAAAATCTATAAATAAGCATAAGAAAGTCACACATGACCTTAAAGTCTACTGAAAGTCGCTTGGTCGTGTCCAGTTCTTTGCAACCCCATGGACTGTAGAGTCCATGGAATTCTCCAGGCCCAGAGTACTGGGATGGATAGCCTTTCCCTTCTCCAGGGGATCTTCCCAACCAGGGACTAAACCCAGGTCTCTTACATTGCAGGTGGATTCTTTACCAGCTAAGCCACAAGGGAAGCCCAAGAATACTGGAGTGGGTAGCCTATCCCTTCTCCAGCGGATCTCCCCAACCCAGGAATCCATTCTTTACCAACTAAGCTCTAGGGATAACCACTAATTGGATCATAGATTGTACCTTTTTAGACTGCTGGACAGACAGGTAGAGAGACATACACATACCACACACACATATATGTATGTATAGATGTGCATATATGTATATGTGTGTGTGTATAATTTTGGATATATGTCATTTTGGAAATTGCTCTTTGTTTTTCATGAACATAAAATTAACACACAAATATTAAATTCATGTCCAGGTAGTGCTTTTTACAGTCTAAATATTATGGAGAAGTATGAGGTAGAAAGCAGAATTCACCTGTAATTCTTTTGCGCTGTTAGCTAAGTCATGTCTGACTCTTTGTAACGCTATGGATTGTAGCCCAGCAGGCTCCTTTGCCCATGGGATTCTCCAAGCAAGAATACCGGAGCGAGTTGCATTTCCTCCTCCAGAGGATCTTTCCAGCCCAGGGATCAAAACCCGCATCTCCTGTGTCTCCTGCATTGGCCGGCAGATTCTTTACCACTGAGCCATCTGGGAAGTCCACTCGGAAAAAAATGCACTGCTTACTGTTGTTGTACAGTCGCTAAGTTATGTCTGACTCTTTGCGACTTCATGAATGGCAGCAAGCCAGGCTTCCCTGTCCTTTACTATCTCCTGGAGTTTGCTCAAACTCGTGTTCATTCAGTCAGTGATGCCATCCAACTTTCTATCTGCTGCCCCCTTCTCCTCCTGCCTTCACTCTTTCCCAGCAACAAAGTCTTTTTCTTATAGGCACATTAAATGCAAATATGATTTTAATGCAAAAATGGCTCATGCTGGTTTGTTAACTACTTCTCTCATTTAAAAGTATATGGTGGCTATCTTCCTCTGTGAACACGTGTACACCTGCAATATTCTGAATGACTACAGAGTTTCAGAATAGGTATGTAGCATAACTTACGTAACCAGTCCCTACAGATGAGCATTCATGCTGCTCCCAATTTTCCATCATTGTCAACAAAGCTCAGTGTTGATACCTTTATGCACACACCGTTACATACTTAGCAGCTACTTCATCAAGATAAACCTCTAGAATTAGGTATGTTATGTCAAAAGAAATTCACTTTTGAAGAACTTCTATGCACACTGCTGCATGTTCCACCATAAACGTTATGCCAATACCCTAAGGGTTATACCAACACCCTAACCAAGAGGGTACAAATGTCTCCAGCACCACGTTCAGCATCTCTGAGGACTAGAAGCTAATGCAGTCTTAACTTTCATATCATCAAACAGCAAACAAACAATACATTAAGATCACACCCTTTAAAATGTTTCAAGATCATTTGAACTTCTTTGTGATTACACATCCATGCTTTTTGCCAAATTTTCATGGAAGTGTTCACTGCTTTTCTATTGATTTATAAGTGCCCTCCCAACTAGATGCACACCCATTTACATTTCTAACACCCTGGCAGCAAAATGTTATCAGCAGATCATAAATAAGAACTCAGAGTTGATAAAACATTGAGCCATGTTGAAATCTTCCCAAGGTGTGTGCTCAGTCATATCTGACTCTTTGCGACCCTAGATACTGTCTCCCACCAGGCTCCTCTGTCCGTGGAATTTTCCAGACAAGAGTACTGGAGTGGAGTGCCGTTTCCTCCTCCAGGGGGTCTTCCCAAACCAGGGATCAAACTTGCAACTCCTTCCTGCATTGGCAGGCAGACTCCTAACCACTTAGCTACCTAGGAAGCCATATCATTCATTAATTCCACTTCTGGGTATTTATCCAAAGAAAATGAAAACACTAATTCAAAAAGATATATGCACCCCAACATTCATTACAGCATTATTTAGAACAGCCAAGATAAGCAAGCAACGTAAGCACCCATATACACACAGAGACACACTCACGTATGTACACATGTAAATAAATATATAATGGAATATTACTCAGCCTTCATAGGCTCTGAAACTGCTCAGCTGGTTACTCTTGTCATCTTTCTGGTAGAGGAGGAGACATGTATGGAGGGGAAGGGGAGAGCCCAAGGATCGGCAAGAGTCACACAATTTTAAAAGTTTTTTAATTGTCTCAATTTGAAGTACCATGAAGCTGACCAAAACATTAGCCAAATATAGAACTTCCTACTCCTTGGAAGGAAAGTTATGACCAACTAGATAGCATATTAAAAAGCAGAAACATTATTTTGCCAGCAAAGTTCCATCTAGTCAAGGCTATGGTTTTTCCAGTAGTCATGTATGGATGTGCGAGTTGGACTGTAAAGAAAGCTGAGCACCAAAGAACTGATGCTTTTGAACTGTGGTATTTGAGAAGACTTTTGAGAGTCCCTTGGACTGCAAGGAGATCCAACCAGTCCATCCTAAACGAGATCAGTCCTGAGTGTTCATCGGAAGCACTGATGTTGAAGTTGAAACTCCAATACCTGGGCCACCTGATGTGAAGAGCTGACTCATTTGAAAAGACCCTGATGCTGGGAAAGATTGAAGGCGGGAGGAGAAGGGGATGACAGAGGATGAGATGGTTGGATGGCATCACTGACTCAATGGACATGACTTTGGGTTAACTCCAGGAGTTGGTGATAGACAGGGAGGCCTGGCGTGCTGCAGTTCATGGGGTCGCAAAGAGGTGGACATGACTGAGCGACTGAACTGAACTGAACTCAGCTATTAAAAAAGAATGAAATCTTGCCATTTGTGACAACATGGCTGGACCCAGAAGGTATTATGCTAAATGAAATAAGCCAAAGAAAGACATATGACATATGATTTCACTTATATGTGAAATTTTTAAAAATGAACAAATAAATCAAGACAGAATCAGACTTACAGATAAAGAGAAAAAACTGGAGTTTGCCAGAGGGGTAAGGGGTGGGGAGAGCTGGGTGACATATGAAAGGGGTTAAGACATACAAAACTTCCAGTTATAAAATAAATAATTCATGGGGAAATAATGGACAACAAAGGGATTACAGTCAATAGTATTAAAACAATCTTGTATAATGACAGTAACTAGGCCTATAATGGTGATCATTTCATAATGTACAAAAATATAAAATCACTATGTTGTATACCTGAAACTAATACTGTATTGCAAGCCAATTTTACTTCAATAAAAAAATAATAATAATAAGGCAAACCACTTGTTCTCCACAAAAAAAATAATAATAATAGAATTAAAAAATAAATGAATGGCTGGGAACAGTGATGTGCGTCTGTAGTCCTAGCCAGGTGGCTGAGGCTGGAGGATCACTTGAGCCTAGGAGTTCTGAGCTGTAGTGCACTATGCCAGTTGGGTGTCCACACTAAGTCTGGCATCAGTATGATGACCTCCCAGGAGCTGGGGACCGCCAGGTTGCCTAAGGAGGAGCGAACTGCCCAGGTCAGAAATGGAGCAGGAAAAACTCCCTTGATGATCAGTAGTGGGATAGCGCCTGTGAATAGCCAGTGCACTCCAGCCTGGGCAACAGAATAAGACCCCATCTCTTTTAAAATTTTAAAAATTTAAAAAAATAAAAAATAAATGAGTGAATTGCTGATATGTGAATTATATCTCAATAAAGCTGTTAAAAAAATCCTTCCAGAGCAATGTAAAGACAGGGTGACCAACAAATGAGTAAAAGAGCAGCCTCAGCTCCATGAGTCCATAGAGCAATGACAATACTGTTAAGCCCACATAGAGGGGCTTTCTTTCACTCACTATCTCATCCCCTAAAATACAGAAACAAAATGCTCATTGATTTGTACTTTATGTATCTTTGGTCAGCAGTAATTCATGCTGAGTGGTACAGGGAAAAAAAAAATAAGCTGTTGCTTGGGCCAGCTCCCAGGGTTACGAATGTTTAAAGACTACTCAAGGGCTAAGATATTTGCAATGTCACTAAATTCAGTTTTGCCGTAGCACAAGTGTTTAATTTAACTGAAGCACAAGCTCACACACACAGAAAACCACCATGAAGCTAGATAACAGACCATTTCTAAAAGAGAAGCAAAACAGGCTTATTTATAAGAACAAGTGCACGCCAAAGGCAGCAGGGCCCAGAGAATAAGAGATGTAAAAATCTATCTCCCCAGAAGTACACAGTCCTCTGCCACTCCTCCAGGGTTTATAAAGTACTTCACACTGGCAGACTCCTCCATAATCATCGTCAGCCATCCCCAAGGAGCCCAGAAGTTTCCATTTTTTGAAAGATTGGCAAGCCTCTTACATCAATGCATACCTTCCCTTAACAAGAGCCCTCCATTCAATAAAGGCCAAACCTCTAATAAGAGTACCCATCATTTAAAGTCTGTGGTTTCTTGCTCCTGGCCCTCCACAATCAACGTACTACCAGAAACCAACCTGATGTTACACAAACCTTATATTCTGAAGTGCTTAAGAATGAAAGAAAATGCTAATGTGAAAAATGCCACCCAAGGCATAAAGGAAAAATTAATGAATTGGGAGGTGGGAAACTTGACCTTCAATCTTGAATCTGCTGCCCCCAACCTGTGTGACTCTGGGCTAGTTAATTAACCACTCTGAATCTCAGTTCCTTTATCCGCAACAATGGGCCTCATGGTCATATTTGCACTGCCTATCTCATAAATTGTTGTCAGGTCAAATGAGATTAATGGCTGTCTAAACACTTCAACGACTGAAGTTCTATAAACATGGGAAAGAGTACTATAACACTTCTAATCTCTAAAGAGCTCTGGAGAAACATTGCTCAGGGCCATTTAAGTATAGCACAGCTGTTTAAATATGAGAGCGAGGAAGTGAACTCCTCCGAGGGAAAAATATTAATCCAAGTCACCTCTCCTTACATCCATTTCATAACTCATCTGAGACCAAGCTGATTATGCCGTAGAAGCCAAAGACCGAGGTGTGAAAGGAAATAAGAGAAAACGTCCTTTTTAGACTGATGAAGTCGCTTCCATGTGAAACTCTACAGAGTGTCTGGCTTGTTGTTTTTGTTGTTGAGTGTGTTGCTTTTGTTTATTATCACAGAAAGCACTGATGTAAAATATTTAGTTCCTTTTGGGGTTTGGGCATACCTACATTTTTCTAGGGAAAAAAAAGAAAACACACAAAACCCTGGGGAGACTAAATTTTCATAGCCAGGCATAGCCATTCTGTAGTGGGATTTAAAGGAATCCTGTAAGGTAAGGCAAAAATCATCAACACACTGATTTGGTATTCTGCAAATGTATAACCTCCAAAATTTCAAAGTCAGGGACTGATTTCTTCCCACTGAGTGGAGACTGAGAAAGGAACCAGTACGTGTTCCAAATGTATTAGCCGAGTCTCACAGCTCTGAGCAGAGGCCTAACGACGGCCCACGTTTGTGTCCGACCTCACAGGCTGTCAGCAGAGACCACCAACAGAGCCAAAGGCATAGTCAAGCCAGACACAAACAAGGGACCCGAGAATGAAGCCTGGAATCCAGATCTAGATGATATTCCTCGTTCCACCCACTTCAGTGGGGGAGTGGAGAAGTCAGGAGACATTCTGACACACTAAATCATGTGTGGTGTATAGGCAGTGAAGAATTAATCAACTTTAAAACAAAAATTTCAATCTGCCAGCTTTTCTCCTCTTTTCCTCCTGTATTAGATTCTTTATGAGAATAGTCCCCAGCCTTCTGTCTCCATTTACTCACCGTTCTCTACCCAGTGGCCCCTGATGAAGACTTCCCCACCCCCAGTGGCATGCCACACTGCCTGCTGGTCCTTTCCCTGGAGACAGCCCCTTCTCTCGACTCTTCTGATGCAGCACGCATCCTGGCATTCCACCTACTCTCCTACTCCATCTTCCCATCCCTCTCCTGGGCTTCTCAGGTGGCACCAGTAGTAAAGAACCTGTCTGCCAATGCAGGAGACAGGGACGATCACTTGGAGAAGGCAAGGACTTGGAGAATGGCAACCCACTCCAGTATTCCTGCCTGAAGAATCCCATGGACAGAGGAGCCTGGCAGGCTACAGTCCACAGAGTTCCAAAGAGTCGGACACGACTGAAGCAACTTAGCACTCCCTCTTCTGGGTCTCGAGGACCCAAGTCCCCTGAATTCTGCTTTGTGCACCATCCACTTTCCACACGCCCTTAGACATCTGAGCTCTTCTGTGGCTCTCTGTTCAGCTGTATGTGACAATTCCCCACCACCTCTCTTGTGAAGATCAAGCCCATATTTCCAGTTGCCTGCTCTGTATTCCCATTTATCTCCTCAGCCCTTTATATCCAAGGTGGAACCTAACACCTTTCCTACACAAAACAGACTCCTGTCCCCAGATTTCTAAGTTATTCTTCTCAGAATTATTATTGTTATTATTCTCATTTTCATAAAAGCCATCCTTTTACACCTACCACACTTAAAAGTTTCCAAGTCCCATAAATGGCTCAAGATGTCCCTCATATCCACTGCTTCCTGTGTATCCTTATGCAAAGATGTTGCAGTAACTTACGTGGATTCTTGTTACCACAATCTTCTGACTCTGCATTACAGTACCAGATAATTCTTCCTGAAGTAATGTATGTTACATGACCACTGGGTGGTTGTGGACCCTAAAGAAGACAGAACACCAAAAAACTGATGCCTTCCAACTGTGGTGCTGGAGAAGACTCCTGAAAAGTCCTTTGGACAGCAAGGAGATCAAACCAGTCAATCCTAAGGGAAATCAACCCTGAATACTCACTGGAATCACTGATGCTGAAGTTGAAGCTCCAGTATTTTGGTCATCTGAAGAGAACAGCCAATTAATTGGAAAAGTCTCTGATGCTGGAAAAGACTGAGGGCAGGAGGAGAAGAGGGCATCAAAGGATGAGAGGGCTGGATGGCATCACTGATGCAAGTGACATGAACTTGGGCAAACTTTGGGAGATGCTGAGGGACAGGGAGGCCTGGCATGCTACAGTCTATGGGGCCACAAAGAGTTGGACACAACTGGGCAACTGGACACCATGTGTGTTATCCCAGCCTTATTCAAAAATTGTCACTGCTTCTGCTTTCCAGATTCCTAATCTGGAAATTCCTAATTTCCTTTCTAGATGCCTAATCCTAACACCTAAGCTTCTCTATAATCTAGCCTTATCTCTACTAAAATCCTCTATAGTCACAATATTCAGATGAGTTTGGATTCCTGTCTTCCTAAACTTTCTAAACAATAAACTGAGAAAATTCTGAAAGAAATGGGAATACCAGACCACCTGACCAGCCTCTTGAGAAACCTATATGCAGGTCAGGAAGCATCAGTTAGAACTGGACATGGAACAATAGAGTGGTTCCAAATAGGAAAAGGAGTACGTCAAGGCTGTATATTGTCACCCTGCTTATTTAACTTATACGCAAAGTACATCATGAGAAACGCTGGGCTGGAGGAAGCACAAGCTGGAATCAAGATTGCTGGGGGAAATATCAGTAACCTCAGATATGCAGATGACACCACCCTTATGGAAGAAAGTGAAGAAGAACTAAAGAGCCTCTTGATGAAAGTGAAAGAGGAGGGTGAAAAAGTTGGCTTAAAGCTCAACATTCAGAAAACTAAGATCATTGCATCTGGTCCCATCATTTCATGGCAAATAGATGGGGGAACAGTGGAAACTGTGGCTGACTTTATTTTTTGCACCTCCATAATCACTGCAGATAGTGATTGCAGCCATGAAATAGAAAGATGCTTACTCATTGAAAGGAAAATTATGACCAACCTAGACAGCATATTAAAAAGCAGAGACACTACTTTGTCAACAAAGGTCCATCTAGTCAAGGCTATGGTTTTTCCAGTGGTCATGTATGGATGTGAGAGTTGGACCATGAAGAAAGCTGAACACAAAGAATTGATGGTTTTGAACTGTGGTGTTGGAGAAGATTCTTGAGAGTCCCTTGGACTGCAAGGAGATCCAACCAGTCCATCCTAAAGGAGATCAGTCCTGGGTGTTTATTAGAAGGACTGATGTTGAAGCTGAAACTCTAATACTTTGGCCACCTGATGTGAAGAGCTGACTCATTGGAAAAGACCCTGATGCTGGAAAAGATTGAGGGTGGGAGGAGAAGGGGACGACAGAGGATGAGATGGCTGGATGGCATCACCAACTCAATGGACATGGGGTTGGGTGGACTCTGGGAGTTGGTGATGGACAGGGAGGCCTGGCATGCTGCAGTTCATGGGGTTGCAAAGAGTCAGACACGACTGAGCAACTGAACTGAACTGAACTTCCTAAACTTGCCTTGAAGTTTCTCCCTCCATCGAAAATGCTCTCTGGTCCCTACCTCTCTACCCTCACAGCACCTCCACCTGTCAAAGACACAGCTTTCTCCAGCACCTAGCTTAAACTACTTCACCATGAAATGTGTCCTGAATCCTCTTGTTAAAAAAATGTCTCATATGCAAAAATATTCTGCACCGTCCCTGGGGCTTTTACCATGGTCTGCAACAATGAAGTGCACATTTTCCCTCTTATTTTAGATCACGAGTCTCCCAAAGGGAGACTCAGCATCATGGTTTGCTGAAAAGAGCATGAACTTTGAAACTAAAATAACTGGGGTGTGTGTACACTGGCACTGGCTAAATGACCCTGAATCACTCCAATTCTAGTTCCATCATCTGTTAAAAAAAAAAAAACAAAACTGATAATTACTGTGAATTGGCTTGCTTACCTCAAAGGTGGCCAAATTATGGTCCCCAGGCCAAAACCAACCCATCACTCGTTTTCAGAAATAAAGTTTTATTGGAACACAACCATGTTCTCCTGTTTCCTAGTATGAATTTTCAATGGCTGATTTGCACTATGAAGATAAAGATGAGTAGCTACAACAGAGATCACAGGGCCCACTAAGACTGAATTATTTACAATCTAGCCCCTTAGAAACAAAGACCCCCACCTCTGCCTCCATTTTGCTCTCTTTTAAGGTGGAATAGTTAGAGACAGAGAGGGACACGGAGGCCTGGTGTGTTGCAGAGATCCAAGAGTCAGACACGACTTAACAAATGAACAACAACAGTTAGAAATGTTTTCCAGATTTTCCTGAATTGGTGGCATGGAGGAGAGGGGAAGGGGTTAATTAGGTTCCACTAATTAGATATATTCATGGAAGATGTTCTAGAAGGTATAAGTAAGACGGGGATCATTTCTGACTCCTCCTTGACGGCTCACTGATGTCAAGGAAGGTCAGGGAAACATGAGACCTTTCATCCTCAGCAGCATCCCTGCACCCCTCCTCCAGCTTCCTGAAGGTCCAGAAGTAGCAGCGGTGGTGGCCATAGTGGCTTTCTGGTCCCAGGTTCCCCGTGCTGGGATGGCAGCTGCAGGGGTGTGCTCTGAGCATGGGTCCATACTGTTCTGGAAACCTTTCCATGTGGCTGACCTTCTCAGTGTTTTATTTTTTTTAAGCACCTAACTCTCTGCATTAAATCCATTCTTGTTTAAAACTTACAGCCAAGTTTCTGTGTCTTCTACTGCCCTCTAACTGACCCAGAGCCAAGTGATAAATACCTAGTTGAGTTACTGAGGCATAAATAACATTTCTGTGAGCATGCTTTATAAACAGTCAAGCCAATGCTTTCTGGGAGTCTTCATCTCCTTCCCCATATTCTGGCCCCGCTCACTTCCAACCTAGCACAGGGCCTCCCAGGCCTGCAGCACCACCGTCATCTCTCTTCCCTTCCCACTGTGCTTAAAAAGCTTCATCTCTCCTTCCAGCATCAACAACCACACAGATCAAAGGACAACTTACTTGGAGATAGGGACCTTTGGAAAGTTGATACAAAGCAAACTCTCCAGAGTAATGTTCATCCACTAAATTTTTAAAGAAATGTCTGAGACATATGGGCCTGTTGACTTGTATCTCTGGACCTCCAGGTTTTGCTTTCATATGCCAATGAATGTCCAAACCTGTATCTCAAGCCAGATCGTTCTTGTCAGGTTAAGACTAATATACGCACTTCTTACCAGCAACCCAAACTCAGCACGTCCCCTTGTGCTTTTATCTCTTTGCTGCTCTTCTTTCTCTGTTATTTACATGTAAGTAAATGACGTTAGATCTCCCAAAGATGTGGGCATCATTCAGACACCTTTCCTTCCTTCTCCATAGAAAAATGCCAGGTTCAGACGATTCTAATACATCCCTCATTGCTTTTCAATCTATCTGCATCCCCATCTCAGTTATCAGTAATTTGTCCAGCCACCCGCATCTCTAATCAAGATTGTTGCAGAAGGCATTGAGTTGGCCTCTCTGCTTCCACTCTGCCCCCTTCAACCCATTAAAACATGTATATGAAATTTAATTATGCCTTTCCTCTGTTTAAAACCTCACCATCAGCCTGCCCCATGCCTCCCTGAAATGTCTCTATCCTACCCCACCACACGAGCCACAGTTCCCAGAGTTTCAGTCTTTGTCCCTCCTCCAGAGAGTTCATGCCACTCGCTCCTCATAATGTCCTTCCTCACCTTTTTTTTCCCTACTGACACTCCCCCTTCTACTCCATCTCTTCCTGCCTCTACACACACACACACACACACACACACACGCACACGCACATGCACACGCACACACACACTCTGGCTTGGTGAGTCCCTCTTCCTTCCATTCTCAGCTTAGATGTCATTTAATTCCCTTATTCATCAAATGTTTACTGACCCTCTACTATATGCCAACCACAGGGCTAGCCCTAGAGACAGAGCAATAAAAATACAGTCACTATTCTTGTCCTGACAAAGCTAATCTTGTTGGGACATTAGATCAAGAATGACCAGTATGATGATCTCCCAGCTGCTTACAGTCAATCCCAGGCTTGTAGGATCTCCCACCTTGGGACCCAAAACCCACACCTGTGCTCCCCCAGCCTTTGTGTCATCCGCCTTCCCCATCTCTGCCTATAAACTCTTCATAGGCAGGACTGTGTCTTACCTGTCTTTATTTATTATTGACAGCTGATACTGTATCTGGCATCCAGAAATTGTTTTGGGGTCCCCAACCTCCAGGATCTAATGCCTGATGATCTGAGGTGGGGCTGATGTAATCAAAGCAGAAACAAAATGCACAATACATATAATGCACTTGAGTCATTCCTAAACCATCCTCCCCAACCCCTAGTCCATGGATGGAAAAATTGTCTTCCACAGAACTAGTCCCTGGTGCCAAAAAGGTTGGAGACCCCATTGATTAATGAAAATTCAGTCAAGGAATATCAGCTGAAAAAGTCAGTTCTGCTTAGGAGGGGCCCTATAAGTCAAACAGAATGGAAACAACAAGAGTGTGTGTTGAGGGGGAGGTTCCTCACCTTTTGCTTGTCTGGGCTCTGCCAACTCTTCAAATCATAAGTAACAGGCTTCTAACTAATACCAGACTTGCTGGCTGCATTTTGTGTTAAGCAGCTATTCCCAGCAGTCTGTCCTGCCTCCAGGGTAAATACCGGTGTGCTCAACTGTGAACCCAATTAGAGGCACCTCCCCCCAATCCCTGTGACCCTGGGGGCCTCAGGAGGCCAGTCACCAAGCTGGGCCTTTGGTCCCTGGAAGCTGAACAACACAGAAGACAGGTAAGCGCCGGTGAGCTCGGCTGCCAGGAGAGGCCTGGGAGCTTTACTCCAAGCCCCCTGCTTCTTCCTGCATAACTACCCCCACCTCTCTTACCGCAGGGGTCCCCAGCCTCTGGGATCTGATGCCTGATGCTCTGAGGTGGACCTGATGTAACCATAATAGAAACAAAGTGCACAGTAAATGCAATGCCCCGGAATCATCCTGAAACCATCCCCTCTACCCCCGACACCCTGCCCGTGGAAAAGCTGTCTTCCACGAAACCAGTCCCTGGTGCCAAAAATGTTGGGAACCATGTTACTGTGTGAAACAGGTGGAGGATGGGGAGAAAACCAAAGAAAAACCACACCCTCCTTCATGAAAAGTAATAAAACAGGTTGGATAAGTGCCAATAACATTTTCTTGAATCTATAAAATACAAGTGAACCATTGTGGAGCGCCTGCTTGGGGCCTGGGTCTCACCTCTTGATATGCATTAAATCATTTAATCTTCTCAAGGTTTCTAGGAGGCAAGGATCATTATCATCTCATCTCCAGATTAGTGTCCAAAGGTCCAGTGAGATTAAGGAGCCTCCCTTGGGAGTCCCCCCGCCACCCCCAGCCAGTGCGGGACGCAGTAGGAGGCAAAGCTGTGGGCTGACTCAGAGCCCAGGGTGAGCAGCTCGGCCCTGATTTCTGACTTCCCCAGGAAGAGGGAGGTTTAGGGGCAGGACCAAGAACACACCCACCCTGTTAAGGGGAAGCCCCTCAGTCTGGCCAGTTATCACCAGGCAGTAATGACGTGTTCCCAAATCTTCCTATTTCTCAAAAGAAGGTGGAAATCTAGATTTTTTTTTTTTTTAAGTGGAGATGAGGAAAGGGAGAGATCACAGGATGCTTTAGCCAGAGGGACTGCTGCTGCTGCTGCTGCTAAGTCACTTCAGTCGTGTCCGACTCTGTGCAACCCCATAGACAGCAGCCCACCAGGCTCCCCCATCCCTGGGATTCTCCAGGCAAGAACATTGGAGTGGGTTGCCATTTCCTTCTCCAATGCATGAAAGTGAAAAGTGAAAGTGAAGACGCTCAGTCGTTTCTGACTCTTAGCAGCCCCATGGACTGCAGCCCACCAGGCTGCTCCATCCATGGGACTTTCCAGGCAAGAGTACTGGAGTTGGGTGCCATCGCCTTCTCCAAGAGGGACTGAGAGGAGTATAATAACAATAACTGAGATGGGCTAGATAGCATATTCAAAAGCAGAGACGTTACTTTGCCGACTAAGGTCCGTCTAGTCAAGGCTATGGTTTTTCCTGTGGTCATGTATGGATGTGAGAGTTGGACTGTGAAGAAGGCTGACCGCTGAAGAATTGATGCTTTTGAACTGTGGTGTTGGAGAAGACTCTTGAGAGTCCCTTGGACTGCAAGGAGATCCAACCAGTCCATTCTGAAAGAGATCAACCCTGGGATTTCTTTGGAAGGAATGATGCTAAAGCTGAAACTCCAGTACTTTGGCCACCTCATGCGAAGAGTTGATTCATTGGAGAAGACTTTGATGCTGGGAGGGATTGGGGGCAGGAGGAGAAGGGGACGACAGAGGATGAGATGGCTGGATGACATCACTGACTCAATGGACGTGACTCTGAGTGAACTCCGGGAGTTGGTGATGGACAGGGAGGCCTGGAGTGCTGCGATTCATGGGGTCACAAAGAGTCGGATGCGACTGAGCAACTGAACTGAACTGAACTGAAGACAGAGGAAGAGGTTTGGAAGGGAAACCCTGCATATCTAGTTTCGACCTGCTGAGTTTCTGGTGTTCAAGCTGCCGAGGAGACAGTAAGATCTCTGAGGCTGCAGCTGCAGACCCGAGATGCAGATAATAGAGAAGGCTCTGGTTACTTTGTTATCTGGCCACCCCCACCCCAGTCCTCAATTCCACATAGAAAAGGAGGAAAAACACTTTTAAACACCCCATCTCGTTTGTTCTGAGGATGGAGAAAACACCAGGTTGGTTTTAGTTTCCTGAGGCTGCCGTAACAAAGTGCCACAAACTGATGGACAGAAACATACTCTCTCACAGTTCTGGAGGCTAGAAGTCTGAGATCAAGGCTTCTGTTTCCTCTGAATGCTCTAGGGAACCATCAGCTCCAGGCTCTTCTCCTAACTTCTCTTAGCTCCCTGGTTTGTGCCAGCATAAACCCAATCTTTACATGGTACTCTGTGTGTGTCTGTGTCCAAGTGTTCCTTTTTATAAGGACACCAGTGATATTGGATTAGGGGCCCACTTTCCTCCACTAACCTCCTCTTAACTAATTATATTTACCGAAGACTCTATTTCCAAATAAGCTCACCACTGGGAATACCTTAAGATAAATGCTAAAGAGAGTTCTCAAGCAGAAATGAAAAGATGTTAGTTAATAGCATAAAAACATATGAAAGTTTATAATTCCCTGGTAAAAGAAATTTATAGTCAAATTCAAAATACTCTAATACTGTAAAGGTGATATGTAAATTACTTAATTCTAGTATAAAAAATTCTTACATGATTTAAAACAACCATGGATACAACGATTTAATGGATACACATGTATCCACTGTAATATAAGAAGATGTAAATTGTGACATCAAAAACATAAAATGGAGGGGGGTTAGTAAAACATACAGATTTTGTATGTGATCATTTTAAAAAACACTGTTATAAGATGTTTTATGTAAGTCTTACAGTAACCTCAAGGCAAAAAACCATTATCAGTTCAGTTCAGTTCACTCCGTCGTTTCTGACTCTTTGCAGCCCCATAGACTGCAGCACGCCAGCACGCCTGTCTATCACCAATGCCCGGAGTTTGCTCAGACTCATGTCCATTGAGTCAGTGATGCCATCCAACCATCTGATCCTCTGTCATTTTTCCTCCCGCCTTCAATCTTTCTCAGCATCAAGGTCTTTTCCAAGGAGTTAGTTCTTCGCATCAGGTGACCAAAGTATTGGAGTTTCAGCTTCAACATCAGTCTTTCCAATGAATATTCAGGACTGATTTCCTTTAGGATTGACCAGCTGGATCTCCTTGCCATCCCAGTGACTCTCAAGAGTCTTCTCCAACACCACAGTTCAAAAGTATCAATTCCTCGGCATTCAGCTTTATTTATAGTCCAGCTTTCACATCCATACATGACTACTGGAAAAACCATAGCTTTGACTAGCCGGACCTTTGTTGGCAAAGTAATATCTCTGCTTTTTAATATGCTGTCTAGGTTGGTCATTGCTTTTCTTCCAAGGAGTAAGCGTCTTTTCATTTCATGGCTGCAGTCACCATCTGCAGTGATTTCGGAGCCCCCAAAAATAAAGTCTGACACTGTTTCCACTGTTTCCCCATCTATTTGCCATGAAATGATGGGACCAGATGCCATGATCTTCATTTTCTGAATGTTGAGTTTTAAGCCAACTTTTTCACTCTCCTCTTTCACTTTCATCAAGAGGCTTTTTAGTTCTTCTTCACTTTCTGCCATAAGGGTGGTGTCATCTGTGTATCTGAGGTTATTAATGTTTCTCCTGGCAAACTTGATTCCAGCTTGTGCTTCTTCCAGCCTGGCATTTCACATGATGTACTCTGAATATAAGTTTAAAAAGCAGTGTGAAAATATACAACCTTTATGTACTCCTTTCCCAATTTGGAACCAGTCTGTTGTTCCATGTCCAGTTCTAACTGTTGCTTCCTGGCCTGCATACAGATTTCTCAGGAGGCAGCTCAGGTGGTCTGGTATTCCCATCTCTTGAAGAATTTTCCACAGTTTGTGGTGATCTACACACTCAAAGGCTTTGGCAGAGTCAATAAAGCAGAAGTAGATGTTTTTTCTGGAACTCTCTTGCTTTTTCGATGATCCAACAGATGTTGGCAACTTGATCTCTGCTTCCTCTGCCCTTTCTAAAACCAGCTTGAACATCTGGAAGTTCATGGTTCACGTACTGCTGAAGCTTGGCTTCGAGGATTTTGTAGTATTACTTTGCTAGCGTGTGAGATGAGTGCAACTGTGCAGTAGTTTGAGCATTCTTTGGCATTGCCTTTCTTTGGGATTGGAGTGAAAACTGACCTTTTCCAGTCCTGTGGCCACTGCTGAGTTTTCCAAATTTGCTGGCATATTGAGTGCAGCACTTTCACAGCATCATCTTTCAGGATTTGAAAGAGCTCAACTGGAATTCCATCACCTCCACTAGCTTTGCTCCTAGTGATGCTTCCTAAGGGCCACTTGACTTTGCATTCTAGGATGTCTGGCTCTAGGTGAGTGATCACACCATCATGGTTATCTGGGTCCTGAAGATCTTTTTTTCACTGTGTAAGAAGATACACAGTAATCTTCTGTGTATTCTTGCCACCTCTTCTTAATACCTTCTGCTTCTGTTAGGTCCATACCATTTCTTTATTGTGCCCATCTTTGCATGAAATGTTCCCTTGGTATCTCTAATTTTCTTGAAGAGATCTCTAGTCTTTCCCATTCTGTTGTTTTCCTCTATTTCTTTGCATTGATCGCTAAGGAAGACTTCCTTATCTCTCTTTGCTACTCTTTGGAACTCTGCATTCAAATGCATATATCTTTCCTTTTCTTCTTTGCCTTTCACTTCTCTTCTCAGCTATTTGTAAGGTCTCCTCAGACAACCATTTTGCCTTTTTGCATTTCTTTTTCTTAGGGATGATCTTGATCACTGCTTCCTGTATGATGTCATGAACCTTCATCCATAGTTCTTTAGGAACACTGTCTATCAGATCTAATCCCTTGAATCTATTTGTCACTTCCACTGTAAAATCATAAGGGATTTGACTTAGGTCATACCTGAATGGTCTAGTGGTTTTCCCCACTTTCTTAAATCTAAGTCTGAATTTGGCAATAAAGACTTTATGATCTGAGCCACAGTCAGCTCCCAGTCTTGTTTTTGCTGACTGTATAGAGCTACTCCATCTTTGACTGCAAAGAATATAATCAATCTGATTTTGGTATTGACTCTCTGGTGATATCCATGCGTAGAGTCTTCTCTTGTGTTTTTGGAAGAGGGTGTTTGCTAACCAGTGTGTTCTCTTGGCAAAACTCTGTTAGCCTTTGCCCTGCTTCATTCTGTACTCCAACGCCAAATTTGCCTGTTACTCCAGGTATTTCTTGGCTTCCTACTTTTGCATTCCAGTTCCCTATCATGAAAAGGACATCTTTCTGAGTCTTAGTTCTAGAAGGTCTTGTAGGTCATCATAGAACTGTTCAACTTCAGCTTCTTCAGCATTACTGGTTGGGGCATAAACTTGGATTACTGCAATAGCGAATGGTTTGCCTTGGAAACGAACAGAGATCATTCTGTCATTTTTGAGATTGCACTCAAGTACTGCATTTTGGACTCGTATTGACTATGAGAGCTACTCCATTTCTTCTAAGGGATTCTTGTCCACAGTAGTAGATATAATGGTCTTCTGAGTTAAATTCGCCCATTCCAGTCCATTTTAGTTCACTGATTCCTAAAATGTCAATGTTCGTTCTTTCCATCTCCTGTTTGACCACTTCCAATTTACCTTAATTCATTCACCTAACATTCCAGGTTGCTATTATAGATACACGAAGCAGAAGCAGAAATATAAACACACCACTAAAGAAAAATCATTAAATCACAAGGGAAGAGAGCAAGAGAAGAACAAAGGAACTACTAAATGCTCAGAAAATAACAGGATGGCAATAGTAAGTCCTTGCATGTGTGCCTGCAAGCTAAGTCACTTCAGTTGTATCCAACTCTTTGTGATCCTATGGACTGTGAATCCTCTGTCAGGCTCCTCTATCCATGGATCCTCCAGGCAAGAATACTGATGTGGTTGCCATGCCCTCCTCCAGGGAATCTTCCTAACCCAAGGATCAAACCCACACCTCTTATGTCTCCTGCATCGGCAGGTGAGTTCTTTACCGCTAATGCCACTGGGGAAGCTCAGTAAGTCTTACCAATTCATGATTCCCTTATACATAAACGGATTAAATTCTCCAATCAAAAGACATAGAGTAACTGAATAGGTTGAAAAAAAAAAAAAGAGACCCAATTATACTCTGCCTACCAGGAACTCATGCCAGGTTTAAGAATGCACATAGGCTGAAAGTGAAGGGAGGAAAAAGATATTCCACAAAAATGGAAACCAAAAGGGAGCAGGTTTTGTTAAGCTGCACTTACAGACAAAATGGAGTTTAAGTCAAAGATTGTAACAGAGACAAAGAAGCTAATAACATAAGCTAATAACAAAGGGATCAATTTATCAAGAGTATATAATAACTGTAAGTACATATGCACCCAACATAAAGTGCATGAACACATTAAGCAAACACTAAGAGATATGAGCCATGAAATTAAAAGACGCTTACTCCTTGGAAGAAAAGTTATGACCAACCTAGATAGCATATTCAAAAGCAGAGACATTACTTTGCTGACTAAGGTCCGTCTAGTCAAGGCTATGGTTTCTCCTGTGGTCATGTATGGATGTGTGAAGATGTATGGACTGTGAAGAAAGCTGAGTGCCAAAGAATTGATGTTTTTGAACTGTGGTGTTGGAGAAGACTCTTGAGAGTCCCTTGGACTGCAAGGATATTCAACCAGTCCATTCTGAAGGAGATCAACCCTGGGATTTCTTTGGAAGGAATGATGCTAAAGCTGAAACTCCAGTACTTTGGCCACCTCATGCGAAGAGTTGACTCATTGGGAAAGACTCTGATGCTGGGAGGGATTGGGGGCAGGAGGAGAAGGGGACGACAGAGGATGAGATGGCTGGATGGCATCACGGACTCGATGGACGTGAGTCTGAGTGAACTCCAGGAGATGGTGATGGACAGGGAGGCCCGGCATGCTGCGATTCATGGGGTCGCAGAGAGTCAGACACAAGCGACTGAACTGAACTGAACTGAAGAGATATGAAGGGAGTACTAGACAGCAATACAGGAATAGTAGGGGACTTCAATACTCCACTTTCAACAACGAATAGATCATACAGACAGGAAATCAATAAGGAAACTCTGAACTTAAACTACACCTAATAAAATAGACCTAAAATACATATATATTCTAGCCAGCAGCAGCAGAATACACATAATAAAGGACATGTATGACAAGCCCACAACTAACATCATACTCACCAGTGAAAAGCTGAAAAGACTCCTTCCAAGGTCAAGAAAACAAAAAGTCTATTTAACATAGTACTTGAGGTCCTAACCAGAACGATTAACAAAATAAACAAATAAATGAAAAGGAACTCACAATGGGGAGGAAAGAGTAAAACTGTCTCTGTTTGCAGTTGACACAATCTTATATATAGAGGACTCTAAAGACTCCACCATAAAACTCTTAGAATAAAAACATTCAGAAAAGCTGCTGAATATAATATCAACACACAAAAATCAATTACATTTTGCATACATTAAAAATAAGTTGTTTGAAAGAGAAATAAGAAAACAAACCCATTTATGATAGTATCAAAAATAATAAAATATCTAGGAATAAATTTATCAAAAGAAGTAAAAGACCTGTACACTGAGACTCAGACATCAATGAAGCAATGGGGGAAAACACGAATAAATGGGAAAGAAAAGACTCCAAGTTCATGGACTGGAAAATATACAACTACCCAAAATGATTTACAGATTCAATGTAAGCCTTATCAAAACTCCAATGGTAAATCACAGAATTAGGTAAGAACAATCCTAAAATTCATATGGAAGCAGAAAAGACCTAGAAGACTCAAAGCAATCTTGAGAAAAGCTGGAGGCATCACAATTCTTGATTTTTAAAATCAGAACAGGTATTGGCAACAAACATACAGACTAATGGAACAAAACAGAGAGCCCNATACAACTACCGAAAATGATTTACAGATTCAATGTAAGCCTTATCAAAACTCCAATGGTAAATCACAGAATTAGGTAAGAACAATCCTAAAATTCATATGGAAGCAGAAAAGACCTAGGAGACTCAAAGCAATCTTGAGAAAAGCTGGAGGCATCACAATTCTTGATTTTTAAAATCAGAACAGGTATTGGCAACAAACATACAGACTAATGGAACAAAACAGAGAGCCCAGAAACAAGCCCACACATATATCGTCAACTGATCATTGACAAGGGCACCAAGGACACACAATGGGTAGAGAATAATCTCTTCAAAACTGGGATTTACATCCAAAGAATGAAACTGGATCCCTCTCTTATATCACTCGCAAAAATTAAATGGAAATGGATTAAAGACAAATATAAAACCTGAAACCATAAGAATCCCAGAAGAAAATATAGGGGAAGTGCTCTTTGACATCATTCTAGGCAATGATTTTTATTTTTATTTTTTTGGATATGACACCAAAAGCACAGTCACTAGCAGCAAAAATAAATAAGTGAGACTACAATGAACTAAAAATCCTCTGTACAACAGGGAAATAGTCAATAAAATGAAAAAGGAACCCACAGAACAAGAGAAATTATTTACAAACTATATCTTATAAGGGATTAATATCTAAAATATACAAGGAACCCACACAACTTAATAGCAATAATAATAATCCAATTTAAAAATGGACAACAAACCTAAATAAACATTTTTCGAAGAAGACATTCACGTGGCCAAGGGAAACCTGAAAAGATGCTGGACATCATTAATCACCAGGGAAAGGCAAATCAAAATCACAATGAGGTATCAATTAACACCTGTCAGAATGGCTCTCATCAAAAAAAAAAGAAAGAAAGATAACGAGCACTGAAGAGGATGTGGAGAAAAGGAAACCTTTGTACATTATTAGTAGGAATGTCAATAAATAAATAGAAAACGATATTATTCAGCCATAAAAAGAAGGAAATCCTGCCATTGGTGACAATGTAAATGAACTGGAGGACATTTCACTAAGTGAAATAAACCAGGCACAGAAAGACAAACATTGTATGATATCCCTTATATGTGAAATCTGGACTCAGAATGAAAGAATAGAACAGGTGGCTGTCAGGGGGAAAGTGAAGAGATATTGGTCAAAGGGTACAAACTTTCCATTATAAAATAACTAAGTTCTGGAGATCTATGTATGGCATAATGACTATAGTTAAATAATACTATATGATACACCTGAGATTTGCTCACAGAATCCATCTCAAGCATTCTCATCACACACAAAAAGTAATCATGTGCGATGACAGATGTTTAATTAATTTTGCAGTGGCAAATATTTCACACTGTACACCCAAATCAAATGATCATGTTGAGTTTTTTATACACATATGCAATTTTATCAATTATACCTCAATAAAACTGGAAGAAGAAAAGTGGTTCTCTGTCTTAGTGCCTAGGATGCCTTACAAGTCTACTTTTTCCCCATTTTGCCCATCAGAGACCCTCTTCCAAATTGATGGTCCTCAAGAGAAGCCCTGGAGGCTTCCCTGATGGCGCAGAGGTTAAAGCGTCTGCCTGCAATGCGGGAGACCTGGGTTCGATCCCTGGGTCAGAAGATCCCCTGGAGAAGGAAATGGCAACCCGCTCCAGTATTCTTGCCTGGAGAATCCCATGGACAGAGGAGCTTGGTGGGCTACAGTCCATGGGTCACAGAGAGTCGGACACGACTGAGTGACTTCACTTTCACTTTCAAGAGAAGCCCAAGATAGAATATACTGGAGCAGCTATCCTTTGAGCTCTTTAAATCTAATAAAACATCAAAACTCTGATTTTCACAAGAGCATAGGTTCTGAAATCGTGGCAGAGTCACTGTGAGCAGCGATCCTACCTAGTGTTGTCTTAGAAGCTAGTAGTGTTAACTCCAGCTTTTACAATCAAGATATTTGCCATACATGCTCACACTGTTTAAATAAACATGTACCCCCAACAACATCCTTTTGGAATAAACCTAAAAGACTCAGAACAGTATCGCATCGGAGTCAAAGTTAGGCTCCAGCACTTACCATCTGTATAACCCAGGACAAGCCACCTAACTTTTTGGTGTCTCAATTTCTTTGTGTATAAAATAACAATAGCTACAACTGAGGATTACTGTGAAGATCAGATTAAGCAATACAAAGCATTTAGCATTGTGGTTGGAATACAGTAAGTGATCAGTAGATAGTAACTGTTAATTTTGCTATTTTTATGACTGTTATTATTATACAATGATGGGTCTACACCCATTAATTCATCTAGACTCTCCATGAATACACTGGATAATGAAAACCACTCTCTAAAAAAATATTTTGTCAAGGTGTGTGCTGTTCATGGCAGCTAAGATGTGTTGCCATGGCCACAGAAAAGTAGTAGTTCCAATTAAAGAACACAAATGTTAGTGACTTAAGAGTTAGAGACTAAAGAACAAGTTCCCCAGAAGAAAGAGCTATCTCTTCACTTACAGATATTTGTTTGCTTGTTTTTTAATTCCAGAAGTCTGACTGGTGCTATATTACGTTAAAAACAGTATTCTTTTCTCATTAATTCAATTGTAAAGTTAATATTTCTTCAAAGTAAACAGGCTATTTTCATAACATGGAATGTAACATTTACTTGAACACCAAAGGAGTCCCTTTTTTGAAAGGCTTCAGCAAATCAACAGAAGAGGCAAACACTCTTAGAAAATAACGAGGAAAAGACATGAATGAAAAGCTCACCTAAGAAGACATATCGGGGAAGGATAAATTGGGAGGTTGGGGTTAGCATATGCTAACCAGGTGACTCAGGGGTAAAAAATCCACCTGTCAGTGCAGGAGACACGGGTTTGATCCCTGGGTTGGGAAGATCCCCCGAAGGAGGAAATGGCAACCCACTCCAGTACTCTTGCCTGGAAAATCCCAAGGAGAGAAGAGCCTGGCGGGCTATAGTCAAAGGGGTCACAAAGAACTGGACACAACTTAGTGACTAAGCACACACACACACACACACGCATATTAACATATACACACTAAAACGGGGGCTTCACTAATAGCTCAGTGGGTAAAGAATCTGCCTGCAATGCAGCAGACCCCGGTTCAATTCCTGGGTCGGGAAGATCCCCTGGAGAAGGGATAGGCTACCCTCCCCAGTATCCGTGGGCTTCCCTGTGGCTCCACTGGTAAAGAGTCCGCCTGCAAAGAGGGAGACCTGGGCTCAATTCCTGGGTTGGGAAGAGGCCCTGGAGAAGGGCAAGGCTGCCCACTCCAGTATTCTGGACTGGAGAATTCCATGGACTGCACAGTCCATGGGGTCGCAAAGAGTTGGACACAACTGAACAGCTTTCACTTCACTTCATGTATGAAACAGATAACCAACAAGGACCTAGTGTATAGCATAGGGAACTATACTCAATATTCTGTAATAACTTATAAGGGGAAATACTCTGTGTGTGTGTGTGTGTGTGTGTGTGTCTGTGTGTCTGTGTGTGTGTGTCTGTGTATAAAACCAAATCACTTTGCTGTGCATTTGAAACTCTTACAACATTGTAAATCAACTACACTTTAATTAAAAATATATAGATGAGAAATAAGCATAAGATTAGTGTTTATCTTTGTTTATAATTTTTAATGTGATTTAAATGAGGTTTGATAGCAGAAAGGTTTAAGAGTCCTCACTATAGGCAAGTGTGTGAAGAACACAGCCCTGTTATATATAACCTGGGAAATGGCCTACATATCAAACCAGCAACATAGATCAAAAGCCTCAAAATGCACTTGCTATTTTAATTCCAGGAATTTATCCTAAAGGAAATAACCACCAATATGCATAGAAACATAGTGAGTGGTTAAGAGCTTGGCCTCTCAAAAATCAAATGAATTTAATTTCTGTCTTTTCAACCTACTAGCCATCTAAGGTGAGGCCAAGTTTCCTCATCTGTCAAAAAAAAAGGATGATACCTACACTTCACAGGGTTATAGGCAGGAAAAGTAAGAAGGTACATACAGCAAGCCCAGCAATGTGCCAAGGTCAGCATAAGGCCTCAAACAACAGTTGCTATTACTCTGATTGGTTAAATAAATCATAATATATTGATAAAGTAGAATACTATTTAGTTATTAAAAATTATATTCTAGAGCTAACATGCAGAGAAGGCAATGGCACCCCACTCCAGTACTCTTGCCTGGAAAATCCCATGGACGGAGGAGCCTGGTGGGCTACAGTCCATGGGGTCACAAAATGTCAGACACGACTTAACGACTTCACTTTCACTTTCCTGCATTGGAGGAGGAAATGGCAACCCACTCCAGTGTTCTTGCCTGGAGAATCCCATGGACGGGGGAGCCTGGTGGGCTGCCGTCTATGGGGTCACACAGAGTCGGACAGGACTGAAGCGACTTAGCAGCAGCAGCAGAGCTAACATGGGCAATTACAGTCCAAACTATCAGCCAAACTTGGCCCATTGCCTGGTTTGTAAATAAAGTTTTACTGGAACACATGTGGGTGTGCTCAGTTGTGCTCAACTCTACCCTATAGACTGTAGCCCACCAGGCTCCTCTGTCCATGGGACTTCCCAGGCAAGAATATGGGAATGGGTTGCCATGCCCCCTTCCAGGAGGTCTTCCACACCCAGGATCAAACCGGTGTCTCTGACATCTCCTGAACTGGCAGCCGGGTTCTTTACCACTAGCAACAGCTGTACTTATTTAGTTACATATTATCTATGCTTTTGCACTACAACAGCAGAGTTGAGTAGTTTAAACAGAAGCACTATGTCCCACAAAGCCTAAAATATTCACTTTTTACAGAAAAAGTTTGCCGACCCTGATCTAGAAGAGTAGTTAAATCATGGTGAAATGTTCTCAATCTATTGAGTGACAAGTTTCTCAAAAGCAAGAATAGAAGGTCTCCATTTTTGTTCAAGTATGCATACAGAAAAAAGTACAGAGGTAGGTACTTCAGAAGTTAACTATAGCTCTCTGAGTAAGAGATGGGGGTTTACACACTTTATTTTCTTGTGCTTTTATAAATTTTTAACAATAAACGAACTATTTCTGCAATAATAAAACATTTTTTAAAAGTAAGAAGAAACGAAGCTGTTTTAATTATGACACAGAGAGAAGACAACACATTTAATGGTGAAACAAGCTGGAAAGATATTTTTAACTGGTTAGCAAAATATGGATTTGTATTTCCGTCTTCATCTCTTCTTATTCTCTCTCACAGACTGGAATGTGAAAGATCAGGGGGAGGGAAGAAAGCAAGCAAGGAGGGAAATGTGAGAGCAGAATAGTTACATGACATGGAGAGCAGCCAGACCCTGAAATTCCTAAGAAATAAGTTTGCAAAGCTTGGAGAGATGCTACTGATCTTAGAACCAAAGACTGAGTTACAGGATCCACCCAGTAAAAGAAGTCATTTGGCCTTCAGTCTCATCTGGGAAAGATAATGGGATATGATGGAGGAAAGTTTAATCAACAGGTCTGTTCACCAATTGTTTTAGTGCCTACTTGGTGCCAAGCTTTTACAGTATCAAAGGAAGAAAGACACAAAGAAACACACACAAAAATTAAAATGTTTACATGGTGCAGAGGGGTGAGTGATGGTTCTTGTTAAAGAATCAGGTTCGAGTTTTTACTCAGATATTAATTGGTGAATGATGCTATACTAAACCCAAGAGAGAGAAGTTTCAGAAGGACAAACAAATATATATTTATGTTCTATAAGTTGAGTCCGCAGTAAACAAGGAAAATTCAGAGGTGTCCTTTTGGTAGCTGGAGGTAGGGTTTTTGGAGTTTGGAGAAGGGACGGCAATTTGGGGACCCCCAGATCAGTATACTGAGTACAGGAGGTTGCCCCCAGACCACATGCAGAAAGAAGGGGACTGAGGAGTCCTGGGATGGGTGCAGGAAGTTACTGAGAGGAATGCACGTGATTGGGGCAAAACCAGGGCAGAGGGCTTGTTATGTGTGCCAAAGATTTGCTTAAGATGAGACGTCTTTATAACTTGTTCAGCTGTTAAGTTGCCATTCTGATTAATGATATATGCTTGTGTCTTAAAGAACACAAACCTTCTTTGAAGCTGCACTCTCCTTTAATTTTTCAGCCTTTTACTGAGCAGAACGTGTGTATTATGCCGTTCGGTAAAGATCACATGAATGGGAGTCCATTTTCGATTTTATTCTGTTTTGTTTTGTTTGGGACAAAACACAAGCAACAGATGTTGATC
>SJYQ01002181.1:408495-477110 GCA_006410935.1 Redunca redunca
CCCGCCCCCCGGCCTGGCCCCTGCCAAAGCCTCCAATCCACCCTTGATGATAGTCCACTTGGGGATAAGAGCCACACCAGGGCAAGGCTCATAATCCCCCCAAAATGTTGTTTTTACAACTCCTGGCACTAAAGTTTTTGTGATTAAATTCTAAAATTTGGCTCCATCCAGACTCTGCTCTAAGTCTCACCTCCATTTACTCCAATTACTTGCAAGTCATCCTTTGCCCAAGCTAACCGGTTCTGGTTGCCCTTCACTGACTCCCGCTCTTTGCCTTTGCAAAGCATCTCATTGCCTGGAATATTGCTCTACCCTTCTGCTTTCCACATAAAGCAATCCTGTGGAGCCTTTAAAACTGAGTTCAAAGGCCTCTCCTCCACAGCCCATGCCAGATCTCTAAGGCTGGAAGTAATTGCCCACCTCCTCTGAGATTATGGAACACTCTACCTGCACTTCTCTTTCAGAAATTAACACTTAGACTCTATAACAGTGATCTGCATACATCTTATATCTCCTACCAGCTGTGAAGCACCAAATAAAAACACACCTCTGTGTCCTTCCAACAGCATTCAGAACAGATCTTATGAGTACTATGGGTTTGAAGAACATTTGATTAATTAATGTTACACAAAGGCCTTTACATGAAAGGACAATACATGTCCATCTGCACTTTTAGGCAATCTTTGGTTTAAAGAAAACTAAGCCACATAATGTTTTTCAAATGTTCGATACCAGCCTAGCTTCCTTGAATTTTAAACTTGGGGAATCAGAGGGTCTGAGAAGAAAATTATGTTCAATTATCAGTCAAGGCCATTTAGGCAGAAAACATTTGTTGAGCCACCCATCAACCAGCAACCCTCACAGGTTACAAACACGCAGCAGTGGCCCCAGCATTCAACCAGATGCCTTACTTTGCGGTAGACTATCATATTTGGAGAACTCTCCTCTGGGTCCGTGATCCCCACTGCTCTCTGATCCCCGGATCCCTGAGCCATCCTGGGTGTCTTCACTCACACTGCAAAAATAAATGAATAGACCATTAAGACAGGAAAGAATTACATAAAAAAAAGCTTTGCCACGCAAAGAACTAAGTATCTGTTGGCAGGTGGCATGGAAATGAAACATGATGTAATTGCTTTTTGTTCCTCATTAGTTAAGTGGCATTTTTTTAAAGTCAGGGGTAATTGTTGTCTGATTATCCATATACATGCTTCTCATTCCAAAGCCACATGGTTTGCATGCTTTTTTTCCAGCTCAGAATCATATACTCTAGGGGTGATCAGATGGCAATCTTAAAAAATCTTCTGGAGATAGATGAAGCCAGTCATTTTGATGGAGATTTTGTCTTATCAAATCTCATGATTAATTCTGTGTATTAAAATATGAATATTTTATAAAGAAAATGCAAATCAACACCACTAGGAGATACCACTTACACACACCAGGATGGTTGTAATAATTTTTTAACTCAAACAAGCATTGGCAAGGATGTAGGGAAATCAGAACCCTTGTACAGTGTTGATAGGGATGCAAAATGGTTCGGTCACTATGGAAAACAGTTAGTTCCTCAAAAAGTCAAATATAGAATTTACCATATAACCTGGCAATTCCACTCATAAGAATTAAAAGCAGGCATTCAAACCAATATTTGAACACATATGTTCAGAACAGCACTATTCACTGAAAAATGGAAACAACTCAAAGTCCCTCAATTGATGAATGGCTAAACAAAATATGGTCTGTCTCTACAATGGAATATAGTTCAACCATCCAAAGTAATAAAGTACTGATGTACACTACAACATAGATCAGCCTTGAAAACATTATGCTAAGTAAAAGAAATCAGACAGAAAAGGTCACTGCAATGGACAATGGACTGAATATTTATATCCCTCTAAAATTTATATGCTGAAATCCTAACCCCAAAACTGGTAGAATTAAGAGGTACAGGGTGTGATGGGATTTGTGTCCTGATGAAAGAGATCCCAGAGTGCTCCTTTCCACCAAGTGAGGACCCAAGCAGAAGAAAGCCACCCATGAAGAGGGAATTGAGTTCTCATCACACACCAAATCTACTTAAGCCTTGATCTTGGACTTCCCCGTCTCTAGAACTGGGAGAAATAAATTTCTGTTGTCCATAGGTCACCGGGTCTATGGTACCCTATTATAGCAGCCTGAAGGGACTAAGACAGTCCATCTTCCATTTACATGAAATGTCTAGCATAGGGAAATCCACAAAGACAGAGAGCAGATTCGTAGTTACCAGCAGTTGAGGGGAGGAGGAAATGGACTGGATGTTTAATTGATGTGGGGTCTCCTTCGGGGATGATGGAAACATTTTTGAACTAGATAGAGGCAAAGGCTGCAGAACCCTGTGAATGCACTTAATGCCACCGAAATGTACACCTTAAAATTAGTTTTAAGTTATGCAAATTTCATCTCAATTAAGAAAAATAAATATTTTTAATTTGACCTTTTTTTAAAAAAAAAAAAAACAGCCTGAAAAGACAGCAGTAGACAATGAAAGCATATGGAATTTTTTAGTTAAAGGAGCAAATTCAGTTCTTGGTATGATGCACTATTTACTGGGTGACTTCGAACAAGTTAAATAACCTGCTGGTTTCCTTTGCTAACTTTCTTTTAACGCAAACATGCTGAATGCCCACTAGTGCCCAGAAGCATGCCAAGTCACCTTCCCCTACATTGCTTTCATCAGTAAAATGTGAATTTCACCGAGTATTCACAGGTAAGGGTCAAATAAATCGAGTGTAAAGTATCGTATCAAGCCATAAAAGTCCTATACAAATGTTATCGCTAATCTAAGACCCTGCCTGGGTTGTTTGCACAAAATTCATAGGCTTTTCATCAAAGAAAACTTTTATAAATACCATACTTGACAGAAAAGGCCATTTCAATTTAAAATATAAACTCAGGAAACATTTTATTAGAAAAATAAGTTGGTACCAAAGGTCATCCCATAAAAACAAATTTGGGCAGAAGATGGGGAAGAGACAGGAATTTGCAATTTATGTGAAGAATTTAATTGCCCCAAGTATCCCATGTGAATAATGTTGCCTGTTTTCTTCTTCATTTATGAATTAGTCTGCATTTTAACAGTTAGATTACAAGCAGAGATAAAGAACATCATTCTATTATCTCTACCCACTATAATGTCAGTATTTCTATGAAGATTGTACTACATGGAAACACTCATTATTATTCTAATCAGTCGCTCTTACAGTTAAATGAACAACACGCAGTTTTATTTTTAAACAACTACTTACTTACTCTTTTACCTGAACACAGAACATGACTGAGCATTAAAAACAAAACCTTAGTCTATTTATGTATCTCATTTACCTATGTAACAGACCCATCTTGGGTTTCTATTGCTTTACTTCAAAATGAACACTTTCGGTTTGATGAGCATATTATCTCCCTCCCTCCCTCTCTGCTTGCAATAATAGCAAGATTGGAAATGACCTGGAAACAAAGGTGTCAGCCCTCCTTCTGCCTTTTCCTGGCCACTCCTTACCCTCAACAACATTCCTATGTATTCAAACAGGCGGGTGAACCAGGCTCTGGACTTCAGACTGCTCGGTGAATGCAAATAGCCTCTAGTTTGGAACTTTAGTGAGTCTAATATATAGTAGAAAAGCTTCTATTTTTGGTTTCCCTATCAACTCATTTTAAAATTCAGACAAGTCATTTAACTTTCCTATGTCTAGAAAGAATCATTTCTAAAATAGTGATGCAAGCACTTTCTAGTCTATATGTCAACAGATGTTAGACAGTACTAGATGTGAAAGGTGTAGGTAACGATGTTCTAATTAAATCGCTGACTATAGAGCTGGAGTTCCTAAAATTAAAGAACTAGGTTCTCTTTTATTACGGTATGGCATAAATTTTTACTTTTAAATAAAATGAAGTAAGAGTCTTTTAAATTTAGTGGTGGAGAAAAACAAAACCTTCTTTATGCTACTTAAATACACACGCATATAAACACAGTAACTTGTAACATTCATGAATGTTTTTCTGAAAAAACCCAACTACATGCAATAGAAAGAAAACATGTCAATAATAATATTTTTCTACAGTGATTTTCAACTAATAAAAGAGAAAAAGAGCAAACGAGTTACCACCACGTACTTCACAATCCCCAAAGAGAGACAGGCTAGCTTAGTGGTGACAAGCTGGCCTCGGTCACTGGACAGATCTAAGTCTGAATCCAGCTCCACGGCTAGCTGAGTGATCGGGGCAAGTTCCTTTACCTCTCTGTGCCTTTGTTTTCTTATCTGGCACAAACCACTGCCTCAGCCTAGTTGAAAGCCCTCTAAACAGAGAAGCCTGGATCCTCACCTGATCTGCAACTACCTAGCTGTTGGAACCAGGTCAAACCACAGCCCTAACTGGACATCAGCTACACATCCTTAGGATTCTAGTTCCGCCTTAAGACCTCAGAACTTCACATTTCTAACTTTTCTTCAGAGACTCACAGCATGTCCCATGCTGCCTCTCTTCCATCCTCATTGCCTAGATACTAGCTCGTCGCCTCTAATCATGGCCATATTCATGCTGAACTCAAAAAATCACCCAACTGATAGATTAGCGCGCCCGCTCCCAGACTCAGCACCCCTCCCCACGTAGCAATTCCTGTAATACCAGCACCCGCCACTAGGTGCCGTAGGACTCAACACTTAATCTTGGCGCAAACACTGAGCATCCATTCAATGGCACAAAATTTCACGCTTCGTTCTGGAGATATAAAGATAAATCAGACACAAATCGTCCCTCTTTAAAATATTCAGAGACCAGGAGGGGTGACATGTCCAGAAATCTAGGAAATTTTAATATGTGGGTGCTCAGTTATGACAGCACAGACCAGGAAGAGGTGACAAGTACAATCAGAAGGATGAACAGGAGTCTGGGGGAGGCAGAAGGGGTCCTTCCAGCCTGGGTCACAGCACAGGTATGGACATCTGAAGCCACAGAAGTGGCAGACACTCGAAAGGAAAAAAAAAAGCAAAACATAACGGTGATCTGAAGTCAAGGAGATTAAGTGGGAGTCAGTCAAATGTGGAAACTGAAATCACAGGGATTTGCAACTATCTGAACTCAGATGACTTTGCTCACTTGTCTATCAGGGATCTCCACAGCTAGAAAGCCAGTTCTGCCTGAGCAGAGTCTTTGTCAGTGGGGTTGACCCCTCTAATTCCTGACATCTAGAAGGTACTTAAATATTTTTAATGAATGACAGAACTGGTAAGATTTCACTAAGATGCAGTATATCCCATCAAGAACACTCATCTGGTTAACAAGCCATTAAAACTGCTTAGCAAGAAGGCTCTTTATCCACAAAGACCCATGGATGGAATCACACATGAACACTTTCCCCAAGGTTTATTGATATGGGCCCGCCCTAACTCAGGAATACACTTTTGGAATCCATGAGCAATTTAGATCAGAGGGAATATGTCGGAGGGTAGAAAGTATAGGAGGAGAGACCCTGTGAATAATAAAATAACTGAACATTTGTGACTCAAACTCTAATTAGTAAATCTTCTGAAAGTCAGGACTCCAGTTCACTCCAAACATACATTGTATTTGTAGCTTCAGCTACAACCAGTGCCAGCTCTTTTCCATTGTACGCTGGCCTCTCCAGAGCAAGCATGGCCTAGGGGCCAGCAGACAATGATGCTGAGCAGGGCAGGTAGGAAGGACCTCGATGATGTGGGAAAGTCACACCAGGAATTGCGTCTCAGCTCTGGCCACATTAGAGCTGTGTGTGTGTGGCCTTTGGCAACTGATTCCTTCACCCTATACTTTCGGGTCTTTACTGGAAGCAGAGAATCCTCTACTTTGCAGGGGCTGCTATTGAAGAAGGAATAAAACAAGCCACACAGATTTCCTTGGCAAAGAATGAATTGTAGCAACTGACCAGCAGTCTTGTTTTTGACCAGTGCTTGGCCAAGTGAAACTGCCAGACTGAAGACACCAGAATCGCTGGAGAAAGCCTTCCCCGACATCAGGTCTTCGGAGTATCTGAGATGGAGCCGCCAGCAGTCTCCCAAGCTTCTCCGGTGATCCTGATGCTCAGCTAACAGCGGACCACTACAGTTATACTGCTGCTGCTGCTAAGTCGTTTCAGTCGTGTCCGACTCTGTGCGACCCCATAGATGGCAGCCCACCAGGCTTCCCCGTCCCTGGGATTCCCCAGCCAAGAACACTGGAGTGGGTTGCCATTTATACCAAAGCACCACTAAAGCCAGCATCACAAGCAGCAAGAAGCCTGAAACATCGTGCCCGCCACCCCTAAATGCCCAGCCCTCAAAGCCCTATTCAGGGAAAAACCTTGTAGAAGAGGTAATCAAACCCTGCTTGTGATACAGTCTAAATATTTATGCTGCCAAATAAGAACTTCTGTTGATGCCATTTCCTCTCCCCCATATTATATCCAATTCATATTGTTTGCCTCGGCCCATTAAAATCCAATGGATTTCTTTTCTGACATCAGCAATGTTGAGCACTTTAGAAAAAAAAAATTTACAAGATGTGTGCTAGCTCGGTAGTACAATCTTGTTTATACAGCTCTAATCTGACTGAGTGGGCAGGAACCTCAAGGGGGAAGAAGGAAGAGCAACAGCTCTTAAGAACAAACAACACTTTCTGTTACCGCAGAGTCTGCCAACTTGACGTCTCCTATATACTCAGAGTTCAGCTACTCCATGACAGCTCGAGTGTCTGTTTCAAGCAATGCACCAAAGATCTGAAAACAAGGGGCTATAGGCTATAGTTCAACCCTTAGGGGTCAATCTTGCTGGCATGCCAGGTACCCAGGATTTTACTAGGCTGTAGTCACTTGGGACTTCATTTTAAGGAAGTCATTTTAGGACTTCAGTTAGACCTTAAGGATTCCCAAGAGCTGATTCAAGGACCTGAACAAGATAAGCAGCCTCAGAATCACCAGGTTGTTGGGGTGGGAGCGGGCGGGGGGAGGGGGGTGATAAAGATACATGTTCCTGGTTCCCATGCTCCAGAAATTCTAATTCTATAGGCCTAAGACAGTCCCTTTGTTGTTGTTCATCGCTAAATTGTGCCCAACTCTTTCTGACCCCATGGACTGCAGCACACCAGGCTTCCCTGTCCTTCACCATCACCCAGATTTTACTGAGTTGGTGATGCTGTCTAACCATCTCATCTCTGCTGCCCACTTCTCTTCTTGCCCTCAATTGTTCCCAGCATCAGGGTCTTTTCCAGTGAGTCAGCTCTTTGCATCAGGTGGCCAACACATTGGAGCTTCAGCTTCAGTCCTTCCAACGGCTATTCAGGGTTGATTTCCTTTAGGATTGACTGGTTTGAGCTTCTTGCAGTCCAAGGGACTCTTTATAGAGTCTTCTCCAGCACTACAACTCAAAGGATGTCCCTGGAGACTTATAAATGAAAACGTCCCCCCGGTGATTTGGAAGCACAGTCAGGTTTGGGAACTAGTGACTTAGATCTCATGGAGTCTGCCTTCTCTTCACCTGATCGCTCCCATCCTGCGCTGCTGCCCATGCTGGGCAGCCATGCTGACTAAGGTGGGGCTTCTTTAACTTCCTTGAATTCTGCCAGAAACTCACTGTGATGGATAAAGCTAGGATCCTGGAGTCAAAGAACTGGCTCTCAGTCCTGGCCACGCTACTTAAGAGCCGTGCAACCATGAACAATGTATTTCTATGCTTATTTAGCCTCGTTGAGCCTTGGTTTCCTCTTCCGTTAAATGGAACAGATACTCATCACCTGTACCAGTGGGTCTCCACGTTACCTGCTCATTAGAATCACCTGGGCAATGCCTCATGGCAACTCTAACACGTGGATGTTATCACTCCCACACTACAGATGAGAACACTGAAGCTCAAGAACATAGGCCACTTGCCCAAAGGTAAAACAGCCTGTCAGTCAAGAATCTAGAATTCAAATCCCACAGATTTCAAGGCCCACAGACTTTCTCCAACAAGTCAGCTTGGTCTCCAGTGAAATCACTGATACACAGTATTGAAAACAAAATTTTGTAAATATACAAAATTTCAGTATATACTTAAATATACAGTATTTAGCACACATAGCCTAATTACAGCATGCTCAGTAGCAGGTACTTCTGGTACATGATACAAATGGTACACAGCAGGTTCTCAACTAATTAGTGGTTCTTTCTTAATGACATCAGTGAAGCGGATGTCCCCATATCAACCCTACCTGAAGGCATATAAATAAATACAATCCTCCCTAAGTTGCTCAGCTGCCTGACAGCCTAAACAAACTAATCGACCAAAGCAGCTTATAAAGAAAAATATTTTTGCATTCCTTATATTAAACACAAGTCCTAAAAAGCTGGGAGGGAGAAGTGGAAAGTTCTTCACAGAGCAGGATGTGCTTGGCCACGTGACATGCCTCTGGTTCTGTTACTGCCATCTGTGCTTGGAGTTCAGGGCATCCTCTCTTACCAGGGGCCGTGAACTCCACACAGCTCTGGACAGTGCAGACCCTGCCAATTCTTTGCTGACTCCTCCTGCCTTTTGAACTTTTCTTCTGTTAACAGTATACCCCCTACGTCCTTCCACCTCCTCTCTGAACTCGAACCTTCTGTGACCCTCATGTCAATCTGGCTCCCTGCAAAGACATCCCCTGCCCTGCACGTAGTGGTCCTCACATTACCTATCTCAAGACCAGGAAGGAAGGCAAGCATCCTGGTTCTCCAGTGTTGCTTCAGTGATTTCCCTCCTGTCATTCTTCCCAAACTTCTCTTGCAACACTCAGACCATCAGCCATGCCACTGTTAAGGCGTGAGGCTACCCATCCTCTCCTGTTAAGCCTTTGCATTTCCTAAAGATTCCAGCTTGCAGGTCTCAGAGGTTTTCTTCATCCCTTGGTCAACTCAGCGGCTTTAATGTTAGAGCCAGAGCTGGTTTGTCTGTCCTTCTCTTCCCTCACCTGAACTCTTTCCCTTCCTCCTCCTCAGCGACCATCTCACATGGCTACACGCTGAAGCTTGCCATCACTGGTGACTGCACCATTTCAAGTCCCAGTACAAACCGAGAGGGCACCCTCTTCCCACTGCCCCTCTTTCCAGATCACCTACTCTACATTCCCAGCAAACATTCCTCATCCTTAGACATTCCATTTCAACCACACCTTTGGTACCATCCCTTACTGCTCCTCACTCTGCCTTCATAGTCTTCTCTCCCTGGCTCCAATATTTCACTCACTCATCATCACTCTCTTACAAATGGCCTCCACTTCCTCACGTCCCCCTTTCTGTGTCATATTTGCTGACAAAACTCCAACACTGGTGGAACCCAACTCTCCGCCACACAAAATATCTGAATATCCAAGCTCACACTGACCAGGTGAACACTGTAGGGTGGGGAGAAAATCACACCACCAGGCTGACAAGCTGCAGTTTAGATTCATGAGCACAAAATTTCAATGAGAAGAAAGGAAAGAAGGAAGGGAGGGAGGCAGGAAGGAAAAACAAAAAGGGAAAGAAAGCCAATCAATTCTGCTCACCAAACCTAAAAGGTTTTCCTGCCAAAGCTGCCTTCTGAATTGGCTATCTTATAACTTCTTGTTCAAGCTTCATACATGGTCTCAGTTGATGGGCTCAGTTCGAAATCCACTGAAGAAATGGAAGCCAACAGAAGGCAAGGCACTTTGCCAACAAAGGTCCATATAGTCAAAGCTATGGTTTCTCCAGTACTCATGTACGGATGTGAGAGTTGAACCTTAAAGAAGGCTGAGAGCCGAAGAATTGATGCTTTCAGACTGTGGTGCCAGAGAAGACTCTTGAGAGTCTCTTGGACAGCAAGGAGATCAAACCTGTCAGTCCTAAAGGAAATCAATGCTGAATATTCATTGGAAGGACTGATACTGAGGCTGAAGTTCCAATACTCTGGCCACCTGATGGGACAAGCTGATTCACTGGAAAAAGACCCTGATGCTGGGAAAGATTGAACGCAGGAAGAGAAGGGGATGACAGAGGATAAAATGGTTGGATGACATCACTGACTCAATGGACATGAGTTTGAACAAGCTCCAGGAGATAGTGAAGGACAGGGAAGCCCAGCTTGCTGCGATTCATGGGGTCGCAAAGAGTTGGACACGACTTAGCAACTTAATAACAACAGCAACGCTGTTGTCTTACACTTCAGAGAGTGTCTTGGAGGTCTTTGAGGAGACAGTGAAGGACAGGGAAGCCTGGTGTTCTGCAGTCCACGGAGTTGCAAAGAGTCGGACATGACTTATTGACGAACCACAGCAAGAAGGCAAGTCTCTCATCTTGAGACAGCCTCACCTAAACCACCAAGTTCTTGGTCTTTTTTCTGTTGCGATAGAAATGTTGCTGGATTTACTAAAGGGAAGTTGCTCTGCTCTTGCTCTTCACTGGAAGGTGATAGATAGCACATTGCTTTTCAACTACACCCTCTCAACACACCGACAGGCTCCTATATGACAACAGCAGATTACATCTCAAAGACCTCCAAGACACTTACTCTCTGAAGTGTAAGACAGCGACATTGCTGTTGTAATTCAGTTGCTAAGTCGTGTCCAACTCTTTGCGACCCCATGAATCGCAGCAAGCTGGGCTACCCTGTCCTTCACTATCTCCTGGAGTTTGTTCAAACTCAAGGTCCATTGAGTCACAGGGAAATGTTAAGTCAAGAGAGAAAGCAAAAACAAACAGACCAGAGGAATTTGAAGCTTCTAGCAGCTACAACTACAAGGAACGTTAAGCACAGCCCAACTCCTGGCCAAATTAAATAAAACGGGAAGGCCTGGTTACCTCAGTTTCTATTACCTGATTCATCATCATCGGCTTTCAAGAAAAAAAAAATCATGATCCACGCTGAAGCAATGTAAACACACAATCTAGCGAGACAAGCAGTTGTGAAAACCAGATATGACACAGAAGTTGATATTATCAGACAAGAAATTTAAAATCACTATGATCAAATATGCTAAAGGTTCTAACAGAAAAATAGACGATAATGGAAGCAGAGAGGTAGAAACGCTTCCAAAAAATCCTTAAAAAGGAAATGCTAAAAGTCAAAATCAGTGCAGCAAATGAAGAATGCCTTCAATGGGCTCATGTGCGGACTCTATATGGCCAGGGAAAGATTCAGTGAGCTTGAGGTCAATAGAAACTTCCAAAAGTGGGAAAAAAGGTGGGCGGGGCAGGGGAGGCGGGAAGAAAAAAATTTAATGGAACAGAATACACAAAATCTATGGTACATTTCAAAAGGTATAACTGCAGTATCAGGAGGAAAAAGAAGAGAAAGAAGACATATTTAAAGAGACACTGACAAAATTTTCCAAAGTTAATGATAGACACAAAACACAGATCCAGAAAGATAAGAGACCAATCGGCATACATGAAAACAGAACAGTACCCCGAGACATACCATATTCACACTGCAGAAGATGAAAGACAGGAAAAATCTTGAGAGAAACAGGAAGAAAAACCTTAGCTATGGGAAAACAAGGATAAGCATTACATGGGGCCTCTCACCAGAAATCACACAAACATGAGTGCAACTGAATACTAAAAATATTGGGAGAGAAAAAAACACCAACTTGGAAGTCTACATCTAGTGAAATGATCCTTCAGAAGTGGAGGAAAAATAAACTTTCTCAGACAATAAATACTGAGTGAGTTCATCCATGGCTAACCGACTTGCCGGCAAGAAATGCTAAAAGTTCTTCAGGCAGAGGAAAATTTTATTGGTCAGAAACTTGGATCTACCTAATTAAAGAGCAAGCATCAGGGAAGAAATAAAGGGAAATAAAGCCTTGTATGTTATTATTCTTAATTGAGCTACACGATGAGAGTAAGACTTTCTAGATCGTGTTTTTCATTGCCTCTTAGCATGGCTTGTGATTTTTTTTTGTTGAAAGCCAAACACAATGCATCAGGTAATAGGAACTGAGGTAACCAGAGCTTCCACATGAGGTTTGTATTTAGTTTGGCCAGGAAAAAAAAGAGCAAAACACTTTTTTAAAGATCAGCCTATCAGGCCTATTAGCCTATCAGAGCTCCGGAATAGCCCCCTCCCCAGACAATCAACTAGCTCAAGACTCAGCCAACTAGGGCCCCTGGGACAAACCTAGCCTTCTGCCTGTTTTCATATGGTCTGTGAGCTAAGAATGGTTTTTACCTTTTCAGATGGTAGAAAAAAATTAAAAGAAGAATAATACTTTGTGACACATGAAAACTGCATAGAATCAATATTCTGTGCCATAAACAAAGTTTTACCAACACCCATCTGTTTCCTTATTGGCGGGGCTGAGAAGTTGTAGCAGAGCTGATGTGGCCCACAGAGCCCAAAGTATTTACTCTTTGATCCTTCACATAATTTTTTTTCTCTTCCCTGAACACGCCTGATCACTCCACTTTTCAGAGGCTGGAAGCAAGGCCTGGGAGACAGAATTACACTCGAATGTCACTTTCGTGGTCAGTTAACAGAGTGAAAATGCAAGTCTTCAGATCCAAGTGCCCAAGAGGACTTACATTTTATAAGTACAGATTTTAAGATCGTAGTGTCTAATACTACTGAGTCTGGGGACTGCATAAGTAACATTTTATTATTCTCTTATTTCACATGAAAGATAGTGTGACGGCTAGAGGAGAAACACGGATGACAGAGAAGCTCTGCCAGCTTCTATGCACAAGAAGGGGATGACTAAGAGATGAAAAGGATGACATGTTCCTAGGGGACCAAGAAGAAAAGCACTCCAATTGGCTTCTTTTTTTAGAGGATGTCAGTTTTACTCCTTGGGATTTTGGTTTTATCTTTCTTTTTTTAATTTTTAAACAGGAAAAAACCGGTACCTTTCTACTCTAAAACTAGGCAGTTAAATATGGGGTCCAGGACTTCGCTGATAGCCCAGTGGTTAAGAGTCTGCCTGCCACTGCAGGGAACATGGGTTCAATCCCCGGTCAGGGAAGATTCCCTACGCCACCTAGCAACTAAGCCCAGGCGCCGCAACTACAGAAGCTCTAGCCCCATAGAGCCTGTGGTCCACAAGAGAAGCCACCCCAATGAGAAGCTTGTGCACCACAACTAGAGAAAGCCCAAGCATAGCAACAAAGACCTAGCACAGACAAAAATAAATAAATAAATTTCTCTTTTTGAAAAATAAGAGATCCATCTCTTTCATGACTCTGCAGTGCATACACGTGGAGTGTACAGACGTTTCCCCTTCTGGAGACAGCAAGATTTGACAAAAGAAAGATCTATTCATAAGGCTCATCAGGCAGGAGAAATATAGGTCAAAGAAATAAGAAGATAGATTCCTAAGGGTACGATTTTATTCATATTATGTAGATGGAAGACAAAAATAGTACATTTAGAATGTACCATATCCTACACTAGAGGTCTGTCTTATAGCAGAACACACACACACACACACACCCCAGAACAACAAGAAAAGTTGGATAAAATTTTGGAAAGAGAGCTCCCCCAGCAATGAGGTCATATGGAGAAGAGGGAAGTTTAGAAGGGAGTGGACATTTCTGCAACATTGCTGTAATGTATCTTTGTCAAGTCCAACATCCATTCATGAAAATACTCTGAGCAAAATTTAAATGTGAGGAAATTTGCTGAATTTGATAAGGGGTATATTAAAAACACATATAGTGACTCTTCAAAAATTTTCCCACCAAGATTAGGAATGAGACAAGGATGCCCACCATGACCACTCCTACTCACCATTATATTAGAGGTCTCAGCCAATGCAACAGACAAGAAAAAGAAATAAAAGGCACAAAGACAGCAATTGTGTTTGTTTAGTCACTCAATCATATCCAGCTCTTTTGCAACTCAATGAACTGTAGTCCACCAGGCTCCTCTGTCCATGGGATTTCCCAAGCAAGAATACTGGAGTGGGTTGCCATTTCCTTCTCCAGGGGATCTTCCCCACTAAGGGGTTGAACCTGCATCTTCTTTACCACTGAGCCACCTGGGAAGCCAACAATGACTGCAAAACAGATGAAAAACATTTCACATGTAATTTAATTATGTATATGGAAAAGTCATAATAATCTACCGATCAGACTTACTAGGATTTACAAGTGAATTTAACAAAGGCACTGGATATAAGGTCAATGTATAAAAATCAACTGTATTTCTATATACCCACAACAAATAATCAGAAAATGACGTTTTTAAAAGATCCCATTTGAAACAAACCAGAATTTGTTTTAAAGGCCCAAATTGATAAAAACAGATAATCTAACCGAAAAATAGGCAATAAACTTGAAGAAGGACTACAAAAGATTAAATAAAAGTAACAAAAAAAAATACTAGCAAGGCACATCATTAGTCACCAAGGCAAACTGAGACCACAATGAGCCCACCATAATGGCTACAATTAAAAAGTCTGACAATTCCAAGTGTTGGCAAGTATTTGGAGAAATCGAAACACTCATAAACTGATGATGGAAGCATAAACTGGTACAACTACTTAGAAATCTCTTTGTAAGACCCTCCTAAATTTGAATATATGCCCAGAGATCCAATCTTAGGAGTGTAACAAACAGAAACATATGAATATACGTGTGCCAAAAAACACACAAAAAAAATTATAGCAGCATTATTCACAGTAACCCTAAACTGGAAATGTCCCAAATACACATCAACAGAAGAATAAACTGTGAAATGCAACTGAGTGGGTTGCCATACAGCAGTAAAAATAAACTATTGCTACATACCACATCATGGATGAATCTCTCAAACAGTACTGTACCTAAGAAGAAACAAAAAGACTATATACATATAATTCCATATATATTTCACATATTTCAAATATGAGAAAGATATGGTGTTAGAAATCAGGTTGGTGGTCACCACTGGGGAAAGAGGCTGTGTAGTACTACTGGGAGGGTGCAAGAGGTAGTTTTGGGAGCAATGGTAATATTCTCTCTCTTAACCTGGGAGTGACAATATAGATGTATTTACTCTGAAAATTCACTGAGAAATGAGCTGTGTACTTTTCCAGGAAGAATGCAAATATTCTTGGAAAAGGATATAGCATCTCTGATTCTCAAGGTAGCACTCACATCAGCTAAAGCAATGCAAAAAGGGATCAAATTGCAGAGATATGGTTGCAGGGATGCTGGAGGAGCTAGAGGTTGTATCTGTCACCACTATATACATACTCAATTACTCTGTGTGTAGGCATAGACCAGGAGCAATAACCACAGAACTAGAGAAATGATACAGAAGTGAAGCAAGATTAGAAACACACTACTTAAGGAATGCTTCGCCTCACCCAAAGACTTTATTTTGGATAATGAAAGTCTTCCAACTCTTACAAAATATCTCAGAACTTCCAAAGAGTGGTTGAAATACTCTGCACTTGTTCTTAATAACTTTCTGAAAGTGAAAGTCATCCAGTCGTGTCCTATTTTTTTTGCCACCCCATGGACTATACAGTCCATGGAATTCTCCAGAATACTGGAGTTGGGTATAGCCCAACTTCTCCAGGGGATCTTCCCAACCCAGGGATCAAACCCAGGTCTCCCGCACTGCAGGCGGATTCTTATCCAGCTGAGCCACAGTGAAGCCCAAGAACACTGGAGTGGGTAGCCTATCCCTTCCCCAATGGATCTTCCTGACCCAGGAAATCGAACTGGGGTCTCCTGTATTGCAGGCAGATTCTTTACCAACTGAGCTTTCAGGGAAGCCCACTACTCCCCAGCAAATATATCCAAAGTCTTTCAGCCAGTTTAGAAGTTTGAGGTAGATACTGTATTTTTTGCCCAGTATATATATATGTGTGTGTGTGGGTGGGTGTGTGCGTATAAATATATATATATATATGTATATATAAAGTTTACTTCTTCTGACAGAGAAAGGTGGGCTTTTGAACTGTCCTCATCAAAGCATGCCATACCACAGGACACACTGATTGGACCAAGACATGTGAGTCTAATTAGGACCAATCAGGATCCTTCTCTGAGGGGTGAGACAAGAACAGTGGAAGAAAGAAGGCCCCTTCCCCATGAGGGATTAGTCTGAAGCCCTATGAAGGGAAGGAGATTAATGACTATCTTCTTTTTGTCTAGTGGCACAGTAAGAGGTGCTAATGGTATCATTTAAGTCCCTGGATCTAGCCATGCCTGAATTCCAAGATTTATTAGTCAGATTAATTTCTTTTTGCTTCAGTTGGTTTGAATTTTGTTTCAGTGCAGTTGTTTTTTGTCTACATCCAAGAGAACTCTGAATCATCATTATCACTATTACCTTTATTATACACATGTGGCATTCAATTCCTTCAATAGACAGGCCCCAATTTTCACTTGTCTTGTCAGTCACTATTTATCCATGTATAACCAACAATATGAATAATTTCAACCACAGGAAACTTTCCTCAACCAAGAATTCTCAATAAGCAAAGTTCAACTTAAAAAAAACCTACTTCCAAATACACTTCTGATGGACAACTGCTCATCCCTGTTAAAGATAATTAGAAAATATAAGAAACTGGGGATTAGAAATGGATTTTTTTAAGTGGGGGAGTATGGCAGATGGCAGGCTAAGTGGTTTTTGCAGAGAAGCTTTTGAAAGCTAAAGGAAGCCAAAGAAAGGAAAACCTAGAATTGACAGCATATGCTTTGGCATAAAGCTAAATACCCTATGTGTTAGGGTGAGACATCTGAGAACTTCCTAACTGGTCATGCCAAGCAAGTTAAATTAAGTTTATCCCAAGATGTACCCACTTTCCCTTGAGACACAGGATGATCCGGGAGTCAGTGGTCACTCTCTCAGTCTGAAAGTCAAAAAGGCATTGAACATTTGGACAGTGGGCCTGGCACAGTGGGTAGAAATGCCCATTTGCATGGGAGCTGTGCACTGACTGTAACTGAGAGAAAGCAAACCCACTTTCTCTCGTTTCACTGCAGGGGGGCAAACTCCTTGATAACAGTGGGAAGTAACTAGAAATTCATTGTGACATATCCTCCATTACCAACATTAAGTGAGGAAAATGTCACTCAATCTACCTTGTTTTCTCATGTTACCTGCAGTAAACATAAATAGTCAACAATTTTCCTTACAACCTAAATTACCTTTCCCTGTTTCCCCTTAAGTTCTAAGCTCATCTACCCAGACTGAAAGTACCTGACTCAATGGAGAGGGATTAAAAATCCTTTGCACACTATGTCATCTCTAATCTTTTATTTACACTGAACTGCCTGAAGCACACTTTGGCCATCTGTGTCCCCTGCCCCATCTCTGCAGGCCCCCAACCCGTTGGTCCTCCAACACCCAACTCACCCACTCAGCCTCTTCAGTGAAGTCTCCCTGCCCCATTCCATGTACGCATGCCTGTCTTACCACATCCTGTTAATCCATCTTTTTCCCCCTCAACAGAATTTAAAACTTCCTAAACACCAGAGCCACATCTGAATAATCATCATCCACAAAAGGGCCTTCAGTAGTGGGACCACTGACATGATGAACGAGCAGGACAAGGAGCAGAGAACACCAGAGACCTTAGACCAACAGTGACTTAGGATAGGGACCTGTATCCTCCCCACCCCCCAGCTAAGACTTGACTAAACCTCAGATTTCCAGGAATACTCTCCCTTTCAGGAATGCCCTCAAAGCAATCATAATTTCTCAACCCTGTTATGCACCTGCAGAGAATACAGATCAGTAGCATCAAGTGGCTTTGTCTAACGTTACCAGCAGTCAAGCCCCTCAACTACCTGCCATTCTGAAAGTTAAAGTGCCTTCCCTTAAAAAAAAAAAAAAAAAACTCAAATATAATCAATAAATGTATTCTTTGTGAATGCATCCTTTCTATTTTGACCAGCTGCTGAATCAGTCTTTGTTTTAGGATGTATGGTCAGCAAAATAATATAACGGCAGCTTCCTGTTCGGTTTGGAATCTAAATACTGTAACACTTACATAGTGGCTTCAGGGAAAGATATATAGGATATTTAAGTTGTTGTCTTTCTTCTATAGAGGTCATAAGCAGAAGAATAAAAAAAAAAAACTGCCAGCTCAAACAAGTGTTCTATTTGGATTGGGCAGTGTAGATCCCTATAATATTTTTCTAACTGGAATTAGTTGCTAATGACTGAGACTGGATGGACAAATGGATAGCAACAGCTGCCTAAGCAGCACACACCCTTTGCTTTAACGCAGGCCTCACCTACCCTAATGCTTCTTGACCCTGAGGTCTGGCACCAGATGCCATTCATCATCACACACGGATGGCTGCTGGGCTTTTTAAAAAAGCGAAATTGTTTTCTGGCTCCCATCTCTCTTTCAAAAATGTGGCAGAAGGCCCCTGGTTTCAAGAAAACTGAGGATAAGTACATTTCTTTCTGGGAGTAAAAACTTTCTACATGTTTTACACACAAAGCACGATTTGGATGGGGGAAAAAAGGCAACTTTAAGCTAACGTTGTGAAAGAAACCCCACTTGTTTCATTCATCTGCTTTACCTAACTGGCTCTGTGTTTGAGTTTGCAACCCATTTTCTAAGGCGTTTTCCTCCCTTCATTCATTCTACAATCAGCTCTCAAGCAATTACTATAAACCAGAATCTGACAAACAGTGAAGCAATAAGAGGGAATAAAACAGAGTTCTTTCTCTCAGGGAGTGGACATTTTAGTGGATGGAGACAGACAATATACAAATGAAAAACATATAGTGCAATGTCATGGTGATAAAGCTGAAGATAAGGCAATAAAGAGCACTGCATGGAAGCAGGAGCTTTATTTTAGCTACAATGGTCTGGGAGGACATGATGATGAAGATTTTACAATATTAGCTCTTACTCTGAAAACAAACAATAATTGGCTTAACAATTGGTTTAATTATTAGTACCTCATACCTGAAAAGCTTGCTGTTATCCCCTGTTCACCTATGAGATGTGTGCCTCTCTCCAGAAGCCTCTCTTCCAGGTCTGATTATACAGTGTTCTCTCCGAACTAAACGGTACTTATGGCTTCATCATCTACTTGCTATATAATCTGACATAAAATTCTATGCATTTTGCTCCTAAACCATCAATTAACATCTTTTATTGTTTATTTTCTATTCATTTCTAATTCTCTTCAAAAGAACTGAACTGATCTCAAGGGAAGGGTCTCTGTTTTTCCCTGACCTAGTGATATATCCGTAAGACTCGGGATTTGGGGTCAGAAAAGACCTGGATTTAAATCTTGGTTTTAATAACTCAATAACTATCTGACCAAGGGCAAGTGACTGAACCACTTCTTCAACTTCAGTTTCTTCATCTGCAAAATGGGAGTGATACCACCTAATTCTTATTAAAAACTTTGCTCTCCAATAGCTTTACATGTTCAGTTCAGTCGCTCAATCATGTCTGACTCTTCGCAGCCCCATGGACCACAGCACGCCAGGCCTCCCTGTCCATCACCAACTCCTAGAGTTTACTCAAACTCATCTCCACTGAGCTGGTGATGCCACCCAACCATCTCATCTTCTGTAGTCCCCATCTTTAATGTGCTGACAGTTATAAGGTCAGTCCCCTGCCATTTGACAGCTCCACAGCTTTGTAGGCTGGGCAACTTTGGGCTTAGGAATCCAATTGCTCTCAAGCATACCCTGTGTCTTGCCTTGCAGTGGGGCAAGATAAAATCAGGGGGAGAGACAAACATAGATGTACAATTGCAAACTAGGTTGGAGGACCTCTCTATATTGTGGCTCTCAGGTGAATCTAGCCAGGCAGAATCAAGCAAGCAGTAAGAATAAGGACAATAGCCACTCGTGCCTTGCATCTTCTGTGTAACTGCCCATGCACCCACCCTTGAAAAGGTCTATGCCCCCACACCGGGTCCAGTCTACACTGCACTATTAGTCCATCCTGCCTTCCATTTTCACCGTCCCACCCCCTACAGAGCTGTCACTCTGCAGGTCAACAACTCAGCAAATATTTACCAAACCCCTACCATGCACAGACGCTGTGAGAGATACCAAGGAAATAGAGGAAAGCAGCACAGGGCCTCGTCCAGTGTGGGTCATAGTCTGGCACAAGAGATGTCAACGCAGCTGCAGCCCCTGTGTTTCATTTCTCTTCCTGCTGGTGACCAGTGACCTTTAGGCTCAAGGAAATCTTTGGCTGCCACAGGGAAGACCATCCTCCATTCCACCATTTCCCCTGAATGTTCGGGCCACATCCTCCAGGGTCAGAATCACAGAGCAGCATCCTCCGAGGCAGGGGTAGGGAACCTCCAGGATCTAATGCCTTTTGATCTGCAGTGGAACTGATTTAATAATAATAGGAAAGGTGCACAATAAATGTAACAAGCTTGAATCATCCCCAAACCGTCTCCCTACCTCCAGTCTACGGAAAAATTGTCTTCCACGAAACTGATCCCTGGTGCCAAAAAAAGTTGGGGACTACTGCTCCAAAGAACTCAGAAGTTCCTCCAATGCTCGGCTGATACAGCAGGTCCACAGGAACAGAAAAGAGTTGGAAACCATTGCCCTGAAATACCAATTTCCCACCAGACTCTTGCGGGAGGAGGTCATGTAGAGGCTGCGGCTTCCAGTTGACCTGCAAGCTGAATGGTCACTCGGAGGCGTCTCACCCCTTCTTGTGCCTGGAATGTACACTCTGCCCAGCCTCTCCCAGGGAGCCATTTGCAAGGACCGTAGCCTTGAGACAGTAAGTTGCTGAGACTGTCTGGACTTAAGATGTGGCTGATCCCAGTTAGAGCCTCAAAACAGAAACACAGGCCTGAAAAAAACATAATTTTGTAAGGTACTGGCGGGTGGGTACAAGGAGCTACCCCTCTTGCAGTGTCTAAGACAAGCCTCTTATGTAAGTTCCCTTGCTTATTACATTTGCCGCCTACCAATCTGCTGCGTTTTCCTCTTTTCTTCCATCTCCGTGTCCCCCGTGTCTGGGGGCTGGTTTCAGATTTCGCCCAGGGAACAACCAGGATTGTGAATAACTCATTATCAAAATTATCAGAAAACAACAACTATGACGTAACAGGGCCCATCTTCTCTAGCTACTGGGCCTCCTCTGCCCAGGATCCTATTTTTCTCATCACAGCCACACATATTCAAGGGGTATATTCTTTATTTTTATTTTACAGACGAGGACACAATGAACGGGCTGTGAAAAGCCTGTTGTGCTACTTGAAGAGCTATGGATCCTAGCTCTGTGTGAGCTCAGGGCTGGCCTATATCGAGAGCAACACAGGCACCTGGGGACCTCCAAGAGCTGCCGCCGCCGGTCCAGGTTCACACAGGACACTCTCATCTCAGGATGCTCTCCTGGAAGTGTGCGTCTCCCCCCACACCCACCCCCGTGCAAGAAAATAGCCTCCAGGGTAGGGCAGATAGTAGTGGACAGGGGAGTTCTATGTGCCAAAAGTGATTTTTTTTCCTTTGATGGTTTTACCAAAGTATTTCAAAAGCTTGAACAGCTGTCTCCACCACAACTCACTTGAAAAGCCTCGTTCACAAACGCCTGCTCTGTCTGTATTTCACTATTGACATATTTTTCTATTTCCATCCTTAAAAATGGGTGTCCTCTGCACCCTATGTTTCTAACATGGAAGTGGAAGAAAAAAGGATAAGTTTTTTTTTTAACCTACAAAGTAGCCACACAAGGAAGATCAACAAGGTCTGACTGGGATGTTTCAGCCAGCTGGAACCTCCTAGCTAATAAACTCACTCTCACCACCCTTCTCTCCTGTTTCCTCGGTCATGAGAGGGAGACCTACGTGGTCGGAGACTGGTCAAGATGAGCTAAGGAGCGGAGGTCTGCCTTTTGGCTGGTGAGGGGTGGAGTCTGGACCATTGCTTGCTTTAGCCACTGCCTTGGTACTTGGGATAATTAATAGTGAGTTTCCTTCCCCTTACTGGAATCTGTATGTGGTAGAAAATGAATTGCCTCTTACAGGTCTCAGGGAGGCAGCCATGAAGCTCTGGAGGAGCTTTGTGGTTTCTCAAGCAGGTTCTCTGAGTTGTTACTTAATGTAACTCATTAGGTTTAATGTGCATTTTAATTGCCTACTTGTGAGCAGTTTTTGCTCTCCCTGCACGTGGAAGAACTGAGTTTCATGACTTATTATTACTCTTATTACAGATTTAATGGTTCCAAATGATGGGTGATGAGCTCTTTTATCTTGACTGCTTCAGAAAGTTGTTTCCCCAAGGAGAAAACTGATAAGAGAATTCAACAATGTTTATTAGGCACCTACCGGCAGGTACATTCCTAGGCATGGGGTAGATGGATGCAAAGACAACTGCAACAGTGTTTGCCCCCAAGGAGCTTACCATCTGGTTCTCAGGGTAGTCCAGCAGAATCAGCATCATCTACAGATCATCCTGTTAGAGATGTAAATTCTCAGGCCTCACCCCAGACCAGCCAAGTCCAAAACTCAGGGGGTGATCCTAGCCATCTGCATTTGAAAAAGCCTGCTTCAAACAAAGATCACCCTCATCAAACATCAAACTGACAAAAATACGGTTAGCTTATTGAGCTAAATCTAAAAGTGTCATTTATCCTCTAAGGAAACAGGCCCAGAGGCCAAAAGTCACATAAAGAGTTGGTGGAGGAGTTGAAACCAGAACTCAGGTCTCCCACCCCAACCTTACCCCCACTCTGCATGGTCAATGCTTTATTTCTTTTCTGATACTTTAAACCCTAAATCTCATAGGGAGTATTGCCAATCCAAAATGCAAACCTTGGTTTTCAAAGACAACAGAAAAAAAGAGAAACTACTCTTTTTAAAAATAAGTGAAGTCGCTTGGTTGTGTCCAACTCTTTGTGACCACATGGACTGTAGCCTATCAGGCTCCTCCGTCTATGGGGTTTTCCAGGCAAGAATACTGGAGTGGGTTGCCATTTCCTTCTCCAGGGATCTTCCCTACCCAGGGATCGAACCCGGGCCTCCCGCATTGTGGGCAGACGCTTTTACCATCTGAGCCACCAGGGAAGCCAATTTCCTTCTTTTTAAAATAAAGACAATAACAAAAATTTAAAACCTGATCTATCAAAGCCATCTAACAAACTAGCAGTAATTTCCCAAACCTCTAACACACATCCAAGTTTCATTTACAATTTAAAAATGGGGGCGGGAGAATAGGAGGAACGGTAAAAATTCAAGTTATAATGTGATCAGAATGTGATCAGAATATAGCCTACAGGAACATAACAGTATGCAGAAATGTCAACAGTGGTTCACCTTCTGTGGAAGAATTACAAATGATCTTTTTTGGGTGTGTATTTTCTGGAATTTTTCCCAATGGTTATTTCTTTTGTAATCAAGAAAAAAGTAAAAATTTTTTTTTTTAATGTTACATCCATATCACTCAACATGAAGGTTTATTTTATAATTCTATTTCCATACAGCAGGATAGTGTGTGTGTAGTAATTATTTATATCATGCCATATGTTACAATGAAGATGAAATTCTGTAAATATATTCCTTCCAGCTGGCACTGAAAAGGAAGAGGTTAAATGCTTCCCTAGGTTCAAAGCACTATGAATTAAGACAAGCTGACTGTACAGCTAAAGGAAAAACTAATCCCAGTTCTGAGATCTCTGAGAGCATCTCTTTTGAAAAAATGTTGATGTGACACATAGCTCCTTACTCATATCTCCCTGATGTTTAACCCCTGGCACAACACAGAAGGTCTGGCAACTCCTGGCAAAGTCTTAGGAGTTCTGGGGATTCAATTCATGGGAGAATACCAGAGAAATAAGAAAGAGAATGATTCTACTGTCACATAAAATTCTGTCCTTGTGGACAATAAGACATTCAAAATTACTGGCAAATTTATTGCCCAAAATATCCATTAATTTTTTTTTCTTAAGAAATGTTTGCTCAGTTAAAAAAAAAAAAACAAACTGTGTTGGCTATTTCATTCCATAAACCATAAATTAACAAAATAAGGACTGTCTCATTTAAAGAGACATTTCTGCCGCAAGAGCATTGTTATAAAGTTTCACTTGATAAGACAAATATGTTGCTTGAAGAAGACCTAGCACTGTTTCACTGAAACTCTCAGCAATATAAATTCAGTGCATGTTAATTAAAGTTTCTTAAAGGAGACAGGAAAGTGAAAAACAAATGTAATTATTACCGAAAAGGAAACACCAGTGGCTACCTAGTTCATCCAAATACCTCACCACAGCTGACATTTCTGGAACTTACACTTTCAGGAAAGGACAAATTATTTAGGCTATATAGACATATGTAGTAATATGCCAACATTTACAGTACATAAGATCACCATATCTACACATCTCTGCTTAGTATTGGAGAACTCAGAACAGATTTACCATCTTGGTTTTCGCTGTTCAGCATGTGAGCCTTTGCTTACAAGGACCCTCTGAAGAATCTCCGATTTCCCTCAGTCCTCTGGCTTGCTTTCTCTCACAGGGTAGTCCCACCCATTGCAAAAACAACAAATTAATAAAGAAGAAGCAAGACTATAATGACTGTACCGCTCAGAGAAAGTTTCCCACCAACCTCCCCAATGCCAACTCCATATAATTACTTATCTGCCTGTGAAAAGAGATCTAGAAAAGCCTTACCTATTAAGTCAAATCTGACAGTTTCCTTTCAGGCTAGCTTTTTTATTTATTCCAACAACAGACACAAACTTGTATCTCAGTCTCTAACTCCATCTCTCCATCCTGACACTTATAAGCCCAGTTCTTTTTCTTCCATCTCTCACCACCCTCTGCTAGGGAAAAGGTCCAATGTTAGGTTTTACCTAGGAGTGCTTATTTTTGCAGTTTTACTCTGGGACTGCTAAAAGGTATTGATCAGAAACTACCTGCAGATCCAGCTGCTGAGCATTGATAAATGCTGAGGGAACAATTTCAGGCCAAGAACAAGACCCAAAATATTTTCAATTTGTAGCACAGAAATGCCACTCCTCTCAACAAGAGACAAAGAAACAACTGTTCCTATTCCATCAAATTAAATAATAATAATAATAATAAAATTCAGCAGCTTCCATTCTGAACAAAAATGTTCTGGGTCACTGTCCTTTCCTGTCTCGCTGGGCCACTTCTTACGCAGCCTGGCAATGACTGTAAACACGGTCCCGTCACGCAACCCAAGTTGCCATCCTCACGGAGCAAATTACCCACGCGGCCCCTCCTGCCGCAGTCCCCAAACCCGCGAACCTCACCATCCATCCCTCCTCCACACCTCGCCGCCCGCTTTCTTTTCTTCCAACCCACAAATGGGCGCGCTTATCCAGAGAAAAAGTTAATGAACGGCTGCTTTTGAGGTAAAGCTGCCCCACCTGAGATCTCGGAATCAGAAGACTAAAGTCCCTGAAAGCACGTACCCTCTGCAAGCTCGCCCCGGCCGGTGATTGCCTCACACCCAGAAACCCAGGAACATGATTTCTGTGCAGACCTGCACCCACCCCACACAACTCCACACGCCAGCTTGCCTAACCACTTATGTAAGCTCGTGCCTCTACAGTCCCAAACTGCACACACACACACACACCCCAGCACCTGTCACGTATCTGAAATGGACAAGCATCCACACCCGGGNATTTTTATTGATTCACCATTTACACCACAGGCTGCATTTGGAGCGTTTTATGAGTCTTCTTCTCGAGTACGCCACGAAAGAACTTTTAAGAAAACTTAAGTCTGCAGATAATGTTGGAGAAAGAAGGAAAACGCTGGAGACAGGAAATGAGAAAGGGTAACTGAGGGCCTTCTCTGATGTGGGAGCTTTGAAATTTTATGTTTAGTTAAGGATTCAGGAAGCTGCAGGTGAAAATAAAGCAAGATTGTTCTGCACGGTAACCACGGGGTCGGTGTGCAATATCGATGTTATCAGGAGCTTCCTCGGTGGGTAAAGAATCCTCCTGCAATGCAGGAGACACAAGAAGCCGGGTGGGGTGGGGGGCGGTTTCAATCCCTGGGTCAGGAAGATCTCCTGGTGTAGGAAATGGTAGCCCACTCTAGTGTTTTCGCCAGGTTCGCACGGGATCGCAAAGAGTCGGACAGGACTGAACAACTGTGTATATTTCCTAGCTCTGTCCACTGAGAGAGCAATAGCACCCCTACTACAGTGAACACGCCTAGAACTCAGACTTTTCTAAATACCATTCTCCACCAAGAGGAACTATGGCTCCATGTGTAGGGAATGAAACTGGAATACTTTATTGAGCAATAAAATAAGTTACTTAAAGAGCTATGCTATTCAGCCTCTAAGTCATGTCTGACTCTCTGCGACCCCATAGACTGTAGCCAGCTAAACTCCATTGTCCATGGGGTTCTCCCAGCAAGAATACTGGAGTGGGTTGACATTTCTTTCACAAAAAGTTAAGATATGTCAAAAGAATCGGGGGGGGGGTGAAACATGGGGGGAGGGATAGATTGGGAGTTTGAGATTGACCATGTACACCCTGCTATAGTTAAAGTAACCAGCAAGATCCTACTGTAAAAAAAAAAATAAAGAATATAGGAGCAGCTTGAAGAGGTTCCCCTGGCCAAATCCAGGACCATTTAAGCATGAAAATAAACAATGACAGGAACAGGTTGCTACCTTTGTGCAAAATAGGAATCAATGCATCCATGCCAATGGAAAGAAAGGAAGTTCCACCAGTGGAAAACAATTAATAGAAGAAGGAAAGACAGTATTAAAAAATCACCACTTTGCAATCATCATCATCATAAATGATTCAGACCAGAATCATCAATGGAGTCTAGAAATAGTGGATAAACTTTTGATAAGCAAGATAATATTTATAATCTCAAAGTATGTTCCTAAAAATTCATTAATTATGAATATATATTCATATTAGTTAACACATGAAATACTTATTAACATTACAGATATAATACTTGGGAGATAGCATCTTAATCAACTGGCAAAAGTTTACACAAGCAGTCATGGGAAAAATCAACCTGCGTTGCCTCCTGATATAATGTATAATCTTTAAAGATTGTTTAAGATTGAAGGACACTAAAGGGTCAACTAAATGCAAGAGTCTTGAATGGCATCCAAGACCTGTAAATGATATTACAGCAAAACTTCAATGAATTCTGTTGAATTAAATCAGATCAATGTTATTTTCCTGATGTTGAGGTTGTACTGCGTTTATTTAGGAGAGTTTTCTTGTTTTTAGAAAATACACTCTGAATTATGAGGGAGTAAAGTGGACATCACAACTGCACTTACCCTGAGATGGTTCAAAAATGTTTATAACTCTGAGGGTGTAGGGGAGCTCTTTGAACTGTTTTTGCAACTTTTTGTAATTCAAAATGATTGCAAAACAAAAGATTTTCAAAAAAGATACATTCCACCCCCGCTCCCCACCCCTCCAGAATCATCTCTTTTCAAAAATGTTCACCATGAGTTTTCTTTAAGAATCAACTCACTGTTCACTGTACTGAAAATATAATTTGATTTACTACTTTGGGAATATATACAATAATGTGATTCAGCTCAACATTTCGTTCACTCACTCAGCAATAATTTCTTAAGGGCATACGGCACATAATGGTCTTTCCCCAAACTCAGGTATAAAGTAAAATATATGTATAGATAAAATCCTGAATCCTTTATTTTATTAACAAGTAAGGAGTAGCTGGAAAGTATGTAATAGAATTGACTGTGGCATAGCTCTCAATCAGGGTGATAAATTGCACAGAAGCATGAAAATAATAAGAAGCATGAAAATAAGTTGAGACAATTTAGTCTCAACTGCATTGGCAGGCGAAGGTAGGAGAACAACGGGATCAGTACATTTGGTGCACGTGTTTATGGCAGTGGATTTGGTAGGATAATGAGTCTGACACCACGTGGCCTATTTCCGTGGACTGTGATTTTGTGACACCTGACAGCTGATGCTGCTTTTCCTCAAGTGCTCATCTTTTCCCCGCCTCTGCAGTGTAGTCTTCTTGTCTGAGAATTAGGAGCTGTTTTCTTTTGGATCATAATCTTCAGTTTTTATGTGTAGTTGCGGGCCTTACTGAAATTAACATAATGGATTTGTTTGATGTATGGCAAAACCAATACAATAGTGTAAAGTAATTAACCTCCAATTAAAATAAATTTATATTTTTAAAAATAAACCATCAAAAAAAACACAAAAAAATTGTAAGACATTAAACACTTCGAAGATTTTCTTTGCACTTTGGCAATAAAAGGGAAAAAAATTCTGAGTTAAATTTTACCCCCTGAAAGAAAATAAATTTCCTGGTTAGATATTTTAAAAAAAGGTCTTTCTCGAAGGCCACAGCATCCATATCACCTGAGGTACTACAGCTTAGCAGTAAAGATTCTGGAGTACCTCCTCACACCTGCTGAGTAGAAACTTCTAGTGATGGGACCTGGGGCTCTGCCGTTGAACAAACATTTGTGTTGGTTTGAAAACTGACCCTAGAGGACAGGGAGAGACTGAAGAACGAGGCAGACTCTTCCAGATTGGCCAGAGAAGGCGATGGCTGCCCACTCCAGTACTCTCGCCTGGAAAATCCCACGGACGGAGGAGCCTGGTAGGCTGCTGTCCATGGGGTCACTAAGAGTCGGACATGACTGAGCAACTTCACTTTCACTTTTCACTATCATGCATTGGAGAAGGAAATGGCAACCCACTCCAGTGTTCTTGCCTGGAGAATCCCAGGGACGGGGGAGCCTGGTGGGCTGCTGTCTCTGGGGTCGCACAGAGTCGGACACGACTGAAGCCACTTAGCAGCAGCAGCGGCATTCCAGATTGGCAGGTGGCAGTTGTCACAAGCAAGGGAATTTACATGAGAGGCTTGTCTTGGGTGGCTGTGACTCATTGGAAAAGACTTTGATGCTGGGAGGGATTGGGGGCAGGAGAAGAAGGGGACGGACGACCGAGGTTGAGATGGCTGGATGGCATCACTGACTCGATGGACGCGAGTCTACGTGAACTCCAGAAGATGGTGATGGACAGGGAGGCCTGGCGTGCTGCGATTCAAAGAGTCGGACACGACTGAACGACTGAACTGAACTGAACTGAAGTGAAGGCAAGGAGATTTCTATACCCTGCCAGAATCTTGAAATCTTACCTAGAGGTCTTACCTGGGCTTAGTCATGTATACCATCCAGATGGCTTCAAAAATACCTTACTCTGTCAAGGTGACAGTTCTTGGAACACTGTGATAATATGGGCAGGATGTTCATTCCAAGGATGGGGAGATGGCGAGGAGCCTCTGATCACCCAGGTTCAGCTCACAGGTCAACCAGAGGTCACATCTTCACTGTGACCTCCTCCAACAACTTGTGACCAACCCACAACCTGTGAGTCACTTCGTTCATAGAATGCCCAGCATTTCTGTTACTACTAATAGCATAATCTCCTTCTCAGGAGGGGTCTCTGGCAAGCCAGCTAATTGTGATATGAAGGGGATTTTTTTTTTCTCTCTTTCCATTACAATTACACAGTTTAGTACTTGATCTGTGGTTGTGAAAGTCGTGTGTCTGGGAATGTGTTTATATCATGGGGCTGGAATGGTAATGTTTTGAAACTCAGAAGTAATGTTATGTCAGATTGGAACGTATATTTACAAAGTCCCAGTAATTAATAATCAAGATGTCAGGATATGTATGTATACAACCAATGCACAGAGGAGAATATTTACATCAACAATAACAAGTTTTTTAAAACCTACACCAGCCCCAAACGAACCATGGATTCTCTTCACATCAGTTGTTTGGACCACGCTTCTTCATCAGATCACCTCCTAGGCATGATTTCAGGCACCCCCATCTAGGATCTTGTGGCCAGAATCATCACAGAACAGGCAGCTGTTTGTGTGATGTGATCTGAAATATTGCACTGGTCACCTCAGCCAAAAATATCTGTCCCTCACCTCTACCCTGTCCCCCTGCTGCTAGATTCTGAGATTCCCACAATTTTTGATAACCAGTTACAGGTACATCTGGTTAGGACCTTGGTAAATAGTGTTGTACTTCAATTAGAAAGATCCTTTATTGAGGCAAAATCCATCAGTTACTAACAGTTGGGCTTCCCAGGTGGTACTAGCAGTAAAGAACCCACCTGCTAAAGCAGGAGACATGAGAGAAGTGGGTTCGATCCCTGGGTTGGGAAGATCCCCTGGAGGAGGGCATGGCAGCCCACTTGGCTGGAGAATCTCATGGACAGAGGAGCCTGACAGGGTATTGTCTATGGGGTTGCAAAGAGTCAGACACAACTGAAGCTACTTAGCATGCATGCACACACAAGCAGTTAGCCCATCCCCCTCAACTGATCACATACCATCCTCTGTAAAACCCTCTGTGAAACCCCCTCTGTAAGACTTGGCAAAGCTTTCCCCTTAATAGAACTGTATTTTAATTAATTTAAGATCTTTTGCAAATATTTAAGAACCAGAGCTCAGCTCACAGGGTATTCTCAGCCCTCTGCAGCCTTGTGTTTGCCAACTCCTAATTGATGTTCCAAAGAACACAGAAATGAAATTTGCGCCATTTGCCCAAACCAAAGCCTAGGTAGATGACTGTTTCTCGAGACAACAGAACTGTACCCTATGCTCAAAATGTTCTACAATGTTCTTTTGCCCCTTTTCATGCCATCACCCAAGACCCCATAAGCCATTTTCGCTTTAATCTGCAGAACATTCTCATGAGCCTCCAAAAGTTCCCTCATACCCCTTTGCATCCAATCACCTCCCTCCACCTTCACTGGGCAGCCACTGATGTTTTCTGTCCCTATGGTTCTGTGTTCTCTGGAATGTCATATCATTGAAAGCATTCAGTATACATTTGTCTGTCAGGCTTCTTTTGGTTGGCATAATGCCTTTGCGATTCATCCATGATGTTCCATGTACTGGGTAGTGTTTCCTTGTACGATTTATACCATAGTTTGTTCACACCAGCCATCTGTTGATAAGCACCACACTTATGACTTCTTTTCCTAGGAGGCCATAACCTATCTGAGCCTTATGGGTACACAGAATATATAAATTGACTCTGTAACAGAAAGTTTGTTGTCTATCCAACCCATTCCTTGCCCCATCCCAATCCCTGATGCCCCTCGACTTCCTCCTTCACCTTTGCTGGCTTCTGCCCCTTCTAGCAACATGAGTCAAGGATGATCTAGATCCAGAGGGGATCTTCATTAAGCTAAGCTAGTCATGGTGATTCCATTTCTGTGGCCATGTCACGTGACAAAAGGGACCTGATGGAAAATCCGGGAGCCACTGTAAAAAAAGCTTCTTCGCCTTTAATCCCTGTTCTCCTGATCTCCCTAGCCCCCACAATCTCCTACATATGTGACTGAGCTCCTGCTCTCACAGGAGCCCTCAAGAAGTAAGCTAGAGCAAAATTTTCAATGGGTGTTGGAGTTCCCCTTTGGTGACTTCCTGTTACCCTGGCTTCTGTGGCAAACAAAAAGAACATGGTACATTCTCCACAATACCTGACCAGTGCTGTTCAAAACTATCGTGATCATGACAAACAAAGGGAGGATGAGAAACTGACACGAATTAGAGGAAACACATGTGAGTGAGTGCAATGCAGCATCCTGGATTGCACCTGGAATGCAAAAGGGACAATAGTGGGAAAATGCATGACACCTGAATCAAGTTGGTTCAGTTAACAGTCCTGCACCTGTGTTAGTTTCTTAGCTTTGATAAGTGTTCAGTTCAGTTCAGTTCAGTCGCTCAGTCGTGTCCGACTCTTTGCGACCCCATGAATCGCAGCACACCAGGCCTCCCTGTCCATCACCATCTCCCGGAGTTCACTCAGACTCACGTCCATCGAGTCCGTGATGCCATCCAGCCATCTCATCCTTGGTCGTCCCCTTCTCCTCCTGCCCCCAATCCCTCCCAACATCAGAGTCTTTTCCAGTGAGTCAACTCTTCGCATAAGGTGGCCAAAGGACTGGAGTTTCAGCTTTAGCATCATTCCTTCCAAAGAAATCCCAGGGCTGATCTCCTTCAGAATGGACTGGTTGGATCTCCTTGCAGTCCAAGGGACTCTCAAGAGTCTTCTCCAACACCGCAGTTCAAAAGCATCAGTTCTTCGGTGCTCAGCTTTCTTCACAGTCCAACTCTCACATCCATTTGATAAGTGTACCAGGGTTATATAAGATGTTAGCATTAGGGGAAGGTGTATATGGAAACATTACATTATGGTGCAGCAGTTATGGAAATACTCTGTGCCATCACTGTAACTTTTCTGTAACTCTAAAATTATTCCCCCCAAAATTTTAAGTCCATAGGATATTTTGAAAGATATAAGGCTTTTGTGATTTATGGCTTACAAAGTATCACCTCAATTTGTTTAGGGTGGCTTTGAGAGTTTATTAATTCATTCAACAAATATTTATTGAGTTCTTACTAAACATCAGGTACAATTTAGGTGCTAGAAATATATCATGTACAAAATAGACATAAAGCCTGTCCTCATAGTACTTACCTTGTAGTAAGGAAGGTTAAATAGAAAGAAAAGATAGAGAAAGAATCAAATAAATATATTGTCAGTAACAATAATGTCATAAAGAAAATAAAGCTGGATAATGTTATTTTAGAGCCAGAGGTTACAGAAGGCCTTTCTGATGATAAGTGATATTTGAGGACGGACTTGAAGAGAGTGGGCAAGCCATGTAGATATCTAGGGTAAAATCTAGTGAGACAGAAGCAACAGCTTTTGCCAAGGCTCTGGGTGAGAATGAGCTTGGCATGTTCAAAGAAGAGCAGAAAACACAAGGGAGAAAGAGTAGAAGGAGAAAAGTTCAGAGAAATACCTGGGGTTCAGATCATGGCAAACCTTGAGACCGTGATAAAGACTTTGGATGTCATTTTAAGTGCAATGGAAAACCACTGGGAGGGGGAAGGCCTTTGAGTAGGAGCATAACAATCATATTTATTATTGAAATTCTAGCTGCTGTGTTTTAAACAGACTCTGGGGGAAAAGCCCAAGGACTTTAGCTATTGTAGTAATCAGTATGGCAAGGGAGGATGGCTTAGAATGACAGAGTGAAAGTAATGAGAACTCATTGACTTCAAGGATATAATTTAACTGATGACTTGCTGATAAATTGGATAAAGATTATGAGAAAAAGAGAGTCATGAATGATTCTAACCTTACAAACTAGGAAAAAGGATAGCACCGTTTACCAAAGAGAACAATGAGACGGAAACAGGTATGCTGGAGACCAGCACACAGTCTAGGACCATGTTGGTTTGACATGTCTGCTGGGAAGTTGTATGTTCGTTTCTATACTTTGGGGGAAGAATGAGGGCTGCAGATATAATATAGATGGGATTTAAAGTCATGGAACTTAGAGAATTTTCTGTAGCAGTGACATTATCTACAGAGAGCAAAACAGGGTCAAAAAGCTTGAGAAAATCCTCAAAGCATATCAGTCAGTCAGTTCAGTCGCTCAGTCATGTCCAGCTCTTTGCGACCCCATGGACTGCAGCACGCCAGGCCTCCCCGTCCATCACCATCTCCCGGAGTTTACTCAGACTCATGGCCATTGAGTCGGTGAAGCCATCCAACCATCTCATCCTCTATCATCCCCTTCTCCTCCTGCCTTCAATTTTTCCCAGCATCAGGGTCTTTCCAAATGGGTCAGCTCTTTGCCTCAGGTGGCCAAAGTATTGGAGTTTAAGCTTCAACAGCAGTCCTTCCAATGAACATTCAGGACTGATTTCCTTAGGATGGACTGGTTGGATCTCCTTGCAGTCCAAGGGACTCTCAAGAGTCTTCTCTAACACCACAGTTCAAAAGCATCAATTCTTCGGCGATCAGCTTTCTTCACAGTCCAACTCTCACATCCATACCTGACCACTGGAAAAACCATAGCCTTGACTAGACGGACCTTTGTTGGCAAAGTAATGTCTCTGCTTTTGAATATGCTGTCTAGGTTGATCATAACTTTCCTTCCAAGGAGTAAGAGTCTTTTAATTTCATGGCTGCAGCCACTGTCTGCAGTGATTTTGGAGCCCCCAAAAATAAAGTCTGACACTGTTTCCACTGTTTCCCTATCTATTTGCCATGAAGTGACAGGACCAGATGCCATGATCTTCTGAATGTTGAGCTTTAAAGCCAACTTTTTCACCCTCCTCTTTCACTTTATAATTTGTGTTAATTACATTTATCCTCACACACATATACATATACAGGCCTATGGGCCTTCCTTTCCCACTGAAAATCAGTGTTTTGTCTCTCTTATGAGGCATCCAACTGGGGCATCAGAAACTAATGCATTTTAACATGCATTTCAGCAAGATATAAGTGTGTCCATTAGGTTTAATATACACAGAAGCAGGCAATTAGCATTTAAAATACCCTAATCAGAAATTCTATTCTAAGGGTGATTGCCCCATGTTGATCTTTTCACAATTTGCAAGGAAGAGTTATAAGAAAGTTTCTGAGTTCATTTTAATTAACCCTAAATACTTTCTTATTCCCATTTTTCTCCATTTTGGCCTCTTTTCAGATAAAGTCTTTATTTCCTTCCTCTTTCTCTTTAGTAAACTCAGCTCCATCATGAACACCCAGCCCTCCGCCCTCCCTGTTACAGTATAACTCTCCTCATTTATAAGAAACACGATTATTTCACAGCAAACTGTGAACCCAACAGCAATCAAAAGTAAATCCTTGATTTTGGGGTCCAGATGATAAGGCTGCTGAGCTGTCTTGGGTCTGGGCAGCTTAGGCTGGTCTTCTTCTCAGCTCTATAGGCAATGGATGTCGAAGACCTGGGTCTGAATTAATAGGTGTTATGGGTTTATTTGGGGTCCCTGGTGGCCCGGCTGGTAAAGATCCCACCTGCCAGTGCAGGAGATCAAGAGACATGGGTTTGATCCCTGGAAGATCCCCTGGAGAAGGAAATGGCAACCAGCTCCAGTATTCTATGGGCAGAGGACCCTGGCGGGCCTCAGTCCATGGGGTCACAAAGAATCAGACATGACGGCACACACATGTGTGCGCGCGCACACACACACACACACACACACACACACACACACACACGTTTGCCTAAAACTATGACAATCAGTACCCTGTTCATGCAAGGGAAGGCTCTGTGTTTCTAAGCCTATCTACATATTTTGAACCCCTCTCATTACACCGTGAAATAAATATTTCTAATGTGAATTGTGCTAATTAACAAATCTTCTGCAATGGGCAATAAAGATAATTGAAGCTGTGTTTAGTAAGCCCACCCAACACCCCCACACACACATTCACACATGTGGGCCTTAAATGACAGTCTCTGTGAATTCTCTACTCCCAGAATAGGCATTCCTCTAGGATATTTCAAATATTAACTGTCTGCTTCTCTGTCCACCTATACATCTAACTAATACATAAAAATCTTGTTGCCCTGTGGGTTAAATGGCAGGTTCCTCAACCTCAAAGTTCTGTTGAATCGGAAACTCCAGCAATAGGGACTGAAAATCAGCCATTTACCAGGCACTGTGGGTAATTTGAGGGGTTCTGATGCCCCCTAGGGTTTGAGAATTCCTGCAGCAGAGAGAAAGGGGAGGGGGGCCCTGCCCTGCCCCCCACTTGCACATGCTCTGGGAAACTGAGCCAAGGGAGGAACCCAGCCTCATTCTTCCTCCCTTCAGGGGCTGTGACTGTATTAATACAAGTAGCCACAGAGAAGTTAGGAGCAACTCTGGAGGGTTTATGAGCTGCAGGTGACAGAACGCGCTTCTTATCCAGAATTTCCCAGGATTCTCCAAGCACATGACCATAAAGGAAATGGGCCCTTGGTCCCCTTCCGGTTAACCTCAGCCTGAGGGCGGACCGTGTATGACTTGACTAGGAGCATCTCTTTCTGGGAAAATGAAATATCATTCTTTAACCAAGAAGAGGAGAAGAATTAAATGTTTTAAATGCAACTGCCTAGAAACCATGGTTGTCCTGTGCCTCGTGCTGTATCTATTCAGTCGTGTCCAGCTCTTTTGCGACCCCATGGACTGCCCACCAGGCTGCTCTGTCCATGGGATTCTCCAGGCAAGAATACTGCGGTGGGTTGCCATTCCCTTCTCCAGGGGATCTTCTCAACTCAGGGACTGAACCCACTTATCTTAGGACTTCTGCATTGGCAGGTGGGTTCTTTACCACTAGCGCCACCTAGGAAGCGCATTCTCTACCTCAGATTGTACATTTAAAACAATACAGTAAAATTATACTATTCCTAAAAAATAGAACAGCTAAGATGAAGATTAAAAACTAATCTCCAGAGAGTATCCAACAACAGATGAATGGGTAAAGAAGATATGGTGTACATATGTATTTGTATATATATATATATACACATATATTTGCAAATATATGTGTATATATATGCACACACACTAATCAGCCATAAAAACAAACGAACTTTTGCTATTTGCAATAACATGGATGGACTTGGAAGGTATTATGCTTAGTGAAGTGAATCAGAGAAAGACATATCACTTATATGTGAAACCTAAAAAATGAAACAAACTAGTGAATATAACAGAGAAGCAGACTCACAGATGTAGAGATTAGTGATTACCAGTGGGGAGAGGAGAGGGGCAAGATAGGTGCAAGGGATTAGAGGCAAAAAGGCTACTATATATAAAATAAATAAACTACCAAGGATACATTGTACAGCATAGGAAGGATAACCAATATTTTACAATAAATATAAATGGAGTATAACTTTTAAAAATTGTGAATCACTGTGTTGTACACCTGAAACATATAATATTATACATCAACTATATCTCAATAAAAATTTTGTTCAAGTATTATTATATATCAGTAGTTATGGTACTAATAAGTTTAATATGACCAAATGGAATTCATTCCCACAGGAATTCAACAACTTCACAAATCAGTTTACTGTAGAAGTAGTGTCTTTAGGCACTGATTGATACCCAAAATAGCACAATCATTGGCCAAGAAAGTAAATTTGATGTGACTCTGAATCAATAAATATTTTACATACTTGTTGCAAAGGAAAAATTACTAATCCCCAAGGAAATTATTAGAGTGCTTAGTTTTGAGGACGATAGGTTGTTTAACAAAATTACATACCAAGAATGAAAACTATCTCATGCAATGGAAAAAGATCGAGGTTTAAGAAAATACACACACATAAATATTTACACTGAGGGAATATTTTTAAGTGGGAGCCTTCTTTTTTTTAAACTACTGAATCCAATCAAATGGAAACACAAAATTATTTGGTGGTAAACTAGATCCCTGTTTGTATCTCTTTCCTCTCAATTAATGAAGAATTTCAGCAATAAAATTCCACTCCTAATAAACTATGCATTTTCATTCCCTTGGGAGGTCTCTAAAATTATGCAACATGAAGAGAAGGGGTCTATTAGCTTATCCCTTCATGGGATCAAGTGTTTAGCAACTGATTTCATGTAGCAAGTGAAAACAAGCCTGTAAATGGTGAATGAAGCCTTCTTTAATTTCACTGTGCTGATGAATATGAAAAGTATGCTCCAAAGGAGATTAAGTGAAGCTGAAAAATCTAAAACCCACCAGAATAAAATGTACACAGAGCATTCTTCTAAGTTACCCTATTCAGTTCAGTTAATTCAGTTGCTCAGTCGTGTCTGACTCTTTGCTACCCCATGAACCGCAGCACGCCAGGCTTCCCTGTCCATCACCAACTCCCGGAGTCCACCCAAACCCATGTCCTTTGAGTCAGTGATGCCATCCAGCCATCTCATCCTCTGTCATCCCCTTCTTCTCCTGCCCTCAATCTCTCCCAGCATCAGGGTCTTTTCCAATGAGTCAGCTCTTCGCATCAGGTGGCCAAAGTATTGGAGTTTCAGCTTCAACATCAGTCCTTCCAATGAACACCCAGGACTGATCTCCTTTAGGGTGGACTGGTTGGATCTCCTTGCAGTCCAAGGGACTCTCAAGAGTCTTCTCCAACACCACAGTTCAAAAGCATCAATTCTTCAGTGCTCAGTTTTCTTTATAGTCCAACTCTTACATCCAGTTATGACCAACCTAGATAGTATATTCAAAAGCAGAGACATTATTTTGCCGACTAAGGTCCATCTAGTCAAGCCTATGGTTTTTCCTGTGGTCATGTATGGATGTGAGAGTTGGACTGTGAAGAAGGCTGAGCGCTGAAGAATTGATGCGTTTGAACTGTGGTGTTGGAGAAGACTTCTGAGAGTCCCTTGGACTGCAAGGAGATCCAACAAGTCCATTCTGAAGGAGATCAATCCTGGGATTTCTTTGGAAGGAATGATGCTGAAGCTGAAACTCCAGTACTTTGGACACCTGATGCGAAGAGCTGACTCATTGGAAAAGACCCTGATGCTGGGAGGGATTGGGGGCAGGAGGAGAAGGGGATGACCCAGGATGAGATTGCTCGATGGCATCACTGACTCGATGGACATGAGTCTGAGTGAACTCCGGGAGATGGTGATGGACAGGGAGGCCTGGCGTGCTGCGATTCATGGGGTCGCAAAGAGTCGGACAAGACTGAGCGGCTGAACTGAACTGAACTGAACTCACATCCATACATGACCACTGGACTCTAATAGAAAGGCTTAAATTGATCAGGAAACACCTACCATTAGAAGTCCTAGATGGTAATTTTGCCATGAATTCCTGCTATTTACTCTGCTGCTGAAGGAAGAGGCTCAGAAAGGATCATGAAATGCCGAAGGATTACAGCTGGGAGCAGAACTCCGTCCTCCTGATTCCAGCCCTGCATTCTTCTTAATGGTGCCTGCTAAAAAGTTTTCCCTGTTGTTTGTATTTGTGTTGCTTGTTTAACTGAAGAACACTCAGGACTCAAATAATGATAGAGGGAGCGGCTGCCCCACGTGGGGATCTGCTGCCTAGGCTGCAACCTCTACTGACCTTGAGGGCTCATCAGGTTACAGGTAGACACCACTCTGGTTCCCATTCCCCCTTAGACTCCCTGTTGCTTCACCTTGGACAAATCTAATAATTCCATGCTTCTCTCTTCCTTTGTAAACAGTGGCAGTAAAAGTCTTTGCCCTGCCAAACCGCCCTATGTGTACTTTTTAAACAGCAGCAGAAGAGGCTGCATGACGTCAACGCTGTAGCCAGTCTGCAGTGAAGTCCATCACGGGGACCATGTGACCCTGACACCAGTCAGGGAGCTCTGACAGGCTCAGAGCCAGTGTGCCCATCACCCGCGTCTCCACACTCAAAGCTGGTAGGGGGATCCAGTCCGGACAAGCATCTAAGAAGTGTAGATAATTAACTCTAAGGGATTTTAAGACCTCTCCTGTCCCAGGACCTGACCCAAATAGTAACTGGTGGCATTCTATTTCTGGTCAGCTAGAACCCTGACTCTGGGGTTCCTGCCACCTCTTTTCAGCCATTCTCCTGGCTGTCTGGTGACAACTGGTCTGGTTCCTCAGCTTAACCCTCTGCACACTCTAAGATGGGTTCTCAAAGGGTATATGTTCAGTCATGTCCGACTCTTTGTGACCCCACGGACTGTAGCCCACCAGGCTCCTCTGTCTGTGGGATTTCCCAGGCAAGAATACTGGAGTGGGTTGCCATGCTCACCTCTAGGGGATCTTCCTGACCCAGGAATTGAACCCGCATCTCCAGCATTGCAGGCAGATTCTTTACCCACCGAGCCACCTGAGAAGTCCTTCTCAAATGGTGCTCATCCCCAAATCAGCTGGGATACCTTTGGAAATGCCTGTTTCCAGGCTGTGCTCCCAGGGATTCTGAGCCAGTGGCTTTGGTGAGTGTCCTGGGAATCTGCATTTTAACAAACAGCGTGACTGAGGATCACTGATCCTCCATCCTTTGCCCTTCGTGCTGAATCAGGACACAGACAAGCCTCCTGATTAGGCAACAGGCTCCTCCATGGGCATTCTGTCAGGCTCACCCCAGCCCCAGATGCCCTAATTGCTGGTCCTTTCAGGCGCCTGCTCAGCTGGTCCCCTGGGAGACCCCCCACACCTTGGCTGCCTCTGAATGGGTGTGGGCTCCGCCTCTGAAGAATTCCTAAACCATTTTTATCTCCCAGGCTGGTGACTGTAGACTTGAAATCAGGCTAATTCTCTTTTCAACCCTCCAACACAAAGGATTCATTTTCCTCCCTTTCTTGGGCAATACACTTATTTGCCTTGAGGAACCTAGACTTATGAAACCATAGGCCTACTTACTAGAATGTCTTGAAAGCAGCTTCTCCTCAGCCCATGGCATCAGCCATTCCATCCCTGTGGCCCTTTGGGTGGCTGCTAATGGAAAACTCAATCAACAATAAAGAGATTTCTTGACCCCGGTCACCGCAAGGTCCAGAGCCAGGTCAGGCCTCAAGCCTGTCTTGGTTTGGTTTCTTTCCATCTGTTTTTGCTTTGTTTTGTTTTGTTTTATTTTCAATCTCTCTTTGCCTTGCAGAGTGTAAGCAACACCCAACCTCCATATCCACAGAGGGAGAGAGACTGTGTCTGCCATAACATTCCAAGCAAAATAATCCTGGCTTTCTCCTGACTAGGCCATGTCTGTCACAGGCTTGCTCGGAGCCAATGACTACAGACTCCTAATTGACTTGCCCTGACCCCAAAGCTGGGGGGACAGGAATGGGGGTCCCCCAATAACTTAGGCTGTACGGGGTGGGGTGGACCCTGGGTCCTTTGGGATGGGGGAAGGGAGGAACGGGATACAGGGTAGTCTTACAATGACAACAGAAACAGCTAGTGCTAGCCCCAGATTCACCCGGGGGATCCTCTGGTTAAAAGCACAAATCAGGCACAAAATAAGTCTTTGTTGGTTCATCGGTTACCTGTGAACACAGGTGAAGGAGACGTGAGGGGTAATGGAAACAGCAGGGCTTTCATCCAATGAGGAAAGGGTTCACTCAGCACACAAGTTTCTCTTCTCTACTCACTCCTGCCTCCAAATTCAATCTTGAAGTTTTCCCCGGATAAGTTACTTCACATCTAGTTCTTCTTATTCCTTAAGTAACTTTATATCACTTACGAAATCTGACAGATAGCTCCTCTTAAAGGCATGGTGCCTATTTTCTTGGTAAGTATAAAAATATGCTTAAGAAGTGTTACAGAAAGCAGGGACTGCCTGCTTGCTGCTCTAAAGCCAATAAAGAGGCCAGGTGGGTGGAAAAGAAAGTTTGCTTTATTTTGGATGCCGGCTACCAGCCAGGGTAGGGGGGACGGTGTATCTAAAGGCCAACTGCCACTCACCCCAACCCCAGCAATCAGGGGATAAGAGCTTTTATAGACAGAGGGAGGGGGCTCCACGCAGAAACAGCACAGTTAGCTCTGATAGTCATCTTCGGATTGGTCATCGGTGGTCTGACCAGTGTCATCTTACTTGTTCTAGGTACAGTTAATCTTCAGTTCCAGGGTCAGTTTGTTTCCATTTCTTTGAAGCCAGTTCTCAAAATTGTGGCAGCTTATGTCATGATTATAGTCTGGTCATCGTGCATTTAACATCTCCACGTGGTGAGGGTTTCAGTATCTACGAGACAGCTCACAGGATATGGCTCAGAATATTATCTATAGCCCATGAGAGGGAACTAAAGGTCCTTGACTCTGCCTAATGACTAAACTGTTATTATCCAGTCTCCTCTGACTGTTTTCCTTTATTTCTGCATTCTCTCACTTCTCTGATTAAATTTATTCATTGGGTAAAAGTTTTCCACAGACAAAAGACAGGCAGAGGACATGGGCCCAGGCCCAGGTCCAGGCAAGGACCACAGGTTCCTGATCAGTTTCAGAAGAACAAATCAAGGTAAAAAATTTTTATCCATGAAAACAGTAGTTTGTACTCGAGGTTTTTTCCTTTGGATCCAAAACTGGTATCCAAATTTTTTTTTAACTATACCCATTTTACCATTTGCAGGCATAGATTCAGGACCCAGAAACAGAAAGGATCCAATTTTTTTATTAAGAGAAACCTCTTGTCAGTTAGGAGCAATCTGAGTAAGCTAAAGCTCAAAACTAAGTTAGAAGAGAAAGGAAAAAAAAGATCAATTAGGACTTGCAGAGATTCTAGGTAGAAAACAAGCTCCCCAGGGTCCACGGAAGATCTCCAAGCAGAGGAAAGAGAAGTGACACTTGGTCTTTGGCGTGAGTTCCTCTAAATCCATGCCCCAGATGTAGCCCATGGAGATCTCATGTTCCCATTGCCAGAGAATGACTTAGGAAAGGATGGAAAATGAACCATTATTGACAGAGAAACTGGCCTGACTGCTCTGAAAAAACAAGAATGGGCAAGTCTTCCTCTTCAACCAGGCACTGTCTTGTTGGGCTACGGTGCCTGAAACTTGGCAGTCAGCTGGTCTGAGGACAAAAGCCACCAGGGAGAGTCTCAGAGAAGTAAAGCCGGGGCATGCCTGCCACCTAAAGCCTGTCCTGACTCTGTGCTTCCTGCCACATGCAGTGATAAACTTCCCTATATGAAGCTGCTGGAGTCGGGACTTTGAATTAATTGCAGCAGAAAGCTTTCTTACGCACAGGATTTTGGTGATCATGGGTTCTAACACTAAAATTCTAGTGGGTAAACTTGATAATCCATTTAATTGGTATAGGATGCTTTGGGCTGCAAAGTAGAGAATACATGACAAAAGGCTTTAAACAACAAGGATGTTTCTTTATCTTGCTTAACAAGAAATAAGGAGGCAGATATTTCCAGGCTATCCACCTAGTTAGATTCCAAATCTGTCACCCTCAGATGACAAAGTCAAAAAGCAACTAAGGAGATATGGAATTTATTCATGCTTGCTTCCAACTTTCTCACCAAAGATAATTGTTCCTAAAAGCCGCTTCACACATTTCCCCTCAAGTCTCATTGGTCAGAACTGAGTAGGTTACATGGCCATCTTCCCTTCAAGCAAGCAAGTCCCTGGCGTTTCCAGCATCTCGTGGAGATAACTCTGTCAGGCAGGAGAAGGTGGGAGGGGAACGACCAGCAGGTAGGAGACCCAATCCCCTTAGCTAAATCCTCCCAACCGAGTTTCCTCCAACCCAAGTTATGCTCATAGTTTTCCATAGGAGGAAAAATGTTCATACTCTTTTTGCAGAAAATGTATAATAATGCATCCACTTAGATCCAAATATTTAATGATAGCTGTGTATCAAACTCTTAGAAACACCTGTGAATTTCACATGGCCTGGTGCACCAACAGCAAGGAAGGAAGAGGCTCTCATTTAGCTGGTAAATTATTACAAAGCCCTCTTACTGGGCAAGAAGTTAGTGAAGGTAGCCTGTGCCCTCCTAGGGAGGAATCACTCATGTTTAAAACCCTTATCTTGTTAAATGGGTCGTGTGTGTTCAGTCACTCAGTGGTGTGCGATTCTTTGCAACCCTATGGACTGTACGGCGCCAGGCTCCTCTGTCCATGAGATTTTCCAGGTAAGAACACTGGAGTGGGTTGCCATTTCCCTTCTCCAGGGGATTTTCCTGACCCAGGGATTGAACCGACGTCTCCTGCGTCTCCTGCATTGCAGGTGGATTCTTTATCTGCTGAACCATCGAGGAAGGATGTTAAATGGGTCATTAGACAACAATGTGATGCCTGAAGTACTTGAAACTACACCTGCTCTTTATTGTATCTTCACAATTTTTTTCTGTTGTTCTTTTTTTTTTCCTTCCCCAATATCTAGTGTATATTCTCCAAAATACCTTTTTAAAAAATATTTCTGGGGTTGTTCTATGACCAGACCTTTCCAGGGATGTCTGAGATCTGGTCTGGGACATTTCCTACCAATATATTTTTCATAGAAATGGTAAAGAAGGAAGGGAAAGTAACATTAATTAAGCATCTGTTATATGCCTTGTGGTACTTATCCTTTTTGGATTCAATTCACTAAACAGAAGGACAGTGTGGTAAAGAGGATACAGGCTGTGTGTCCATACACAGATCCCTTAATTACTCCAACAGTATTCTTTACCCCTAAAATAGGGATAATAGTTTCTACCTCAAAGCATTGTTATGAGAACTAAATAATCTAAGCATGGGCTACCAGGTAGCATGTGCTCCAAGAATGACTGACACCCCGTGAGGCAGCCTCCAGTGGTGGACTGTATCCTGTCACTTATGAGAGTTGATTTTTAGATTTGCAGGGATTTTGCAAGCTAGCTGTTTAACAGTTGTTAGCTTGATGGGAATATTTATGTCCCAGAAATCAGCAAGCACTACAAAGCAGAGCTTTTCTTCTTCTTGGAGAGCGAGTTGTGAAACATTTGCCGGTGTATCCCTGATTAGTTCCATCTGATAGATGAGATTCAGAGAGGTTAAGTAACTTCCCCAAAGATATACAGCAAGAAAAGGACAGAAATGGGATGTGAACTCAGGTCTATATCACTGCAAACCTTTCTACTCATTTTTCTACTCATTCACAGGTATGAATATAAACTATTGTGCATTTTTCACAGCCATGCACTCTTTCATTCAGCAATTATTTATTAAGCATCTATGTAGTGTGTGCCAGGCACTCTTTTAGAGACTGCAGGATCTACATATATAAAAAAATGTCACAGTGCCTCAAGTCTACCCTCAAGGGGTGGTCATCATCACTTTGAAATTAAACCTCATTTTATTTGAATTCAATCTACTTGTCAGCCACTGCTCAAGGTAAATGCCAGTATCCAAGGACTGTCTCTGCTCAAGTGTTGAACAAAATCGTGAGGCTGGTAAACTGCCTTGGAGTCCGCTCCACACCATCCCTGCTGCAGCCCAGCCTTTCTCCCTCCAGATTTGTCCCAGCCAGAGTGTAAAAGCGGAGCATTAAGAAACTCGCTTATAGAGTTCCCTGGCCATCCAGTCGTAAGGATTCAGTGCTTTCACTGCCATGGCTGGCCTGGGTTCAATCCCTAGTTAGGGAACTGATTTCCCACAAGCCAAGTAAGGCATCCAAAAACTAAGTAAATAAGGAATGTGCTTGTTATATGTTATAATATGATGCTCTCAGAGTATTTGCATTTTTCGACAACAATCTTCAGGAGGCAAAAGCCGATGCAATGAAGTAACCTGGTGAGAAATTATCTGTGGTCATCACAGACAGTGTAAGCTACTTCCTTCCTGCTTCCCCACCCAAATGTAGCACAACTTTTGACGTTTCCCAAACTTTGGTCATTCTAGTACTACTTTCTATTTTTTCCATACTATCACCTGTTTATTTTAATAAATACTTATATTTTCTTCTGTAAATCAGTTCACTTTCCTTCCTTAAATTTATTTGAAAAGAAAGTTTCAAAAGGTGGGGGGGGATAAATTATGAGTTTAGAATTAATGTATACATTCTATGTAAAACAGTCAACAAGGAGCTACAGTTTAGCACAGGGAACTCTACTCAATATTCCGTAATAACCTATATGGGGAAAGAATCTGAAACAGAATGGATGTATGCATGCATGCCTGCGTGCTCTTGTTTCAGTCATGTCTGACTCTCCTTATGAACTGTGGCCTGCCAGGCTGCTCTTCCATAGGATTCTCTGGGGAGGAATACTAGCGTGGGTTGCCATGCCCTCATCTAGGGTATCTTCCCGACCCAGGGATAGAACTCACTCCTTTTATGTCTCCTGCATTGCCAGGTGGGTTCTTTACCGCTAACACCACCATATGTATAGAAGAAAGAAGTGAAGTTGCTCAGTTGTGTCTGACTCTTTGCAACACTATGGACTATATATGTATATGTATAACTAAATCACTTTGCTGCACACTTGAAAGTACTGCTGCTGCTGCTAAGTCACTTCAATCGTGTTTGACTCTGCGACCCCATAGACGGCAGCCCACCAGGCTCCCTCATCCCTGGGATTCTCCAGGCAAGAACACTGGAGTGGATTGCCATTTTTTTCTCCAATGCATGAAAGTGAAAAGTGCAAGTGAAGTTGCTCAGTCGTGTCCGACACTTCGCGACCCCATGGACTGCAGCCCACCAGGCTTCTCCATCCATGGGATTTTCCAGGCAAGAGTACTGGAGTGGGGTGTCATTGCCTTCTCCGACACTTGAAACTATTACACTGTAAATCAACTATGTGGGTGTGCGTGCTTAGTTGCTCAGCTATGTCGCACTCTTTGCGACTCTATGGACTGTAGCCTGCCAGGCTCTGTTCATGGGATTCTCCAGGCAAGAACACTGGAGTGGGTTGCCATTACCTCCAATATAAAATTAAAAAAAATTTTAAGTGTCACTGCTTTAAATAAAAAACTATCATAAGTCACCAAGATATGATAATCACAATAAATATACAACTTTTATACAGAAGAATGAAAGTGAAGTCACTCAGTTGTGTCTGACTCTTTGTGACCCTGTCAAGTGTACAGTCCATGGAATTCTCCAGGCCAGAATACTGGAGTGAGTAGCCTTTCCCTTTTCCAGGAGATCTTCCCAACCCAGGGATCAAACCCAGGTCTCCCTCATTGCAGGCAGATTCTTTACCAGCTGAGTCACAAGGGAAGCCCAAGAATACTGGAGTGGGTAGCCTATCCCTTCTCTTCCCAACCCAGGAATTGAACCAGGGTCTCCTGCATTGCAGGTGGATTCTTTACCAACTGAGCTACCAGGGAATATTCCCATGTTTAATTCCAACAATCATCTCATAAGCCACCAGTGGTCCGTGTATCCAACTCTAGAAACACTGTTCTAAGAGTGGGGAGTGGGTTTCTCTCTTCCCAGGAGTTAAGTTAGCATTTAAAATACTCTGATCAAAAATGTTTATTCTAAGGGAAGTGTCCCTAAGTTGAGAGTTTCACAGTTTGCAAGAATTATAAGGAAGATTTTCAATGAACACAAAATGCTTTCTTATTCCTGTTTTTCTCCATTCTGGCCTCTTTTTCAAATGAAGTCTTTATTTCCTTCCTCTTTCTCCTTGGTAAACTCAGCTCCATCATGTACACTCAACCCTCTGCCCTCCTCAGCCGTGTCCACCTCCAGTGATTCACTTCTGGGCTCCCTCCACCAGCTTGGCCCTCCTTACCCCGTTGACATTACAACTATCCTCATTTGTAAGAGGTATGATTATTTCACACCAAACTTGAACCTGGAAGCAACCAAAAAGAAATGCTCAGTTTGGAGGTCTGGATGATAGAGCTGCTGAGCTGTCGTGGGTATGTCTTGGGTGTGGGTACTTCAGGCTTTTCTTCTCAGCTCTACGGGCAATGGATCTCAAAGACCTGGGCCTGAATTAATAGGTATCAGGCATTTACCTAAACCTATGACAACTAGTTTACCCTGTTCATGCAAGGAAAGGGATGGGGGCTTCCTATGCAATATTTCTTAGTCTACCTACATACCCTGAACCCTACTCATTTCACTAATGAAAAATAGGATTTTATGTAATCCAGTGCGACTCTCAATTCTGACTGAAGACAGATGTTTGGGCCACCCTAGCAAGTAGGAATGGAAAAGCAAGTTAATAAGGTTTAGAAAAATAAAAATGTGTGATGTTCCTTGAACTGGACTGTTGCAGGGCAAAGTAATACATTTTAGTCTCATAGGAATTAAGCCATCGTGGTCAGGAGAACAAGCAGTGATACTGCCAATTTCACCGAGAAATCTCTGCTGGATACTGAATCACAATGCAAAGCAGCCCCACACTAGGCCCATTTATAAGCTAAATGTGCTGATGACTCTGCCTGTTACACCTTGCACTTCCCTGAAGACATAAATATTTACATTTGTGAAGCCATTTACAAAGCACTTTCGCATGTCTTTTCTTTGAGACTTCAGATCAAGCCAGAGCAGGTAGTGCATTTTATGGACAAAGAGACCTTGGGAAGTCAGACACAGTCATACCAACAGAGATGGGAAAAAAAGAAACTTAGGCGTAATTAGTCCATACTCTGTCACTTGGTTCATGCAAGCCCCAGGGAATGTAATTCCAAAAGAAATTCATGTTTTCTTAGAGAACAGACTTTCAGATCGATAGGTACACACTGCTATTAACATATTTAAAGTGGAAAACCAACAAGGTCCTACTAGATAGCACAGTTAATGTGTCAGCCTGGATGGGAGGGAAGTTTAGGGGAGAATGGATACATGCATATATAAGTCCCTCTGCTTTCTACCTGAAACAATTAAAATATTGTTAATCGACTATATTCCAGTATGGGCCTCCCTGGTGGCTCAGAAGTGAAGAATCCACAGGCAATGCAGGAGCCACAGGAGATGTGGGTTCGATCCCTGAGTCGGGATGATCCCCTGGAGCAACACATGGCAACCCGCTCCAGTTTCTTGCCTGGAGAACTCCATGGACAGAGGAGCCTGGCGGGCTACAGTCCTTAGGGTTGCAAAGAGTCAGACACAAATGAAGTGATTTAGCACACACACATGCAAACACTCCAGTGTAAAATTAAAAGTTTAAAGAAAGGAAATTCATGTTTCCACAAATTCCATCTTTCCTCCTGGGTTTGAGTGGCACCACAACCCAATCGCCCAAGCTGGAAATTTTGGCATCTTCATATACATCACCCTATCTCTCATCATCACTTCCCTCCCTCTTTACACACTGTTACTGCTGTTATCCTCTCTTACCTGGAACCTGGTAATAGAGGGTTTTAAAATTAATTTATTTTTAATTGGAGGATAATTGCTTTACACTGTTGTGTACATACATCAACATGAATTAGCCATAGGTATACACATGTTTCCTCCCTCCTGAACCTCTCTTCCACTTGCCACCCCATCCCATCCCTCTAGGTTGTCACGGAACGCCAGGATGAGCTCCCTGTGTCATATGCCAACTTCCCATTAGCTATGTATTTTACACTGTATAACGTTTTAACTGGTCTCTTTGCCTGTACTTTGAAAACAATTCCCAACCCAATTATTCACTACCCAGCTGCCTGAGTGAGCTTTCAGTATATAGCTCTGAATGCATCACCCTCTTGCTTAAAAATCTTCAATAGTTCCTTCTTGAATAGAGACTATAGTTCAACTTCTCTCTCTCTCTCTGTCACTCAGACACACATACACATACACACACACACACACGCGCGCGCGCACGCAGGTTAATATACGTTCCACCTCCATTAAATTGCACTCATGTTTCAGCTTTACTGACTATGCTGGATGAGCTTATAACAGTGTTTATTTTCTCTGGGAGGGCATTCTGTCCTACAGTACCCATTCACCTAACCAACAGTGGCTAATAAGTCAAGACCCAATTTATAAATCATTTTACAACCCCTAGAAGTTTTGCCTCCATGAAGCTGACACTGTCTCCTATGGCCACACTGTCCCATGGACACATTTCTGCTTTGGGGCCTGAACATGCATTATCAAGTCCCCCTATGTACTTTCTGTCTCCTCCTAAACTGGAGCTCCTGGGGGTAGATAAACATCTAAATGATTTTTCTATAGCCAGTGACTACATGAAATAAAACACCATGCATTGCAAATAAGTGAACTAATTAATTTCTATAGCAAATAATGATTACTCACACTAAGAGTCAAATACGATTTTCTCTTCTCCATTAGAGAAGGGTTGGAAAATGCCAACATGAAGTTGAAGAACCCTGGGGGGCATTCAAAACTTTGTCCAGTAAATTTGCCCAGGAAATGGTAACCCTCTTTTTAAAAGGAAAAAATAACCCACAGATGACGAATCCTTCAACTCTTTACACTTGACCTTCGTCTAACAACAGCCAACCTGAAAGGATTTTCTTGACCAGCTGGTCAAGGGTAGCTTGTCCATGCAATCATGACCTTTCTTAACTTGTTTTTCCTTCTTAGGCCATTTTTCTTCCCTTAGTAAATTGTTGATTCTAGATGAAGGGAACAGCATGCTTACACTGTCTACAAGGAGCACCAAGGACACTGATTTGGCCAAACTTGATGTTTTCTTTCAGGAAGCCATGGGAAATAAGGCTGGGTAAGTAAGGCCAGATGTGAACAAGAATATGTTAGTACTGCAAGAGAGCTTAGAAGTCAGCTTACCCAGAATTTCCCAGAGTGGTGTCTAAATATCATCGTGGTGAAATGTTGCTTGAAATAGATAAATATTTTTATTTTAATTATATGCTTATTTACGTGTGTTTTTAAAAAACCATTATCGGATCAGCCCTACAGTTTCACATACATTATAGCCAAGACTTTGTTTAAAACGTATTGACATAAACGAAAAATGTCAATTAAGAGGAAAAATGTTAATGAAGTAATAATGTAAGAGAAAAGTCAGCATGCAAATGTGATGAGGATGATGCCTGAATGACTGAAGGTGGAGCAATGTATACCTGGAGCGGCACCTCTTCACATCTCCAGCAAAGGAATTAAGACCCAAAGAAGCTAAAGAATACAGGCCAAGCCCATGGAGGGCCTGGAAGGCAAACAGAAGAATCAGGTGCTAACTATTCCAACATAAACTTAAATAAAGTGTTCTAAAATAACTTATTAGAGGTACCAAGGGAACCTGCATGAAAATATGGGCACAATGAAGGACAGAAATGGTATGGACCTAACAGAAGCAGAAGATATTAAGAAAAGGTGTCAAGAATACACAGAAGAACTGTACAAAAAAGATATTCACGACCCATATAATCATGATCATATGATCACTCACCTACAGCCAGACATCCTGGAATGCAAAGTCAAATGGGCCTTAGGAAGCATCATTATGAACAAAGCTAGTGGAGGTGATGGAATTCCAGTTGAGCTCTTTCAAATCCTGAAAGATGATGCTGTGAAAGTGCTGCACTCAATATGCCAGCAAATTTGGAAAACTCAGCAGTGGCCACAGGACTGGAAAAGGTCAGTTTTCATTCCAATCCCAGAGAAAGGCAATGCCAAAGAATGCTCAAACTACTCCACAATTACACTCATCTTACACACTAGCAAAGTAATGTTCAAAATTCTCCAAGCCAGGCTTCAACAGTACTTGAACTGCGAGCTTCTGGATGTTCAAACTGGATTTAGAAAAGGCAGAGGAACCAGAAATCAAATTGCCAACATCTGTTGGATCAAAAAAGCAAAAGAGTTCCAGAAAAACATCTACTTCTGCTTTATTGACTACTCCAATGCCTTTGACTCTATGGATCACAATAAACTGTGGAAAATTCTGAAAGAGGTGGGAATACCAGACCACCTGACCTGCCTCTTGAGGAATCTGTATGCAGGTCAAGAAACAACAGTTAGAACTGGACATGGAACAACAGACTGGTTCCACATTGGGAAAGGAGTGCGTCGAGGCTGTATATTGTCACCCTGCTTATTTAACTTCTATGCAGAGTACAATCATGAGAAACGCTGGGCTGGAAGAAGCACAAGCTGGAATCAAGATTGCCGGGGGAAATATCAATAACCTCAGATATGCAGATGACACCACCCTTATGGCAGAAAGTGAAGAAGAACTAAAGAGCCTCTTGATGAAAGTGAAAGAGGAGAGTGAAAAAGTTGGCTTCAACATTCAGAAAACAAAGATCATGGCATCTGGTCCCATCACTTCTTGGCAAATAGGTGGGGAAACAATGGAAACAGTGATAGACTTTATTTGGGGGGGCTCCAAAAACACTGCAGATGGTGACTGCAGCCATGAAATTAAAAGACACTTGCTCCTTGGAAGAAAACTTATGACCAAACTAGACAGCTTATTAAAAAGCAGAGACATTACTTTGCCAACAAAGGACCATATAGTCAAAGCTATGGTTTTTCTAGTAAACATGTATGGATGTGAGAGTTGGACTATAAAGAAAGCTGAGCACCAAAATATTGATGCTTTTGAACTGGATGTTGGAGAAGATTCTTGAGAGTCCCTTGGACTGCAAGAAGATCCAACCAGTCCATCCTAAAGGAAATCAGTCCTGAATATTCATTGGAAAGTCTGATGTTGAAGCTGAAACTCCAATACTTTGGCCACCTGATGCGAAGAGCTGACTCACTGGAAAAGACCCTGATGCTGGGAAGATTGAAGGTGGGAGGAGAAGGGGATGACAGAGGATAAGATGGTTGGATGGCATCACTGACTCAATGAACATGTGTTTGAGTAAACTCCAGGAGTTGGTGATGGACAGGGAGGCCTGGAGGGCTGCAGTCCATAGGGTCGCAAATAGTTGGACCCGACTAAGTGACTGAACTGAACTGAAAATAGCTTAAAGTTATTTTAATAGCTTTATTTAACAACAGTAAAAAGCAGTTTTAAAATTCAATATGGGCTTCCTAGGTGGCACTAGTGGAAAAGATCCTGCCTGTCAATTCAAGAGACATGAGAGATGCAGATTTGATCTCTGGGTCAGGAAGGTCCCCTGGAGGAGGGCATGGCAACCCACTCCAGTATTCTTGCCTGGAGAATCCCCATGGACAGAAGAGTCTGATGGGTTACAGTCCATAGGATCACAAAGAGATGAACATGACTGAATTGACATGCATGCACGCATGTTGAAATTACATAGAATAAGTTAGTGAGATGTGAAGAGGGGATAATGTACAGCAGAAACCAACACAATATTGTAAAGCAATTATACTCCAATAAAAAATAAATCAATTAATAAAAAAACAGATCTGGGAGGAAAAAATAACTTAAAATCCAGGAATTGCTTGAGGGCAGAGAGGAAAACCTGAAAAGGAAGAGGAGTAAACCCTACCTATGTCACCTCGGCATGTCCCCAAAGCCACCATTGCCTCCTGCTCCTGCTCCAAAGAAAAGGGAAAATGCCAACGCTGGAAACATCCTGAGATGATCAGTCATTCTGTGCTGTCCCTGTACTTCCGCTTCATCACACTTCAAGTTTTGCAGGCTGGGATTTTTGCTGTCTTGGCAAACATGATGATGGTGTCAAACCTAATGTTTCCTAAATTTTTGCAGAAATGCTGAGAAGACCTCCATGGGGGCCTATTGTCAATTATCTGGAAAAAAGAGAAGTTTGCAGACATTAGCAACAAGAACTGTGTGGGGTGAGGCTCTGGATTTTAATGAGAAGAATTCAAATTAGAATGTTGGCTATTTCCTAGAGCTTGCTAAAAATAACCCAGGAGCCTGCTTCCTTCGCTCGCACTTCATTTTCAGTGCCTGCTCATGCTGAAGATGCAGGATGGCTGGAAAGTGCTCCTTGGGATCCAGCGCCAGAGCTGTTTGTTCAGATAAATCTAATTTAGCCGTGACCTGCTCTCTCATGCACCAGTGGGCATGCTACCTTCAGGCTTCTGTCAAATTTACACTCAAGGAAGCTTGAAGGTGATAAGGGCACACGCATACCAAGTTCTGTTGATTTGCCTCTAATCTCTCTTCCCATTAGTGTCACCAACTTAGCCCAAGTTACCATCATCTCTTGTCTCGGCTACTGCCTCTTCTTGCTGCCTTGAATCTATCCCCTCTCCCTCAACCCATCACATTGTAACCACAACCACCTTTTCCCACACAAAATCTGAACACATCCCCTGCCATGCCCATGAACACCATGACCACCACCACCACCACCAATAAAAATGGTTCAATGGCTTTTCATTGCTTAAATGATAAAGACAAGAATCTTCAACATGTTTTACAAGAGAGATGCTCCCTAACCGGTGCCCGAGAACCTCTCGGGCCTCAGCCCTGTCTGCTCTGCTAACTCCAATCCACTGTCCTTACTCTGGTGCCTTCTGCCTGGCAGGCCCCTACTGGGGCCCCAGCTGCAGCTCCGTCCTTCCTTCTTTAGCTGCCTTATTCTTATTCATCATTCAGCTCGCAATCGGGTCAGCACTTTCTTAGGAAAGCTTTCCCTGACCCCTCAGAAGAGGCCAAATCCTCTCTGAAATTGCCTCTCCTAGCCCAACAGACCTCTTCTTAGCAGCACTTAGCACTACCATATGTGCACGTTTATTTAATGATTAATTGATTACTAGCATTACCCCTCCCAACAGTAGCTCTGTGAAGGCGGGAACTACAACTTTTTACCCACCCTTGTATCTTCCACATCCAATGCCTTGTCTGGCACAGTATGGGACAATCAATACTTTTGAAAGACAGAAATGTTCACCCTGGCAGGTCCAAGCCTTCCTCTCTTGCAGAGGTCCTTCCCAAGAGAAATAAAAGGGTCAGCCCATCTACCTATACCTTTACCTCAATCCCACCCCCATGAACTCCCTGGTTTCCTATCCCTTGCTGTCCCACCTTAGTCCTTTTGACAGGAAACCTCCTGTATACAATACATGAGGAAGGAGGTGGTCCCTGAATTTCCAGAAGTGCTGACTTCTGCCTGGGTCTTCTAAAGACAGGTCCCCTAAATGTGGTTTACATCACCTCTCTCCATATGTAGAGCTCACATATCATTTTCCTCTATAAGTGAAAAATACATGTTTTTAACATCTCACTGCAGACAAAGTCTTGGGCACTCACTTGTAGAGGAGATTTAGGGAAGAAGGGCAGAAGGGGAGAATTTACAGGGTTGGGAGAGGTGACTCGCATGAAGATTTTAAAGCATCTATTTCCATGGTAGGGGGTGAGAGGTGCGGAGACGGGGATGGTGAGATGAGCATCAGGACCTACAGGGCAAAGGAGGGTAAGAAAAGCTGGTGTACAAGGTGAGACTTCCTTCCTCACCCACTCTGCCCATGCCCACATCTCCTTGACCTGAAGTGGACCAGTTCTGTGGTTTAGAGTGAGGTGGACCTGGGGGCCAGGGTGAGACCACCACTAGCTCCTTGCTCAGCCTTTCCTGGAGGAGCAGCATTCAGCATCTGGTGCGCTGCAAATTCAGCCCAGCCTGTGATGAGGGAGTTATTACTGGCACATTCTTGAGTTTTATTGGGTGTTTTTAAACAGTGACTACTGCGAGAAAATGAGCAAGGCCAAGAGAAGTCTGTAAACACTGGGAGATCTATCTGCCTGCTCCGTGACAGCTGGGCCAGCTTCCACATGCCAGAAGTTTGGGGCAGGGTCAGATCAGGGCTGCAGATGGTCACCGGCAGGGAGCTACTATTTTGGGGGCACAGGTCATGGGAAAGGCTTCCAGTTCAAAGCTGGCTTCCATGACTGCCCCATAACTTTTCCTTCAGCCTCATGTTTCACAATCAACAGTCCCATCAAGTTTGAGGAAATCACTGGATAGTTTTGTTTAAAGACCCTGTTACAGTACTACCATACAAGTCTGTAAGATAAGTGGGCTCATTTTACAGAAGAGAGGACGGTTTCAGCCTCAGACCTCTTTTGCCTCTCATAGAAGGGGGAAGAAAATGGAAAATTTTAAATCTTGTTAGGTTCTATTTATGTACATGTTTTCCCATTTCTGATGTGGGCTGAGTTTTAGGAATTCTGTGCCCCTTGCAAAAACTACAGCTGCAAAAAATACAGAAGACAAGACATCAATCAGTACACTTGTTAGGAAACGTGAGTTGAGATTTCCAAAGGGCAAAGAGCTGAGTTTTGAGATGGTTCATTTGGGAAATTTTTCCCAGTTACATGAACAACTGAGAAAGGGCAGGGTCCCACTGACCCATGGGAAGTCCAAGTAGCTCTTCTGCTTCTCATTCACTTTCTACCTGTGGATGGGAAAAGAAATTGATCAAGGGGAAAGAATGACCTAAGAGTTTGGAAGGGAGAGCAGAAAATAATTATAGATGACGATCTAGTCCTAGAACTTGGTTTTCAAAGGCTAGTGCATAATGGATCCACCTTGTAGCATTTTAAGAATTCTGATTGTCAGACCCTTCACAGTATCTGCCTTTTCAATGGGCATCTCATGATTCCAAAGCAGCCCAAGGAAAAACTGTGCTAAAGCAGCTAAAATCACAGTGGAGGGTGCCAGGAAGGATAATGATATTCAGAAGCCATTATCATTGTTAAAACTCAGAGATAAAAGACAAATATTAGCTAAAGTATAAATCCAAGAAAAAACCAGGATGTTAAAAAGGTGAGCTCCATTCAAATAAGACCAAGGTTAGCTTAGCAGTCATTGAAAGTAGCTGCACATTAGTAAATTGGTGTAAAATTTTGGTTAAGAGAGACAAGGCCCAGCTCAAACTGGATTAAGCAAAAAAAAAAAAAAAATCAAGAATCTATCGGTTCACATCAATGGAAGGTATAGAAGTAGATCTGGTCTTCAGGGATTCACGGCTCAAATGTCATCAAAACTCAGTCCCTCTGGCTTCACCTCTTGAATGTTACGTTTCCTGTCTTGATTCTCTTTTCATATCTCTTCTTGTGGAGAAGATATCTGCCTGGAGTCCCAAGCTTTCATACTTGATTCCAAGTCTAGAAAAGAGAACTACTCTTTCTAAGTTACTCCAAAAAAAAAAAAAAANCCAGCTTGTGCTTCTTCCAGCCCAGCATTTCTCATGATGTACTCTGCATATAAGTTAAATAAACAGGGTGACAATATACAGCCTTGACGTACTCCTTTTCCTATTTGGAACCAGTCTGTTGTTCCATGTCCAGTTCTAACTGTTGCTTCTTGACCTGCATATAGGTTTCTCAAGAGGCAGGTCAGGTGGTCTGGTATTCCCACCTCTTTCAGAATTTTCCACAGTTTATTGTGATCCACACAGTCAAAGGCGTTGGCATAGTCAATAAAGCAGAAGTACATGTTTTTCTGGAACTCTCTTGCTTTTTCCATGATCCAGTGGATGTTGGCAATTTGATCTCTGGCTTCTCTGCCTTTTCTAAAACCAGCTTGAACATCCTGAAGTTCACAGTTCATGTATTGCTAAAGCCTGGCTTGGAGAATTTTGAGCATTACTTTACTAATGTGTGAGATAAGTGCAATTGTGTGGTAGTTTGAGCATTCTTTGGCATTGCCTTTCTATGGGATTGGAATGAAAACTGAACTTTTCCAGTCCTGTGGCCACTGCTGAATTTTCCAAATTCGCTGGCATATTGAGTGCAGCACTTACACAGCATCATCTTTCAGGATTTGAAAGAGCTCAACTGGAATTCCATCACCTCCACTAGCTTTGTTCATAGTGATACTTCCTAAGGCCCACTTGACTTCACTTTCAAGGATATCTGGCTCTAGGTGAATGATCACACCATCATGATTATCTGGGTCATGAAGATCTTTTTTGTACAGTATTCTTGCCACCTCTTAATATCTTCTGCTTCTGTTAGGTCCATAGCATTTCTGTCCTTTATCAAGCCTTGGTATCTCTAATTTTCTTGAAGAGATTCTTAATCTTTCCCATTTTGTTGTTTTCCTCTATTTCTTTGCATTGATCGTTGAGGAAGGCTTTCTTATCTCTCCTTGCTATTCTTTGGAACTCTACATTCAGATGTTTATATCTTTCCTTGTCTCCTTTGCTTTTCACTTCTCTTCTTTTCACAGCTATTTGTAAGGCCTCCCCAGACAGCCATTTCACTTTTTAAGCCATCTGCAAAGTGGGATGTGTGTAAAAAGTTGTGATGCATGAAGATAATAGTAGATTTTTTAGTTATTTTTCTTATCTAATTTTTTAGGATAAAAGGAAGCTTTATTAACATTTTGTGTATTGATATACAGATCGGCAATGACACCCTCGCTAGGTTCAGAAGTCAGACCACCATCATAATGCTAATAGGGGTCTCAAGAGAAGAGTGTGAACTCCATTGCTCATTTGCTCCTCTGGCTCCTGGTCTCCTATTCTCTGCTCCATCTCATGTTCGCACTCAGCACCCTTTAGATTCACTATCTGATGCTATGACTATCTGATACAAGACTTCTCACTCAGGGACTGTCCTCATCCAAGTAGAAGACTCACCTTCTTTTTCACCCCAGGATGTCAGGCACTATAGTACAATCTGTTAATCCCTAGCCATCTTTATTTAGAGCCTCAGTGGTAATGAACCCAACCCTTCACACTGTGGATTGGAGAACAGGTTGGCTCAATTATCAGCCAACTAGGACTTATCAAACATCCATGATGTCTAGAGCACCATGACAGGAAGAGGGAGATAAGGAGGTTCACAAGGGAAGAGTCTTGCCCTCATAGAGCTCAACAATTTAACCATAAAGATGACTGGTAGAGAGCAAAGGATGGTGATAACATGGGCTTTATTCAAAAGGCATCATTCCCCTTCTGCTGTTTTAAAGGGAACACTGCTGTTAATAGGGCAAGGTCTTCCTGTACCCCAGTTCTTTTTAACATAGTGTTGGACTTTACCTCCCACGTGTAGACAAATGTCATTGAATCATTAAATCTTCCCTAGGCTGAAACAAAGGAAGCTGGAAATGTACCTGATTTATCCAGTGTGAAAGGAAATTAGCCTGTCAAGAGAAAATAAGGAGTAAAGATTTGATTCTCAGATTAGGAGTCAGATCTATGGCCTCCCCAGGGCTCATTCCAATAAGGTAAACAGACTGGCTGCATTATTTATCAATCTACAGTGGTTGCAGGCAATCACCAATGCCCAATTTTATGTTTCATTAGGATTTCAATTAATCTCTTCCTCATTTAGTCTGGGAGAAGGATTGATCTGCCTTTAAGTGAATACCACACAATCCTTTCCTTTCAAAAGGCAAATAAGTTTGTATATTTGATTTATTTCCTTTGTCATAATATGGTCCAGAAACATCTATTCTTTCTATTTCTCTGACTATATTGACTTTGCCAGAAGTTGTAGCTTCAAGAACTTTTCTTTCTGTCCCTAAGAAGAGGATTTTTCTCTGTCTGAATCTTGTATTTCCAAACGATTTTATTCCTGAGGAACACACCTCAAAAAAAAAACTATTGTTCATGAGCACTCAAACAGTTTTCAACTGTGCCAGTAAAGTAAAACATCCCAAGAGATACCCAAAGTTCTCTTTGAGGTACCCTAATCTCCACATCTAACAGGAAACAAAGGTTTTAAATTTTCTTTAGGCCTAATAAGACTTGATGTCACTCAAAACTATGAAATATATGAAAATAGTTTCCAAAAGAACCTTTGGTAATTTTTTTGTCTACAAAATGAGTGGAACTATTCATGTTTTTCCGTAGCCTCCTTCTCTCCAAACAAAAAGAAAAACATCTACAAAGAGAAAATAGGTTATTCATATTCTACAGTTGAATCATTGATGTAAGCAACAGAACACTCAACTCTAAATGGCTTGAAAAATAAAGGGATTTAATCTTAACTGTACAGCAAGCTGTCTGAGGCAGGCTGGTTCCCAGTAGATCAATAATGCCATCAAAAACCAGATTCTTTTCTCCTTAGAACGCTGATTCTCATCTTGGACTTGACACATTACAAGAGAAGGATGAGTGCAGCAACCTCAAGCACTGTTGTTGTTTAGACACTAAGCTGTGTCCACCTCTTTTGCAACCTCATGGACTCCGCCAGGCTCCTCTGTCCATGGGATTTTCCAGGCAAGAATACTGTAGTAGGTTATTATTTCCTTCTCCAGGGTAATCTTCCCAACCCAGGGATTAAACCCACATTTCCTGCACTGGCAGGCAGATTCTTTACCACTGAGCCACCTGTGTTCATATATGAACACCCCAAATCTAGAGGACAAAATGTTCTGTCCCTATTTGCTTTTTAAGAAAACAGTTTTCTTTTCCAGAAGCCCTGCAAAAAAAAAAAAGCTTTCCTCATATTGTATTGGCTAGAATGTATTATACACCCACATTCCATATCCAAAAAAGAAAACTTTATATTGCAGAATTCCCAGCAAAAGCCTCAAGATACAAACTGATTGGATCCCCCCACAAGTCAACTTTTGTGGCTAAGGGAATATAATAGTTTGATTGTTTGAGGCCTCTGTTGCTTGAACCCATCACTTTTTTAAAGGTCACCTTAAAAGGGGGGTCTTATTGAGAAATACTTGGAAAGTCAGCCTAGAGGACAACATCAGCATATGGGTTTTCCCACATTAGCATTACTTAAAGAAAATTGGATTTTAAAAAGACTATTAGAGCCACTCTTAGAATTAGAAGAGAATTCTCCACAGGGTAAATGTTCCTAATGCATTTAAATATGACATCATTGATAAAAAATGTGCTTGCATGTTTTGGGGAACATTTTTATTGCATTTATCCCATGCTAATTCCATAGGACACCCTGTCTCACAGATGCTAATGGCTTCAGACTCAACTGAAAGTATTGGATTGGCCAAAAAGTTCATTTGGGTTTTTTTGTAAGATGTTATGGAAAAACCCAAACAAACTTTTTGGCCAACCCAATATACCCACTGTGTGTGCATGCTAAGTTGCTTCAATTGTGTCCGACTCTATGCCACTCTATGGACTATAGCCCACCAGTCTCCTCGGTCCGTGGCATTCTCCAGGCAAGAATATTAGACTGGGCTGCCCTACACCTGCTCCAGTGGATCTTCCCAATCCAGGGACTGAATCTGTTTCTCCTGCAGCTCCTCCATTAGCAGGCAGATTCTTTACCACCAGCGCCGCCTGGGAAACTCCAGTACATCCACTGCTGCTGCTGCTGCTAAGTGGCTTCAGTCGTGTCCGACTCTGTGTGACCCCATGGACGGCAGCCCACCAGGCACCCCTGTCCCTGGGATTCTCCAGGCAAGAACACTGGAGTGGGTTGCCATTTCCTTCTCCAATGCATGGAAGTGAAAATCGAAAGCGAAGTCGCTCAGTCGTGTCCGACTCTTCATGGCCTCATGGACCACAGCCTACCAGGCTCCTCCGTCCATGGGATTTTCCATGCAAGAGTACTAGAGTGGGGTGCCATTGTTTTCTCCAGTATATCCACTAAATTGTACTAAACCCCAGTGACCTATCGCTATTTTAAAAAGAAATTTCCAAAACCCTCAAAAAGATAAAGCCTTTATTTTATATCCTAAGCCCCTGATTCTTCCTTCAAGGAAAAAAAAATGTTTTAACGAGCATTACTCACTTGAAATGAGTCCTCTCTTCCTGTAAACATTCTTTAACAAAGCCTAACAATAGGTAGATGAGACCAGAAGCACATATCACTGTATTTGTCCATTTCCTTCATGTTCCCAGTCCTTGTGGGCACTTAACAGTGTATCTGATACAGATATTAATAACCAGGTGAGTAAAGTTTATAATCACCACATTATAGAGGAAGGAATTGCAGCTTTGAGACATTAAGCAATTTGCTAAGACCTCTCAACTCTTAACTAGACCAAGATTCAAACCCAGTTTTCCCTTATTCCAGAACATGCATCCTCTCCACTTCACTGTCTTACTAGCAGATCACCAGAGTATTCATTCATTCAATACATAATTATTGAGCACCTGCCCTGTGGCTGGTATCATGATAGACAGTGTAGAGAGACATATACTCTGGCCTTCAGAGAAAGTAGTAAGATAACAGGGACAACAAACAAATGAACAGACTAATAAATGTATAATCTGAATGGCAACAAGTACAATAAGGGAAAAGAACAAGCTGCAGAGTATAGAGATATAGGGAAGGGACGTAGGGACGTCGCTCAGTCGTTTCCAACTCTTTGCGACCCCATGGACTGTAGCCTATCAGGCTCCTCTGTCCATGGGATTTTCCAGGCAATAGTACTGGAGTGGATTGCCATTTCCTTCTCCAGCGGATCTTCCCAACCCAGGGATCGAACCCGGGTCTCCCACATTGTAGAGATATAGGAAGTTTACCTAAATATTCATTGGAAGGACTGATGCTGAAGCTGAAGTTCCAATACTTTGGTCACCTGATGCAAAGAGCTGACTCATTAGAAAAGACTCTGAAGCTGGGAAAGACTGAAGGCAGGAGGAGAAGGGGACAAGAGAGGATGAGATGGCTGGATGGCACCACTGACTTGATAGACATGAGTTTGAATAAGCTCTGGGAATTGGTGATGGACAGGGAAACCTGGCACACTGCAGTCCACAGGGTCGCAAGAGTTTGAACTGAACTGAACTGAACTGAGTTTACATAATGCAATCCAGCCCTTCACAGGCACGCAGTATCACGACGCTAATCTCTGCCTGATAGCTGCCCCTGCTTATAAGTAGATGAAGCAATAACAAAAGTCAGGTCAGACCAATTTTTGCTACACATACTAAGAAAAATTCTTCCTGAAGGGGGCAGAACTCTGTAGTCTGATGTAAGTTAGCTACTCCTCTGGAGAGGTCATTACCATTTCTGATAAATCACATAAGCTATTTCTGATGGACTTCAATGAGCTCAAGTGGCCTGCCCAGAAAATTTCGTGCACAGGGTCTTCTGTTGGTCCCTCCAGCTCCACTCTATACCTTTCACCACACTCATGAGCCTGGAAGGTAGCCTGTATGGACTGCTTCCTGGGCTCCCTGGCTTTCCAGCTTGGGGGGTTTGGACAGTGAGAAGCACCAGCAGGAGACTGGAGAGCAAAGGGCAGAAAGAGAGTGAGCCTGGATATCCACGCCCTGGCTCTCTCTCCCTGTAGAGACGCCATGGGTTGGCTAGATCCTTGCTTCTGGAAGATGGCACCTTCTTATATAGCTCCCTTCTTCTGCTCTAGCGCCAGCTCCCTTGCCTTGTCCCTTCAGGTAAGAGTATGAAAGGCCCCCACAGTTGCCTTCCCTGAGGTGCATACCCCTTGTTAGTATCCCCAAACCCCACACATACCGTAACAAACAACCTCTCTCCAACTGCCTTCACATCACCTGTTTTGAGTGAGCCATTTGCTTTCTGCTGCTGCTGCTGCTGCTAAGTGGCTTCAGTCGTGTCTGACTCTGTGCGACCCCATAGATGGCAGCCCACCAGGCTCCCCTATCCCTGGGATTCTCCAGGCAAGAATACTGGAGTGGGTTGCCATTTCCTTCTCCAATGCATGAAAGTGAAAATTGAAAGTGAAGTCGCTCAGTCGTGTCTGACTCTAAGCAATCCCATGGACTGCAGCCTACCAGACTCCTCCATCCATGGGATTTTCCAGGCAAGGGTACTGGAGTGGGGTGCCACTGCCTTCTCCCATTTGCTTTCTACCAAGATCTAAACTAACACAACCACTATCAATTTCATGAGTTATCTAGCAACCTATGACCAGTCTCCCAGAGTGTCTAACGATCTTTAAACATTCTTTTTATTTTTTTAATTAATTTTTACTGGCATCTCTGCAGACAGTGACTGCAGCCGTGAACTTCAAAGACACTTGCTTCTTGGAAGAAAAGCTATGACAAACATAGACAGCAACTGTTACTAAAGCTGAAGCTTCAGTATTTTGACCATCTGGCTCAGTGGAAAAGACTGATAATGGGAAAGATTGAGGGCAAGAGGAGAATGGGGTGACAAAGGATGAGATGTTAGATAGCATCACCGACTCAATGACTGAATGTGAGCAAATTCCGGGTGATACTGGAGGACAGAGCAGCCTGGCAGGCTACAGTTCATGGAGTCACAAAGAGCAGGACGTGATTTAGCGACTGAACAGCAACAGCACAGGGGATTTACAAAGGTGTGTTAGTTTCTGCTGTACAGCAAAGTGAGTTAGGTGTACAAATCCTATATCCACTCTGCTTTAGATTCTTTCCCCATATAGGCCATCACAAAGTATTCGGTAGAGTTCCCTGTGCTATATACAATAGGCCCTTATTAGTTATCTATTTTATGTACAGTAATGTGTATATATCAGTTCCAATTTCCCAATTTATCTCCTGCCCTCACTCTTTTCCCCTCTTGGTAACCATAAGTTTGTTTTCTACATCTAGGGCTGTATTTCTGCTTTGGAGATAAGTTCATTTAAGATGCCACATATAAGTGGTATCATATGATATTTGTCTTTTTCTGTCTGACTTACTTCACTCAGTGTGACAATCTCTAGGTCTGTACATGTTGCTGCAAATGACATTACTTTGTTCTTTTTTTTATGGCTGAGTGATATTCTATAGCAAAAATGTACCACATCTTCTTTATCCATTCCTCCATCGATGAACATTTAGGTTACTTCCATGTCCCGGCTATTGTAAAAAGTGCTATAATCAACATTAGGGTACATGTACAAACATTTTTTAAAAATGCAGCCTAGTAGTGATTGTCTAAACTATTTTTCCCTAAATGTATGAATCAATTAAGAAATACTTAAGTTAGTGTGTTCATAAGCCTCTTCTGGAGTGGGTTTGAAAAATACCTTTGAGATATACTTGCAATTAGTTTGCCTGACAAGTTACTTTAACACATAAACACAAAAAGAGTCATACATTCGATTCCATAAATGATGAAGTCTCAGTTTTCCATCCTTTGGGGTACTGGGAAAGAAACTTCCATGACAATTTTTCTTAAAGCCAGTGTCATAATATTGTAGCAGCAAATTTAGTTGCCAAGTCAAAGTATGATCACAAAAATTCTCTCATCAGCATCTGAGCCCAAGACAAGTTTGTCATCAAATCCTAGTGAAATGTATTGGCCTTGCTAGATCCCTGTTTATATAAAGGTAGGAGCACCCACACAATATTTCTAGCACATCCACACATTTGAAGACTACTCATTTCATTGGCAACAGAATTCTAAGATCTGCTATATTCATCAAAGCTTCTAGTGTGGATCACAGACAATGAATGCTGAGTTCCCTCCGTTATCATCTGTCTCAGGAGTATAGACTTTTATAGAACTTTCAAATGCTAACTAGCCATCCCTTTAGTGTATAATTTCTGATTAGAGTACTTCAAACATTAACTAACAGCCTCTGAAGTATAGATAAAAAGCAACTAATATAGATTTTACAGTGTCTACACAGAAATGTTTTAAAAGTACAAATAATATGACAGATAAATGCCCTTGGACAGAACACTGCCATCCCATGAGGCTTGCTTAGGTCACTTTATTCATCTGAACATAGAACACGTTATTACTGTCTTGTTACACTGTTTCTATGACATAAAACTGCATATTCAACAGTGATACAAAATCATCATGAAAAGCCATAAAAATGCCATTGTATGACAGAAACCATATTATATTTTTAAATCCTTAATAATCCACTGTCTTAGATAAACTGCATTTAATTTCTAAGAAGGCCTTCATAGTTTATTGAATACCCTACTGCTTTTGAACTGTGGTGTTGGATAAGACTCTTGAGAGTCCCTTGGGCTGCAAGGAGATCCAACCAGTCCATCCTAAAGGAAATCAGTCCTGAATGTTCATTGGAAGGACTGATGCTGAAGCTGAAGCTCCGATACTTTGGCCACCTGATGTGAAGAACTAACTCCTTGGAAAAGACCCTGATGCTGGGAAAGACTGAAGGCAGGAGGAGAAGCGGATGACAGAGGATGAGATGGTTGGATGGTATCACTGACTCCATGGACATGAATTTGAGTAAACTCTTGTGAGTTGGTGATGGACAGGGAGGCCTGGCATGCTACAGTCCATGGGTTCGCAAAGAGTTGGACACAGCTGAGCGACTGAACTGACTTAACTGAGCTGCCATCTCAGAGGCATGCTCTTCCTTCTAAAGTGACCATTTCCTTTTGCTCTGGAGAACAGTTTAAATAGTTTGTAAATCCAGGTTCACACCCTTGGACATGCTCAGTGTGACATACTCAGGTTACACTGGGATACTTCCTCTTCACTGGCACCATCCTTCATCAGAACTTCCTCCTACAGTAGAAGGAGCCACGCGTCCATCCTTTACTCAAGTAGGAGAAGTGGGTGAGCTCCATCCTGTCAATCTCTGTTCATTCATTTTTAAACAGCTAATGTGCGCATAAATCTGAGGCTGACCTGGGAAGACTGAAAAGGAAAATTTAAGGTGATTGTAGGAGGGCTGTACCCATCTGGCTGAAGATTACTGGCAATTATCCAGTTTTCTTTGGCAGGGAAGAATCTATTTTTATGAGGCTTATTGGTGGCTAATTGCTTGAAAATATTCAACAGAATACAACTTCTCAGGCATTCAACCAGCTCCCAGAAGCTTTCCTTTTCTAACATGGGTCCAACCCATTATAATTATTTCCAAAGGACTGTCCACAGTAATTTATCATAAAGAAATTCCATTGTGTTGTTTGAGATAGAAGGCCAATTAGATGCTGTTAAGATGAAAAACACTCTTCACTGAAATGATGTGTCTTATAATGATTCATGTGTAATGTAGTCATGTGAAAGATAGTTCAAAAAATGAGCTATTATATTAAAATCTCTGCTTTGCTATTAATACAAAAATAAATTTTATGACAGGCATTCTATGTGCAAGTTAGGAATCCATTAACCGATCAGAACCAATTCAGTTAGAAAGTCCTTAAAATTCAAGATGAGATACCTACGGTGATTTGTCCAAGTAGACAGACAGAAAAGGAAGAAAAGTATGACAAGGAGGTGCTGGGGAAAAGCTGGAGAAGACAGTCTATGGGATATCAGGATGCTAACAGAATTAGACATGAACTTAGTAAGAATCCCTAGAAAGATCCTCAGAGACATCTTAAGGCTGGGAATAAAGGATTGTAACAGTTTGCTTTTTTAAAATAGCAGCAAAGTATCTAATATTCGTCTCATTAAAAGTGGGTCTTTGCCTCCTCGCTATGAGTGTGGGTGGGCCTACGACTGCATCAGCCGGTACAGTCACCACGTGACTTTTGAGGCTGGGTTGGAAATGGCCATATAACTTACACCTGGTTTTGTTGCAATGTGTGTTCTATGTTGCAAGCCAGCTGCCATGTAAGAGTCTTGACTATTCTAAGACTAATGGAGATGTCATGTGTGGACCCTATCAGCCACAAGGGAGCATCGTTGCCAGGCACAGGATGGTCCATCTTGCACGTCCAGCCCAGTCGAAACTTTGGATGTTTGTAGCCCAGGACACATCTGACTGCAATTACATGCAGGAACTTCCCTGAGAAGTGAGAACTTCTCAGAGAACTTCCCAGCTAAGCCCTTCAGAATTTCTGGCCCTGGGGCAACTTAACTTACAGCAATGGTAACCAAAACAAAGACTGATCCCTTGACCTACGGGAGATCCGAGTGTGAATTTTACAGACTCTGGGACTGCATTAGGCAAACTTTACAAAGAAAAAGTCAAAGTGGCTTTCCTGGCAAACTGTCCGAATAACTGTAGCGCCTTCTTTTTTTTCCAGATCTAGAAAAGTGCCCTTCTTCTCCAGATATTAAATAAAACTCAAATAAATTACCCTTCACTCCAGAAACCATTTTCTCATATTTGATTTCACCAAAAATCCCACTGAGTACTAAAATATTTTCTCAAAACATATATTTTTGAGCTATAAAAACAAAAAATTTTTAAGTATTTTGTTGTTTTTCAGATCAAACTGAATCAAATCCTTCTTAGTTGCTCCTGAACTAAGTCTTTTTCACTAATAACAGCTTTATTCTTAAAGGTTTCACTAGCTCTGAATCAAGATCTGTTGTGACTCATGTGGTGTGTGGGTAGCAGCTAAAGACTTTCTGGAAGGGTAAGTTACTCCAGGGAAAACATCCCAGATGATTTTGAAAAATACATTGTAACAGTTCTAAAACATCCAGGGCGGGATCTGCAGGCAGCCCTAGAATTAACTGCATGCAGGATTAGCAGCAGGTACATGGTTAGAAATGGAATAATCTGGAAAATAACATTTTAAAGAATAGGGTAGAACAAAGGTGTATGCTCACTGAAAAACATCTGACGATTGGCCCAACAGGAAGATGGATGGCCTGGAATTATAAGGCGTTGGAAGGAAGCGTGAAGTACAGGCACAGTCTAGTTCAGCCTCAAAATAAGATCTCTCTCTTGTTCACACACAGACACACACACACACTCTTCCTTGGAAAATTATCTTGGAGCCATAAAATCAGACTTCTATTTACTATAGTTCTTCATAGAGACCCTCCTGTACTGATTTTGCCTCCCACATAATATTAAAAGGACCCAACATGAATCAGGCTGACCAAATCTCTTGGTCAGCTCACAGCCAAAACTTGGCAAAACCACAACATAGATAAATCACATTCATTACCCTTCTGCTTTTCCTTTCTGTATGTTACACCCCCTGAAGCACACTACCCCATTGACCTATCCACTTCTCTGTCCCCTCTCTGAGCAAGTACATATAACCTATTTGATTGACCGTCCTTGATAAGGGACAATTTTCACAATGGGACTTTTCCAACTCCCCTTCCCCCTCCAAAAGTTGTCCCTCCAATTTCCCATTCTCTAAATGCTAAAATCCCTCTCTGGCACCTCCAAGGTCTTTGGGGAAAAAAAATTCAAACTCTTTATCTTGGTATTTAAGAATAACCACAGTTTATAAGATCCAACCTCTCTTGATAGCTATGTTTCTCATGCTTTCCTTCTCTGGACAAAGGCAGTTATTATTTATCGCTTCTTTATCTTCTGGTTTCTGTTCACCATGTACTTTCCCCAAAATACAATATCTTTGTCTGTTCTTTGCCTCCAACCCAGAATGCCCTCCTCCCACTCCAAACATACTGAAGTCCAGCTTTCCTTTAAGACTAGATCAAATCGGACCATCTCTGTGAAGCCTTCTCCCCCAACCCAAGCCCTGGTGATAGTGTCTGCCTCTGAATTCTTTATCACTCCTTTGGCCCTTAGTCCATGCGGTGTCACAGTGCTACTCATTTGTTTACGACTCGTTTCTCTTTCTTGATGTGGGGCAGTAACAGCATTGGTCTCTTTCATGCCTCTGACACACCAGGCTCCACCCTCAACTTACATCAGAAAACATGTGTGCTGTCAAGAGAAAATCTACAGCACAAACTCCTGACTTGGTGTTCTTCCCAGGGAGGCTTGAGGAAAGTATCAAGTAGATAGTATATAGTTTGTATCAAGTATATAGTTTGGTGCTGGTTTTTTTTTTTCATTGCTTCCAAAAATGCAGTAACTCTCAGGGATAAATGTAAAGACATATGTATATATGTGTGTGTGTGTATAAATGTATAGATGTGTGTATATAAA
>SJYQ01002185.1:28274-46846 GCA_006410935.1 Redunca redunca
ATGCTGTCAATTATTTTATATATGAAGTGTCCTTTAGCTTATAAAATGCAATGTTAATTGGCCAGGAAAACAGAATTTACATTTTTAAAAGTCAACAGTGTAAAGTGATAAACAAAGACATATATTGAGGCATCAGTGATGTAATCTGTAATGCAAAATCTACATTACTGTTATTACTGGATGCTATAGCACCCTCAAGTGCTAACAGGTTGAGATGTCAGGTTGTGGAAGTTAAGTTATGCACCACAGAAAAGACCAAAAACATATGCTTTATCCAAACTGTAACTTTCCACACTCAACTTGTTCTATGAAACTTTATGAGAACTGAGCTTAGCAGACAGTTCATCACCATTCAAAAAAAGGAAGAAGAGCAGGTTTTCAGGAAGACATAAAAAATGAGTTTAGTTTTGGGCATGTAAATCATATGTACCTGTATCTATGTATAGAGATCTTGTGCAAAAATTCCAGTACTGGTTTCCTCAGCCTTTGGGGATTACTGCCTCAGCCATGACCAGTTTTATCCATTTGCCAGAATGTGTTACACAGATAAGATCATTCTAGTATGTTGCTGTTATTGTTTAGTTACTAAGTCATGTCTGACTCTTTTGCGACCCTGTGGACTGTAGCCTGCCTGGTTCCTCTTTCCACAGGATTTCCTACACAAGAATATTGAAGTGGGTTGTTATTTCCTTCTCTAGGAGATCTGTCTGATCCAGGGATAGAACCCGCATCTCCTGCTTTGGCAGGTGGATTCTTTACCACTGAGCCACCAAGGAAGCCCAATGTGCACCATGACCTAAATATGTTTGAAAAGTACAGGTCCAGTGGGAAACTGGATCCATTAGTTTAGAACTCATGATATGATGTCTGGATTAGTGATTTTGGTGTGCTGACAGCACAGAGATGCTAGTAAAAACCAAAGAGAGTTGAAGTAACTAGAACCAGACTTTCTCTCCTGTGGTAACAATTAGAATCGGGGACAAAATATATGAAATAGCTGTTTGTAGTACTTGAACAATACACAGTATAGAACCCTAAAACAGGGGGGAAAAGCAAGATAAGCCTTATCATTACCAGTTTGCTACCTGAAAATATTTTTCTGAATGGTAGCATGGGGAGTGAGAACTCAAGCTGAGCATGGATGTCTTGCTCAGTTGAAGAGACAAAGATCAGAGGTCAGAAAAGCTGAGTAAACTAGAAGTTCAGAGTAAACTTTGCAGGTCAGAGTACCAGAGAAGAGGGATCTATGTAGAAAAAGAACTGTCATTAGGAAAACATGTAAAAGAAGTGAATGGGGGGCAAAGATAGAAGGCTGAGAAATACCCAGACAACATTTAAAAAATAAGAAGAAAAAGGACCTGACAAAAGTCACTTGAAAAGAATAATACATGATGTTAGAAGAATTAAGAGACTGTTGAATCATAAACGTCATGTAGAGAGAAAGACTGAAAAGGAGGGAGTAGTCAATAAAGATATCAAGTAAGACAGAAACTGAAAAGAGTTCATTGAATTTCACAAGAATATACCTTCTATGCCTGGCCAGAGTAGTTCCAATGGAGAGGTTGGGGTAGAATCCAGATTTGAGAAAGAGAGATGCTAATCACTGTTTCAAGGAAAGGTGTCTCTGACTCAGCATAGGCAAGTAAGTGTACATTTTATATTTAAAAATATGTTCTAAAACCTTTATCAATGTCTCCTTTCTCTTATAGCCATATTTCTTTCTAATATACAAACAACTCTCCAAAAGAATTATGAAATTAAAATTATTACCAAAAAAGGCATTCAGCAGCTTCTGAACTTGAATATTGCTGCCCACGGTACGATACAATCCCTCTGTCTTGATTCCTAGAGAAATAAAATCAGGTCAGTTTTATTAATATAGCTAGAACTTTCATCTCCTTCAAGGTAGAAAAAGTGGGTACTTACACAATGGATTCAGTTCAAACAAGAAAGGATCTCCCTACTGTCTCCAATCTCTCCAGCCCTCCTCTATAATAGGGAAACAGTCCTGAAACATCTCTGCAAATTATTCTTTCCATACTTTCATTTGGATTGTACCAAGCCCTCAATAACATGACTAGAAAAGAACACATTCTATAGTAAATAGGAAAAAAAATGCTTATGTGAGTAGCAGCGGATAACAGAAAACAGTGTCGTCATTTTGGAAAGAAGCTTGGGTTTAGTTGAAAAAGGAGGAGATATCAACCTTCAAGTTGTCCCTGGGCAGAGATATAAAGTAAGAAAGAGCTACAGTATGGCAGGTGTGAAGCAAATAAACATTTTGTGTACTGAGAAAGATTGAAGCAACATTTGGGGAAAAGAAAAGAAAAGAGCCCTGGCGTATACACTACTATTGNGCCTACCTTCAAAATATTCTCAGAAATAAGAAAGCATCATCAACCTGGAAAAATATTAATGCCACATTTGCTGGATTTTAGCTTTGTCCCCATCAATTTTTAAATCAATATGTATTGTGGCAGAAACTGAACTCTTATTTATTTAGGGTGGAACTATCATAACACTGCTTCAAAAGTGCCAGATAGTATTTAAAAATATTTTATATGCCATTTGAAGTTCTTTATCTCTAAAAGCTGGAAACCACAAATTATTCATATTTGGTTCTAAGTGTTGCTTCTTGACCAGCATACAGTTTTCTCAGGAGAAAGGTAAGGTGGTATGGTATTCCCATCTTTTTAAGAATTTTCCACAGTTTGTTGGGATCCACATAGTCAAAGGCTTTAGCATAGTCAATGAAACAGAAGTACTTGTGTTTTTGGAACTCCTTTGCTTTTTCCATAATCCTAAGAATGTTGGCAATTTGATTTCTGGTTCCTCTGCCTCTTCGAAACGCACCTTGTACATCCAGAAGCTCAGTTCACATACTGCTAAAGCCTAGCTCGAAGGATTTTGAATATAACCTTACTCGCATGTGAAATGAACATGACTGTACAGTAGTTTGAACATTCTTTGGCATTTCCCTTCATTGAGATTGGAATAAAATCTGACCTTTTCCAGTCCTGTGGCCATGGCTGAATTTTCCAAATTTGCTGACATATTGAGTGCAGCACTTTAACAACATCATCTTTTAGTATTTTAAATATCTCAGCTGGCATTCTGTCCCCTCCACTAGCTTTGTTTGTAGTAATGCTTCTTAAGTCGCACTTGACTTCAAACTCCAGGATGTCTAGTTCTAGATGAGTAATCACACACCATTGTGGTTATCTGGGTCATTAAGACCTTTCTTGTATAGTTCTTCTGTGTATTCTTGCCACCTCTTAATATCTTCTACTTCTGTTACATCCTTAATGTTTCTGTCCTTTATTGTGCCCATCTTTGCATGAAATGTTCCCATAATATCTCCAATTTTCTTGAAGAGATCTCCAGCCTTTCCCATTGTATTCTTCTCCTCTATGTCTTTTCATTGTTGGTTTAAGTAGGACTTCTTTTCTCTCCTTGCCATTCTCTGGAACTCCACATTCTGTTTGGTATGCCTTTCCCTTTCTCCCCTGTCTTTGCTTTTCTTCATTCCTCAGCTATTTGTAATGCTTCCTCAGACAATCACATGGCCTNTCATGCGAAGAGTTGACTCATTGGAAAAGACTCTGACGCTGGGATGGATTGGGGGCAGGAGGAGAAGGGGACGACAGAGGATGAGATGGCTGGATGGCATCACTGACTCGATGGATGTGAGTTTAGGTGAACTCTGGGAGCTGTTGATGGACAGGGAGGCCTGGCGTGCTGTGATTCATGGGGTCACAAAGAGTTGGACATGACTGAGTGACTGAACTGAACTGAACTGAATGGCCTAGTGGTTTTCCCTACTTTCTTTAAGTTAAGCCTGAATTTTGTAATAAGGAACTCATGATCTGAGGCACAGTCAGCTCCAGGTTTTGTTTCTGCTGACTGTACAGAGATTCTCCATCTTTGGCTGCAAAGAACACAATCAATCTGAGTTTGGTATTGACCATCTGGTGATGTCCATGTGTAGAATTGTCTCCTGGGTTGTTGAAAAGGGTGTTTGCCATGAACAGAATGTTCTCTTGTCAAAACTCTGTTAGCCTTTGTCCTGCTTCATTTTTTACTCCAAGGCCAAACTTGCCAGTTATTCCAGGTATCTCTTGATTTCCTACTTTTGCATTCCAATCCCCTATGATGGAAAGGACATTTTTTGGTGTTAGTTTTAGAAGGTCTTGTAGGTTTTCATAGAACTGTTCAACTTCAGCTTCTCTAGCATTAGTGGTTGGGGTATAGACAGATTACTGTGGAGTTGAATGGTTTGCCTTGAAAATGAACTGTTTGTACCCTTTATGCGGTTGCACCCAAATACTGCATTTTGGACTCCTTTGTTGATTATGAGTTCTACTCCATTTCTTCTAAGGGATTCTTGCCCACAGTAGTAGATATTATACACACACACACACACACACACACACACATATAATGGTTATCTGAATTTAATTCACCCATTCTTGTCCATTTTAGTTCAATGATTCCTAAGATTTTGATGTTCACTCTCCATCTCCTGCTTGACCATGTCCAATTTGCCTTGATTCATGGACCTAACATTCCAGGTTCCTATACAATATTGTTCTTTACAACATTGGACTTTACTTTCACCACCATCTATAACTGAGTATCATTTCCACTTTGGCCCGGCTGCTTCATTCTTTCTATAGATATTAGTAATTGCCCTCAGAACTTCTGCAGCAGCATATTGGACACATTTTAACCTGGGGGACTCATTTTCCAGTTCCATATCTTTTTGTCTTTTCATACTGTCCATGGGGTTCTCCAGGCAAGAATAGTGACGTGGTTTGCCATTTCCTCCTCCATTGGATCACTGGAGGTTTTTGCTTTGTCAGAACTCTTCACTGTGACCCATCTGTCTTAGATGGCCCTGCATGATATGACTCATAGCTTTATTGAGTTATGCAAGCCTCTTTGCCATGACAAGGCTGTGATCCTAATATTGCACATCAACTATACATCAATAAAAATTAAATAAATTTTTAAAATCATTAAAAAAAGAATAATCAGATTCAAATGATGCCAAGACTATGGCTCATATCTTACCTTTGGTCTCAATTATATTGATGCACTTCCTAACAAACTTGAACCCCACTTCATTCAGTTCCACTGTTTCAAGCAAAAGAAAGCAGAGTTAGATCCTGCTGTAATAAGCCTCACCTAACAAACCTTCAGGGATCTGGTTAAGAGACTACAGTGAGAGAATTAGGGGTTTAGTCTCTCTCCTTTAATCACCTTTAAATGGAAAGATTCTTCATTTGGGTGAGAGAAGGGGTAGTTTTTACTCTTATAACACAAAATGTTTTTACTTGACCCTTTTTGTATATCTGCTTGAGGCATGAGCTACATGAAATGTGAAAAATTAGGCTGGAAATGTACACAATTTCTATTGTGTGTCTAGAAAAAGAAGAATATAATTAGTGTTTCTCTATATTACTACAACTACCCCACCAAAAAGCTAAGATAGATAAAGTGACTTCCTTAGTTCAATCGAAAGACACCTTCTAAAAAAACAGGTCTGAATTTCATTTCACACAAAGGTATCCATAAATACATTTGCATCAATATTACAAATTATTGATGATAGCATTTACTGTGATTAGGACAGCTAACAGTTTACAATGCCAGTCAATCAGAAATCTGACTTACTTTCTTCCTGTTTTGTTATAGGGCTGTGGTAGATCTACAAAAAAAGAGACAGAAAGAGCCATGGATATTGCAAATCACTATAGGTAAGTACAGCAAATACTAAATATCTTTCCTCAAATAAGCCATCAAAAGCATTAGTGACTTTAAGAGTTTAACAAGTAATAAAACGGGCTAAACAGAATCATCTTTGCCTAGATCACTAGAAACAGTAGGATTAACAATCCCTGAAGATTACACTGGATTTCACACAGCTCAATGCAGTGGTAGCCTACCCATCTTAGACATTTACTTATGTAAAACTTAGAGAATTTTCCTGATGGAGCAACAGAGTATGACAGAAAGGAAGTGGTTTTCTCCAGGTTATTGACAGAAGAAAGCAGAGTTAGATCTTGCTGTAATAAGCCTCACCAAACAAACCTTCAATGATCTGGATAAGAGACTGTAGTGTTGAATAGCTGATGGTAAAGTTTAAATATTACTAATACCAATCTTCTTACCCAAAGGTGTTAGTGGGTATTTTCTACCCAGATGAGTAGAAAAGCAAGTGCCCATCTGAAAGAGATCCATGTATTCACCAAACTTTCTCTGAGTCATCTTAAAGTATGAATTGTGATAGCTATGTAAGAAACAAGAGGATATCCTTGACTCTTGAAGCCTAGTCTTGGCTTTATGGCTACATCATTATGAAACTTAGGCATGTCCCATTCATTCTCTAGACTTCAAACTTCATATATCTAAAATGATCGGTGTTGTAGTAGATGTTCCTTCAAGAACTGATCTTCTTACTATGTATAATATTAGTGAATTGGAGAGGGGGTTGTTAATAGAGCAGAAGCAACATTAGTAATGTAGGAAATAAGTCCTCTATATGCCATCTGTATAATCTGCTTTAACAATCTCTCTTTTTAAAATAAAATTTTCTGCCTATATGTGTATGCCCATGGACAGGTCAGTGAGACAGGTCAAGTTGATAAGGATCCACATTCACAGGGCCATGTTCTAACATCATTCTTCACAAAAAGCCATCCATACCCTTTGATTTAAGGGTGGAATGATTTGGGAGAATGGCATTGAAACATGTATAATATCATATATGAAATGAATCGCCAGTCCAGGTTTGATGCATGATACTGGATGCTTGGGGCTGGTGCACTGGGAGGACCCAGAGGGATGGTATGGGGAGGGAGGAGGGTGGGGGTTTCAGGATGGGGAACACGTGTATACCTGTGGCGGATTCGTGTTGATGTATGGCAAAACCAATACAATCTTGTAAAGTAATTAACCTCCAATTAAAATAAATAAATTTATATTAAAAAAGAAAAAAACTTTAAAGGGAGAGCAAGTTCAGGAGAGGGAATTAAGAGTAAACTGACTTTCAACATTGTAAATTAACTATATTTTGATTTAAAAATAAATATGAATAAATATGAACAACAACAAAAAAGAATAAAATGTCTTGCTGGGCTTGCTAGTATCCTGCTAGAAAAATATCATAGGCATGTAATGGTTAAGCTCCAAGTTTCTGTGAGAGAAGGGAGCAGAGAAAGGCCCTGGCCTATTTTCTGAATGACAGTTCTTACAACACCACTTCTCTCCTGCTATCTTCTTGGTTGCTATACATGNNNCTATACATGCAATCTTATAGCTGGGCCTTCCTCACTAATCTTCAAGGCACTAGAAACCACAGAAAGAAGTTCCTGTAATATATTCTCCATTTTAGCAGGCTTTTGCCTTGCATAAAGCAAGAAGATTAGATTGTACCCAAATACTACTGAATTTCAGTAGGTTTGCACCAAGCCTTCAGACCAGTGAGGAGAACTTCAAACTGATATAGTATATTATGGCTGACAAACTGGCTTTCAATTGATTTTTTTCAAAGCAACTCTGTGAGATAGCTAGAACAGAAATTATTAAAGTCATTTTACTGAAGAGAAGAATCTCAGAGAAATTAAATAAGTAGCTCAAGGTCACACAATCATTGAATGGCAGAGCCAGACTTTTTGGGGTTCCAAAACTAAGAAGCTGATGTTACATCATATGCCACAAGAAGAAACCTACACAGAAGATACTGGAGAAAAAAAAAAATGCTTTTTGGTGACCTGACTGTTCATATTGGTCTTTCTATAATAACTGTTAGCCCTGTAAAAGTATTGCTTGTAATCCTATGTAACAGTGTTCTAAATGGAATGGTGCATTTTGGGATATAGGATAGCAATGCCATCTCCTGCCCTTAAAGAGAATAAGTTGACTTAGGAATGTAAGGGAGAAGCAGTAAAACCATTCTGAATAAAATCTTAATAAATGCTTGTTCACAGTCATGAAAATTATTTTCCATCCTTATATATGAACACATATTAATGCTATAAACTACAAACAGGCTTAATTTCTTTCTTAAGAAAACCTTGTTGGCATAGCTGTATAAGAAGAAAGAAGCTGAGAGACCTAGTTTCTAGGTTCATTGTGATGCCTTTCTGAGGCTAGTTCTAGAGAAATCCTTTACCATCTCTGGAACTCAAGTTGCTTAACTTGTTAAACAAGAAATGTTATTCAGCATTTCCTTCTAACTCTAAACTTTTGAGTATGAATAATCTATCACCATTTAATTGTCCTGGACTCACTGCTACCACTAGAGCACACTCATATACTGGCCTATGTTACTGAGGTTTCCCCAGGGTAACTTACAGGTTCTTTCCCATCCATAGCCTCCATCCATAGTCTTCTGTTAGCTTCTGAAAGAGCTTGCAGAGTGATGGTTCCTGGTCTAAGGAATAAATGACAAGTTGAAAGCAGAAAAGTTAACTGAGAGAATGGAGTCTTATAATCTAGGGTTCCTCTCAGCCCTGGGAGTTATGACACTGAGCAGACACAGGAATATAGATTTTCAATTTTTCAAAATCTTTGTTTACTCAGAAAAACAGTGGAACTTAGGGAACAGTAATTTTGAAAACATTGGTGGAGGTAGTATCTTGGTGGCTTCATGCCAGGGTCAGGCAAGGAAATATGAAGGCAGATGCTGACACCTCACCATAATACAGACTTAAATTGACCCATTGTGTGCATAAAACAAACTGAAGCTCTCCCTGCCCCTTGCTCTTAGAAGACAGTCATTTGGTCTCAGTTCAAATGGTTTTGAGCATGCTCACTATAAGTACATATATCAGGAAAATGGCTTTGCTACTTCTACCGCCTAGGATATCCAAGGAGCACTTAGGTTGGAAAGAAGTCAACAACATGCACAGGGAGGCCTTCTGGTTGATTTAAGCAATCTTATAAATAATAACAACGACACTAGTTACTGAATGCTCAGTAAGTGCCATAGTACTATAAGTACTTTATAAGTATAAATTCACTTAATGTACACAAGAAGCCTATAAAACAGGGACTATAGAAATCCCTATTTTACAAAAGGGAAAACTGAGGCACAGAGAGGTTACCTGAGTCCATGGTAAGCGTAGAGCCAGGTTTTGATTTAGGAATTTTATTCCAGCAGCCATGTTCTTTCTTAGATAATTCATTATAAGGCTTCTTCTGCATGACATACAACTTGAAATCCAATTTTATTTATTTGCAGTAACTGCAACTATATACCCAGATATACCCCAATTTGGTATACACTGTTCTTCTCGGACCCTCAAAACCAAACTGGAATTTGGGGATTAATCATATTACTTGCAGGCATAAGTTCTCTTCCATTCTCTGCCTAGTTGTGCCACTAGGAGATATTTGTTCCTCTCGCTCTTTCCATGTTAAGATGAGACCTCTCTGAGTCGTGAAATAGTAACAGAGTAATGACAAGAGAGTTCAGTGGGAAAGACTGTGCCTCAATTTCTTTAGCCATAAAAAATTTGGATCTGATGAATTGATAGGTCCTTTTTAGTTCTGATACCACAGGATTCCTATCCTACCTGTCCTCCTGTCTCNGTACTCCTTAATAAGTAAAGCCCCCAAATGATCTTTAAGCCAGAATCAATTGAAAACTAGGACTTGGCTTTCAGTACTGGACTCTTCAAGTTTACCTTTCTCTAAGAAACATCTAACCTTTTAGACATATCTTATGGGGCTAGAAAGTCTACAACTCTCTGTAAAAACAATTATCCAGCTGGATCCTGAAGCTACAAAGAAGGAAAGCATGAAAATGGGCAAAAAACATAAAGCAGATGCTGTAGACTAGATATGAAGTTAAACCTATTACAGACACAGTTTTCCTACTTAGGAAATCAGAAAGCTGGTATGTATCTTTCCTTGATCATACAGAGAAGCTGAAAGAATAAATAAGTGACTATTCGGGAAGCATTTGGAGATTCTCTGGTGCCTCTAAAAGTCAAATTCAAAGAACAATATTGTTAAGAACAAAATGACAAAGTAGAATGAGTACTGACTTCTAGACCAGGCTTTTCCATCATGATTTTAGACAAATCCTGTGCCCACCCTGAGGTCTCAGTCACTCCTCTAAACCAAAAAGGCACATATAATATATTTGCAGTAGAGTTTAGTGGTTAAGAATGTGGGCTTGGAAATTAGTATGCCTGGGTTTGGATCCTAGCTCTAACATTTACTAGTTGTATAATCTAAGTGTTTAACTTCTCTCTGTCTCCTGGTCTTTGTGAGATTGGGATAGAAACACCACCCGCTTCATGTGACTGTGATGAAGATTAAAGGAAATTATACATTTAAAATGAGGTGGAAGAAAATGGAACCTATTATACAGAGTGAAGTAAGTCAGAAAGAGAAACACCGATACAGTATATTAATGCATACATATGGAATTTAGAAAGATGGTAATGACAACCCTATATGGAAGACAGCAAAAGAGACACAAATGTAAAGACTTTTGGACTCTGAGAGAAGGCGAGGGTGGGATGATTTGAGAGAATAGCATTGAAACATGTATATTACCATATGTAAAATAGATGACCAGTGCAGGTTTGATGCATGAAGCAGGACACTCAAAGCTGGTGCTCTGGGACAACCCAGAGGGATGGGGTGGGGAGGAAGGTAGGAAGTGGGTTCAGGATGGGGGACACATGTACAACCAAGGCTGATGAATCTCGATGTATGGCAAAAACCATGACAACACTGTAAAGTAGCCTCCAATTAAAATGAATAAAATAACAACAAAAGAAAAAACAACTCTCAAGGGCTATGCTTCCTAGGTGTGCTCCCTTATTATTGTCACCTATTGCAATCATTCTAGCCCAGGGAGAATTTTTTGTTGTTATTACATAAATTAACGCATTTATTATAGGCTAGCAACATTATCAAATGATGGCACTTCTACTGGTCCTTCAGTTCCTTCAGTCTTCTGATGGCATGCTNGGTGGGAGGGGGGTTCAGGATGGGGGGACACATATACACCCTGGCTGATTCATGTCAATGTATGGCAAAAACCACCACAATATTGTAAAGAAATTAAATTAAATCCAATTAAAATAAATACTTAAAAAGGCAAAGAAAAACAATAAAATAAAGGCTGAGAATGGTGCTTAGCACATAGAGGTACTCAGTGAATGTTAGCAGTTGTTGCTGTCATCGTCATCATCAATGTTATTATTATTATTACTATAATTATTGTCCTTCAAGTTCTGATGGGCTATGAGACTGTGGCTTCAAATATTGGTAGGAACAAAAAAAAAGTTATCCTCTATTCCAGAAATAGAAAAGGGGATTCAAAGAGTCATCTGTTCAATTCAGCAGGGAACATGAGTACAGGAGCCTGATGTCTACTGTGAGGCCTGCCTCTGTCCCTTATATCAGATTGACCAGCCAGGAAAGCAGATGCAGATGTCATATTACTCAGAAAACTCCACACGCACAGAGGCACCTCAGCATCTGTGCATTATTATATTTGACCCTCTATTTCACAACATATTTATTCTGCTTATAATAGACAATGGAATAAAATTTAAAAGAACATGGGGTTTGGAGACCTACAGACCAGAGTTTGAGCTCAACCTTGCCACTATGTGACTTTGATTAGGCAATGCAGTTAAACATACAAGTCCTAGTCTCCTCACCTGTAAAATGAGGGTGGAGTTCAGTGCAGGAATATTTTTTAAATGCCCAATATGTGGTAAGTAAAATCATAGCTATATCAAAACTTTAATCCTGGGTTCTAGTTTCAGAATTCCCCAGTATTCTTGGGTAGGGAAAAATGTTTTAAATGAATACCAGATTCAGTATCTACCATGAGCCATATATAGAACTAGATGCAATATATCTATAGATAGATAGATCCTTATAAATATAGAAATATATATTGATCCTTGCCTTTAACCTTAGGGCCAAACTGTTTGCAAATGTTTTGAGTCTATGAGAATAATACTTGCAAGTGGCTTGCAAATTTAAGCTGAAAATTGAATCAGAATGGAATTAGACACAGAAAAATTTAACTTTATTTAAGTACATTAATTCAGCAGACACAAAGACACTAAAGGTTCATAAAAAGGAAGCCACAGCCAACAGTTGCTTTCCCCTTCCTACTGAGCTCAAAGTTGTGGGATGGAAATGAGTGACAGCTTCATGATTATCACTAACACTGTTTACTATTACAGCCATATTTGATTGGGACCATCCATTCTTAAGAAAGAAAGCACATAGATTCACAAACAATGGGGAAGAGAATTAATAGCTACTTATACCAAGACAAAAAAAATGCCTTATTTTCTTAATGATCTATATGATTCTAGTTACTGATAGTTTTGCTCATATGATATTGTAATTCAACCAAGCTCCTTTCTAGCAATCTGATCTTTTGTTAAATTCTAATACTTAATGCCTAATACATAGGAATAATGGATGGAAATAAAATATAGAAACACATTTACTCACTAAATTCTGAATCAACTTCCCAACTACATAACATGTTTTTTTCCAAAGTAACTCCAAATGCTCTCATTTTAAAATTCAAAAGTAAAAGTTAAAGTTCCCTACCAATAAATTGTCCAGGTTGAAAAGACGAAAAGATAAAATTGGATAGGAGCAAATGCAACTGAGTCCAAAGATTGCAAGCTCTGCTGAAATCAGAAAGTTGATACTTAAACTATTTACACTTTATGTAAATATCTGCAAGGTAGGAAAAGTCCACATTATTTGTACCAAATGGGGGAAAAAAAGCATCCCCAATACTACTACCACCCTCCATCCAATCTACGTTCCCTTAAATATGTGTTTAAATTAATTTGTTCTTGTATATTGGGATAAAAATGAATGAGTTTTGTTATCCTGTTCTTTTGCAGCATCACCAAATACTGACCTTTTGCATATATCATAGCAAATTAAATCCTAGGAGTAATTTCTGCCTACAGCAAGTAAGGCAAAGCTGATTGAACCTTGAATAGAGAGAACCAGCTCTGGTCCAGCTCTAACAGGGATCCCTGGGAGGGGCAGCCAAAAGAGCCAAGAAAATGGTGTCATGAATAGTTTTGCTTATTTTTACCAAAAAGAGATGACAGATGAAAATAAAATACCTACCCAGGCTCAGAAACTGGAACATGGGATGCTGCCAGTTCACATCCTTACCTTTCATTTGTTTCTATATCGAAACAGAATCTCTTATCGATAGACTCCGTCTTCCTTCTCACGCAGTACTTCAGGGTTAAGTCCAAGGGCCCCTGAAATAACAGGATTAATAGCCAGTTTGTAAAAAATACACAGAAGCTTCTTCTGCTTACTGCAATGTCCTTAATGTTACTTGGAAAGCATCTGTTACGGCAGCAGGAACAATGTTTAGCCTCACTGAGAACCTTGTCCCCTCAAAGGGTAGTTGTAGCAAGGTCACAGATGGTTTTTCTCTGTTCCAAAAATCAATGACTGAGTTCAGAAGAAACTGCTCAGGATAAACCAGTGTTCTTTTCCAAGTATGGTATATTAAATAGGAAACTCATAAGGGGGATGTAGGAGAAATGGGCTGCAAAATGGTATTAAGTATACAAAATAAAATTTCATGAGACTTCTAGGTAGGGAGATTAAACTGGGCAAGTGGTTCTGAAATGTCCCTTCCATCACAGTGGCAGATAGAAGATAGGAGGAAAAACATTTTTGGTTCCCCACTTCCAGAACCTTTAAGATGATGGGAATTACAAAAGCAGTCTCTCCAAAGATAGGGCAGGAGTAGGGAAAATAAGGATATCTGTGTGATAGTCAAGGTAGAATTTGGTATTTCATGTATTCAGGACAATGTGTCCCACATTAGTCTTGTGGGCACTTAACAAGGCCATAGAAATCCATTGGGTTCACAGGTTGAGTGTGTGTTAAGTTGTTTCAGTCATGTTCAGCTCTTTGCCACCCCATAGACTATAGCCTGCCATGCTCCTCTCTCCATGGGATTCTCCAGGCAAGAATACTAGAGTGGGTTGTCATGTCTTCCAGGGGACCTTCCTGACCCAGGGATCGAACCTGTGTTCCCTGTGGCTTCCGCACTGCAGGCAGATTATTTACCATTGAGCCACAAGGGAAGCCCATGTTCACAGGTTAAAATTCCTCAAATCCCACCTAGTTCAGTTTACAACAGAGGCAATGTGGTATAGAAAAGAGAAGTAACATTTACTGATTACTAATACATGCCACATATTATGCTAGGTATTTTTAAACCACTTTTCTTCATAACACCCCTCAGAGGGAAGTGAAACTCAGAGAGGTAAAATGGTTCACCCAGTCATCCAAGTCAGTATAATAGAAATAGCAATAAACTAAGAAGTTTAAAAGCTGGGGTCTTATCTCAGTTATGACTTTTACTAGGTATGTGGCCCAAGGTAAATTATTTTTCCTCTCTTAATATAAACTTCATAATCAATTAAATGGGAATAATACTACCAACCCTGCTGTCTCAAATTCAGAAACACTGAATTTGTGTTTCTGCCCAAAGTGCCAAGTCTGTACCTAAGCACTATACTGTCCTAACTGGCCCATACAGTTGATCATCAAATAAATTTTCTCTCATTGTCACACTCAAGCCCTTTGCAGGTCTATCCTTTTTCTTGCTCCTGCACTATAGAAATACAACTCTATATTCATCTTTCAATCTGCCTTCTAAAACTCCAACACTTAGGATATCAAGCATTGTCAGCCTTGCAAGATAAGAGTAATTAACTATATCATGTGCTCACATTCCCTTTTTAAACTCTCAACTCCGTTAGATTTGGTGAGATGACATCACAGCTAAGGGGACAACATCCTGCCCACCACTCCAGGTTCACCTTCAGCCACCCTCATCTAATTTATGATGTCCCATCAGTGTAAAAGTACTCCTATTTCACACGTGTATTATCCTCTTTCATGACTCCAACTTTGCAAATATTGTTTCCTCCACCCAAAATGACTTTATCTATAGTCTTTGACTGATAAACTCTTACTTGTGCTACAACCTTCAGTTCAGCTTTCATTTCCTCAAAAATCTTTCCCCAATATATATAGTCTGCTTTGTGTTTTCTGCATTGTATTAAAGCCTCTCTTTTTCACGTCTGATTCCCCTACTTGACTAAGAACTCAAGGATGTGGGCAGCGTCTTATTTATCTTTATATCTCTAGCACCTAGTAAAAAGTTAATGCTCAATAAATATTTATAAACTAGACTATCATCCTTGACATTTTTTCTGATGAGAAAAATGGTAGTGAGCAACCATAACTGATTTACTCGAGATCACAATTTATTAAGCCTTGGAACTAGGATTTAAGACTAGTTCTTGAAACAAGAGTGACCAAGATGATGGAGTAGGAAGAACCTGAGCTTACCTCCTCCCATGGGCCCACCAAAATTACTGAGACAGACAGACCTCAGACCCTTTACTGCAGTGTTGCAATGCTTGCACATGGCCACACCACTCTTCCAGCAACAAAATGCAAGCAAATTGTATGGGACTAAAAATAACTTCATGCATGCCCAGTTGGGACAAATTATGGACAAAAGATACAAAGAGACAAAAAAACCTGCCACTTTTGAAGAGCCTGGAGCAAAACCAAGGGGATGGGAGCAAAAGCAGCGTATTGTGCACACCCCCTACACACACCACCACCTATGATGTGGGTAAAACACCTAAGTTACCCCTCTGCGCCAACCTGTGGACACACTTCTACACTCACCCCTATAAGGAACAACCCTGCCCTGCTTTGGGAGGTGATCAAGAAAGGGAACTTGTTGTCTGTTCTTGCTGCCCCTGATGCATCAGGAGCCACAATAAAGCCTTGCCTGAACTTCTTGTCTGGCCTGTAGTCAATTTCTATTGATTGCAGAAGGCCAAGAATCCTGTTTGGTAACATTATAACTATTTACAGAGCAACAGTCAATGGTGAGAATGACCTGAAGACTAGCAGGAAAGATCTCCTACAATTACATATATGAGGAAAGAATCACAACTAGATGCCGCAGGCGGAGTCCCGCCCATGGCAAAGGTCATGAGGTTAAGGGGCCCGACAGGCAAAGGTGAGTCAAGCCTTAAGGGAGCCTCGCTGGATCTGCTCATGCATCTGCCCCAAAACCAGAGTCTGCCTACCGTACTGCTTTATGCTTTCACTTACACTTCTGACATTACAGGGGCCTATCCCCCAACACCTCTCTCTCTGAAAAGGAGTTAACTTAGGACTGCAGTTAATAAACCTCATGGGCGTGCCAAGGGTGTTTCAGTCCAAAAACTCCTCTGATGGCTCTCTAGCCTGCCTGACAGGATTATCTGGCCACATGTGATTGTTTACAACCTCCCAACCATGAGAGACACAAGATGCTTTAAACTTTCTAAAAACAGATTCTTTTGAGAAGTTAGAAAATTATTAGTATAGTTCTAGTGAGTTAGTTAGAAATTATGTTGGTGAAGGGTTTCATTGCTGAGTTAATGATTGCCACCAGGCCTCCATATCCTTAGGCACCTGGGAGTATGTTAATCAATGTGATTGGAATGTAGAAAAAGAAATACAGTAGTTTTGATGTTAGCAATACTAGACTTTTGAGTTAATGAATTTTCTCTTTGTTATAGATCACTGTACTCCTCTTTCTTTGTTATAAATCATTGTGTCCTTGCTATGTAAGAATGTAACTTTATCACTACCTTAAGACTTAGTAGATCTTAAGGGGAAACAAGTTTTCTGATCAACTAACCTTTATCAATAGAAAGTAAGGTGGGGCCATAAAATTTTGATTGGTCTCCAGACCAGAAGATATTGTAAACAAATGTAAGACCCTTGTATGCTGAGAACACTGTCTTTAGATAAGGGTCAGAGCAGCTGACCCTGCGTGACTCTGTTTCTTACATTTATCTCTATGTACAACTAAAAGTATAAAAGTGGACCTGGAAATAAAGAAACAGACCAGTTCCTGGAAAGACTGCTTTCCCCCATGTAGTCTTTTCTCGTTGAATTCCCATCTGGAGTGTGGAGGCTCGCCATGTCTACTTACTTGCCTTGGCTTCTAAGACCCACACGAGAGAGAGCCCAAGGCGGGGCACCCTCCGCTATTCAAGCAGGCGCCGTTGACCTACGTAGGTCATGCAAACTCCTTGTCTTGGAGTTTTATTGGTTTTCTGCATAAACCAAGTTATTCAGCATCTTTTTCTCCACTAATTTTCCTACTACACTATTCTTTTCTAATCTCTCTTTATATCTGTAGTTAAGTAAGTTCTTTCCTAGGACGCAGACTCTGTCTCCACTTTGAATTACCCTGGATCCACCGGGGCTGAACCCCGGCAACTAGACAAGTAGGAGGGGCACATGCATGGTATAATCAAGGCCCACACCTCTAAACAAGTGATCCACAAATAAGAGGATAGTTACAATCGTAGTTTATCCCCTAGGAGCAAGAGGTTTGATCCCCATCTTAGACTCCTAGTCAAGGGATCCTGAACTTAGGAGACAAGGCCTCAGAACATATGGCTTTGAAAGCCAGCAGGGCTTGCTTTAAGGAGAGCCAGAGTTGTACAGAAAATAGGTATTCTATACTTAAAGGTTGCACAAAAAAATCTCACATGCTCTGAGAACAAGGACAAAAGCAAGGTGGAAGGTGCCTGGGTCATATTGACCTGCTGATAGTAGAGAGCCATACAGAGAGATATGACACAAGTGGAACTCACCATGGGGACATAGAAGCTGGAGGCAACCATTCTGAGGTGCTAGTTCTACCATGAGGAAAAAGACGCTAGAACACACCATTTTGGAATCCTCCCTGTAGCTTATTATTGTTGGACATGGCCCTATCCACCAGCCAGTTGGCATGAGCCCTAGGAGCCATACAGGGATATAGCTGCATCCACCAGTAGGCTCAGTTCAGTTCAGTTCAGTCGCTCAGTCATGTGCGACTCTTTGCGACCCCATGAATTGCATCACGCCAGGCCTCCCTGTCCATCACCATCCCCCGGAGTTCACTCAGACTCACGTCCATCGTGTCCGTGATGCCATCCAGCCATCTCATCCTGGGTCATCCCCTTCTCCTCCTGCCCCCAATTCCTCCCAGCATGAGAGTCTTTTCCAATGAATCAACTCTTCGCATGAGGTGGCCAAAGTACTAGAGTTTCAGCTTCAGCATCATTCCTTCCAAAGAAATCCCAGGATTGATCTCCTTCAGAATGGACTGGTTGGATCTCCTTGCAGTCCAAGGGACTCTCAAGAGTCTTCTCCAACACCACAATTCAAACGCATCAATTCTTCGGCACTCAGCTTTCTTCACAGTACAACTCTCACATCCATACATGACCATAGCCTTGAGTAGACGGACCTTAGTCGGCAAAGTAATGTCTCTGCTTTTGAATATACTAAGTTGGTCATAACTTTTCTTCCAAGGAGTAAGCGTCTTTTAATTTCATGGCTGCAGCCACCATCTGCAGTGATTTTGGAGCCCAAAAAAATAAAGTCTGACACTGTTTCTACCTTTTCCCCATCTATTTCCCATGAAGTGATGGGACCAGATGCCATGATCT